>VDMD01000158.1:0-48319 GCA_007026445.1 Schizophyllum amplum
CCTTACACGACCCTCTTTGCAGGCTCTCCAGGTAACTAGCCGCAACCTCGGAGCATCGCTGATGTTGCTGGTGCTCGCCGAGCTCATCGTGAGTCCACACGTTGCTCCTCAACCTGACTCACCTCGCATCTCTGCAGGGCATCTACCTTCTCTCCACCATCGTGCAGCTGCGTACGTCTTTCCCGCCCGAGAAGACAGACACGGATGGCAACGCGCACGACAACAACCTCTTCTCTACGATCCCCGCGTACGAGGTGTTTGGCCCGCTGTTCGACTGTGCGTTTCTGGCGACGACGGCGGTGTCGGTATTCGTTAGGTGGACGGCGGATCGGGTAGATGGGATGGGGAGGTAGGGGCTGTCGAAGGGGGCGACGGAAGGAGGTGGTCGAGGGAGGGGGTGACGAGAGGGGAGGAGGGCAACGAAAGGGGGATTACGGAGGGAGGAGGGCGACGAAAGGGGGGAGGGGGGCGACACAGAGCGGGGGAGGGGGCGACCGAGGAGGGGGGAGGGGGAGGACAACGGAGGGAGGAGATGGGGCGACGGCGAGGGAGGGGACGGCGAGGGGAGGGAGGAGGGGGAGGGCGACGAAAAGGGGGGGGGAATGAGGGGGCGAGACGGAGGGGGAAGAAGGGAGAGGGAGGAACGAGGGGGAGGAGGGAGGGGAGGGAGGAGGGCGACGAGGGGGAGGGGGGACGAGGGAGGGGGACAGAGGGGGAGGGCGACGAAAAAGGGGAGAAAGGAATGAAGGGGGGTGACGGAGGGGAAGGAATGAGGCAGGACGACGGCGAGGGGGGAGGGAGCGCGAGGGGGAGGGGCGGACACCCCCTCGCTTCCCTCTCCCTGTTCCATTAGCATGCGGCATGCACACGAGGTGGAGGACGGCGACCATGGCTGGCAGACGGCGGAGGAGAGGAGGGATGAGGGATGAGGAGGAGGGAGAGGAGGAGAGAAGGGGAAGGGAGGAGGAGGGAGAAGGGGGGAAGGAAGGGCGAGGTCGATAAGAGAGGGTGCTCGACGCACTTCTCATCTCGCTCTCATGTCCTCTCGTTGTCGCGCGCCTCCCTCCCCACCTTCCCTGACGGCCTACTTGTCGCTTTTGAGGCACGGCGAGTGGTGGCGACGCTTCGTAGTCTACGTCGTGTAGGCTGTAGTCTACGTCGTGTAGGCTGTAGTAGTGTACTCGTTGCAAGTAGATAACTCTAATATGATGTTGATTTCTGCAAACTAGGTGTGAACGCGAGAGGGGGAGAAGGGGGCGAGCGCGCGAGCGGGGGAGTGTGCAGAAAGGAGTGAAAGGAGTGAGAGAGTCGTGAAAGGAGTGACGGAACGTGCAATCTTGCACGAGTGAGGACTGGAGAAGTGGACGAGTAGGGAAAGCACGACGAACAACAACAAAGGCAACGACTCGATGAGTGGAGCGAGACGGGGGGCAGGCGTTCACTCAAAGGAGTGACGGAACTTGCAATCTTGAGACTGCGAAAGAACGTCGGTGAGAGAGGGGATGGCATAGGACAGCGAGCGCGTACTCGCACTGCGCTCACTCATTCAGCGACATTGCGAGACATGACTTAGTTGTGACGATGTGGCGTGCTCAGCGAGAGCACTCGGGAACGCATTTGGGGGCAAATCATTTATATTCGTTATCACGACGTACAATACTGCTATATACCCAAGGCGACGCCCGTCCCTCCGACGTGAGGGCGTGAGTGGCGCGGTCAACGCGGCCCGTTCCCTTGATTGCGAGACCGACGCCGGTGTCGAGATCGCGGGTGCAGGAGTGCGAGTGAGACACTGTGCTCGTCCTTGAACAGCTTCTTGATGTGTGCGCGCATCGCCGAGGACGTCCCCGAGAGGCCCTCAACGGCCAATTCGGGGACAGGAGGTGCATCCGCGAGCAGTTTTCGCTTAGCGAACGCGGGTTGAAGGGTCTGCAAACAAGAAAGTGAGCGAGTTTCCTAAGTGGCGAGAATAAAAAGCGCCCAAATGCGACCACGACAGAGAACTACAGAGCGTCAATGAGGTGGGTCAGAGTCCATATGTAAGGAGAAGTAAGTGAGTAAACGGGGGGCAGGGAAATAGAAACCACGGTCGTGGTATCCATTGACTTGAAAAGCCGCCGAGATGAGAAGATTAATCGAGGGTCAGCGGGCGAGTGAATCATACAGGAGGAAGTTAATCTGAGTGGCCAGGTTAACATGTCGAAGAACGGATGGGGTGAAGCGACAAAGGCGGAGGTGAGATATGATAATTTTCGAAAAAGCGCCGACCTTACCGTAGCTGTAGGCAAAAAGTGAGTGATCCAGGGGGTATATCGAATATTCCTGGCGGTTTATTAGCACGCATTTGATGATCTAGTACTCACTTACAAGCAGCGAGACCGCTAGATCAACCCGCGTTGGGGATCATCCTGATGCTGTAACACGGACGATTAGTGCGAGACGGGCTGCGAATCGCACTCCCGCCGATGGTCCGTCATAGATCCCCGCCTTGACGAGGCAGATGTCCCGGCGACGCGGCCCGCTGCGTCAACTCTGCGAGCTGCATTAGCAAGAACACAGACGTGTAAACAGCAAACTCACAAGAATTACGACAAATAAAGTGCGCGGCGGCGCTGCGCGCCGCCCGCCGCGCCCCAGACTCGTTCCCTCACCTCCCAAAGCAGTCGCGTAGGTCCCCGAGAATTCCCCGCGCGACTATTTTGACGTCTGGCTTCATTTTGCATTGATTTTTGTCGGGCAGACCCTCGCCAGAAACGCCCCCGCTTGGACCGGCATATGGGTATCGGGGTGCCGGGACAACGGCCAGAGCCAGTCGCCAAGGAGACGGAGGGCAAAGAGGTCGGCGGCGGGGGGTGGACGAGGTTGTGGGTGCATGTGTACGACATAATCCACTACCATAGAGTCAGTACGTGCCTTACAGTCTTGAGGAATACTCACCTCTATGGAAACGACGACGTCAGCGTCATTTGTCGAGCTGGCTGGCGGCCAACGCGGGCGCGCACGTCACTCGCAAGTTGAACTTCGGAGGTCACGACCTGAGCACGTGGAGGGAGTTCGCGAACAGCCGTGAGTCACTGCCCAGCACACCAGCGTCAGTCATGCTACGCCCACAAGAGCAAACACATGCACTCACGGGCGTGCACGGCCCCAGACCTGCACGGCAAGTTGTGGGTGCATGTGTATACGACGTGGCGCAGGTGAGGGGGGATTCGTTGTTGGTGGCTTGCGCAGCGCCGCGTGTCGTGATCGTCTACGCGAAGGCGTCAGTCCGCATTTAACGCGCAAAGGCGCAGGCACGCACCGCAGTGAGCAAGGCACGATGACGACGACATTCGTCGCCGGTCACAGCACTAGAGGCGCATCTGCAAGGTTATAAGCACGCTGTGCGTAGCAGAGAGGTCGCGGCAACGCGCCTGTGCACCAGCGCATTGAGTACAACGCCCGAGGCGTCGAGAACGCGCGAGACCCTGACCTTCGCCGTCCATCACGCCGAGAGAGACGTCCTCCGAGACGATCCGCGACGCCCGCCGCGGTTGTCACGAGGACGAGGCAAGCGGGTTGCGCTCGTCGAGAACAACGTCGGCGGACATCTCCGGCGGTCTCTCGTCCTGTCCGAGGAGTGGCGTGAGGGACAAGGTCGCCGTCGACCGAGGAGCTGAGGTCGTCGCCGGCGGCATCGACGGCAGTTGAAGACGCTCGACGTCGGCCAGCGCGCCAGCCGAGGCGGACGGGCGCGGCAGGCGGATAGACGTCATGGTAAGAAGCAAGCTGCGTGAGGTCAGTTTCATATTCAATCAAGTCAATATAAAAACTTACTGGCACGCGCCCTGAGCGGTAACCGAGCTTGTGTCCTGGAGTAACAACGAGTTCATTTAAAGATGAATGAAAAGACCGACTGAGTGACAAAGAGAACGAAGCGTTGACTGACCGCGTGTCGCGAGTGACAGGGAGGATAGCTGGATGTTTGCAAAGTTGATGTGCGGTTGGATAAAGCGAGCTGGAGCGAAGTGATCAGTAAACGAGGACTGGATACTAGGAGAAACTCACCAATAGTCGAGACAAACGTTGACGAGCTGCGTGTCGGGAGTGACAGGATAAAGCGAGCGGACCTGGAGCGAGATGATCAGTAGACAAAGACAGGATAATAGGAGAGGCTAAACAAATATCGAGACGGACGTTGAGGAACTGCGTGTTAGGAGTGACGATGGATTGCATCACGATAAAGCGGACCTGGAGCGAAATGATTAGCAGGCTGTAGGACGGCTTGAGCAGAAAGCTCACCAAACAATCGACGCCATGATAGCCCGGCGACGCCTAGGTGTGACAGGTAAGAAGACGAAGGATTAGATGAGTATTAGAGAGTGGGGAAGGTGATGTCGAAAACCAGAGGAACTGACTGGTCTTTATACCTGCCCGACGGCTATTTCTGCCGCGGGCAACCGATTCAGTTCCGCAGTATTCCATCACGCTACGCCGGGTACCACGCGGCGAGTTTAAGGCCGAGATCTGGACCCCGGAAAGCGGAAGATTCGGAGAGGGCGCCAAAGGCGCTGGTTTCTCGCCGACGCTCCCCTGCATCACACGTCAGCCCGGTAGCAACGCAATCAAGTGGGAACATACCGACTCGGGCATGAGCGGCCGCGCGAGAAGTTGCCGCCGGATGGGCGGAAGTTCTGCGAGCTCGCCAGTCGACGCGCCACAGCGCGTCCAAGTCGTTTGGCATGGTCCTTCTCGTGCGCCGCGTCGAGCAGAGCACGACAGAGTAGTAGCGCAGTGTGCCTTGAGTGACTCGAAACGCGTGACGAAGCGACGAGCACACGACAAGGCGGCAGTAGAGTCGGTGTGGGCGTTGAACTTGAGAGATCAGTGAAATCCCCTTTTGGAAGCCTTTGGCTGCTCGAAGAGCAGCGCGCCGCCGGCGCGCGTCGCCCACCTCGTCGACCGCATCCTTCACCGAGAGCTCAACACAAAATATATTCTCGTCATGGAGTACACGTATAGCCGGGTGTCTGGGCTGTATGGGTGCAGAACGCGCCCTGTGAGCGAGGAGGAATCGTGCAGAGCGACGGCGAGCGCACCGTCGCCCTCTTCGTCTCGCATCACGTTTCCATCATTTTGATGGGATATGTCAGCGCCCAGGACCCTGTATCTGAGAGCGAAAACTCACTGGATTCCGATGGAAGATGCGGAAGGGCGGAACACCCGTGCAAAGGAATAGCGCTACCGCGACCGCGCGCGGTGTCCGGCGGCCAGCGTGTCATCATACGTATGTCCGGACGGACCTCGGGAAGCAACAGCGTGAGTGCGGTGTCGTCAGCTGGAAGTCTGGGCGCGCGGTGAGGTAGCAGGGAAGGAGGAGAGGGTGTGGCATACCGTGTCAAGGAAGGTGCGGAGGCGCGGTTTGAGGCCTGAAGCGTCGAGATGCATGTTGGTAGACTAGAATGAGTCATCGAGAACGTCAGCCCCAGCTCGAACGACTACGCTACGGGCTCACCAAAAACGACGCCACATAACAAAAACGCCCTTGTTCGCGACACAACGCAACGTTGGAGGCGAAGATCGCGCATCGGACAGCGGAAGCCGGTGTCTAAACACTAAGTGAACAAGTTTTGAGCCGGGAATATTTTGGCTTTGGGTGACAACTTACGGACACGAAGTGGTCGAGTTCTACATGCAGAACTCTTCCATCTTCTGGAACGATAAGGTGGGACCGTGATCCCGCCCATCGGTACTTGCTGTGCGTGTTCTGGTGGTGTAGGACGCTCACCTCGGCTGTGTCTGGCCCATCCCCGGTGCCAGACCGAAGCCGGGCGTCTTAGATGCGCGAGCGAGGTGCGCGCCACCCGAAACTCATTCGCGTATTGCGAGCGATCCACTTACGCTTCGCGCGCCGCATTTCTGCGATGAATGTATCAAGGTACAAGCAAGATGCCTGTATCGCCATCATAGCAGGAGGCAAGAACGATGGGCGGGAAGCGAAGTTGGGGGCGCGAGATTGACAGCAGTCGGCGGATGCGGACCGAACCCGCGTCCCATTCCGAATTTCGAACAAGTCCCGCTTGCTCTGTCCCATCGTCGTCCTCGCGGTGAACTCGCGCACCTCCCCGCCGCCGAGGTACTTGCTTCATGCAAGCTCATAAATTGTATCATATGTACTTCTACCCGTCTAGCTCTACAAAGTGCGGCGCTTATTCAGAGACCGCCGCGTCGCGCGTTTTCTCGACGGCCCAGCCTCGCCCGCCGCGCCGTCGGCGGCACCGTTCAGAGTACTCATCGCACCGGGAATTCACGGTGCCGCCGACGGCTCTGCGAGCGCGACTGGGATGTTGAGAGGCGCCCGGCAAACACCCGCACGAGACGCCGGGCGAGGTCCAAATACAGAGATTCCACGCTCAGGGCAGGCTCAGGGTATGCCGTATGATCGGTCGCCTTGGTGAGTTTGGCCTTGTTTTGCGCCGTACCCCGCGAGTTCCGTGAGCGCTCGCATGTCCGGACGGCGTGTTTTACTTATATGCTCATCGTCATTTAGCTTCTCCTTCTTCGCCGGTGTCAACCTCCCCCGTCGTTCGTGACATTCCGATGTGAGTATCGGTCGTGACCAGCATCTTGTTTACCTCGTTGACCTTGCAACTAGCGCCCTTTGCCTCGCACTCAAGCTCCCATACCCACCATGCAATGCGACTCCCGCAACATCTCCGACACTCGACAACTCGCCTCTAGAACACGTCCACGCTCGCCCCCTCTACAGGCGACAATTTTGGACGGCCGGTCGACGACCGTGCAAATGATCGCGACGAGCGCAGTCAGAATGGCCACAAACGGCTGCGACGCGCCGCCCTGTCTTCAGGTGAGCTCAAAATGCTACACTGCTGATACCTAGCACTAACCCCGTCGCAGAGCGCCCCGCGCGACCTCACCACGGACCTCCCCGTCGAACCTCGCCACCTCCCCGCGCGCAACAAGCCGCGCGCGCTCTCCTTTCAACCGATCCGCCGGTCCAAGCGGAGAGGATTCCGACGGCGTTTCCAGCAGCAAAATCGATGCCAAAGGAGCGCAAATTTCACCAGATTCGCGCGGGGGTTCTCGAGGATGTTTTCGACTTGGGGGGAGGATTAGGAGCGCGGCGGGCGGCGCGCAGCGCCGCCGCGCAGTTGTTGAGGTGCGTTGGTCAATTTATCTTGTATTTACATGCTAAAACCACCTCAGGGTTCTCGTCAACTCCCGACAACCCCTTTCCCCGGTCCAAGCGGACGTCGTTCTGGCAACGATTCAGACGTCAAAATCGATGCAAAATGAGGTCGTTTTCCAAAAAATTCGCGCGGGAAGTCTAGCGGATTTCTGCGGTTTTGGGAGAGCGGCGGGCGGCGCGCAGCGCCGCCGCGAACTTGGCCAGGTGTGTTGGACAATTTACCTTGTATTTCCATGCTGACTGGACATGTAGGACCCCCAGCGCCCTCCGACTCTTCGCACGCTCTGAACAATTCCTGACGCACCGACGACAATTGCGACCCCAAAATCGCTGCACAATGAGCTCGTTCTTTGAAAATTCGCGCGGGGAGTCTAGCGGAATTCTGTGATCTTGGGAGTGAAGAAGGACGTTGAGATGGTACGTGGCCCCTTTCCTGATGTGAATAGGGCGCTGATAAGGTCGTGAAGCAATGTATTTTCTTCCGGCGAGCGGCGTCTGCGCGTCCATCCTCGCGCCCCCATCATTGCACCCCCATCTCATAGCGTCCACCGAAGGCACTGACATACGTGCTCTTTTCCGTGGAGTCGAAGACGCGCTAACGAAGTCGTGAAGCAATGTATCTTCTTCCGGCGAGCGACGTCCTCATCGCCCTCACCCTGAAGCGACGTATGCAACCGTTGAGACAACGTATGGCCCTCCGGCGAGCGGTGAGGCAACGTACCCTCTTCCCGCGAGCGCTGAGGCAACATATCGTCTCCCGGCGAGCGCGGCTTAGGCAATGAGGCAATGGATCGACGTCCGCCGAGCACGTCGTGTTCCCGCAGTTCAGGTGAGTCGCCCGACCTCGTAGGCGAACGCACGTTATGCTGACGGGTCCACCGAGGTCTTGAAGCAATGGATCGACGTCCGGCGAGCGGCCTAAGGCACCGACTATAACGTTGAGGCAACAGATCGGTGTCCGGCGAGCAGGCTTAGGCGACGTCTGGCGAGGAGGACCGAAGACGACTTGGGCGTTGAGGCAATAGACCGCCGTCCGGCGACGCGGTAGCGTTCTCGCGAATGAGGTGTGCTTACACGCTGAGTCTGCTTTGGTGAGTTAGGAATTTATGAGTAACTCATCCTTTACGCGGCACCTGGCCCTGGATTTTCGCACCACCATTCGTTTCGTCTGCAACCAATCATCATTACGTGATGTCGTGCCTGGCACATTTACTACCTGGCGTATTTCCACCGCAAATACTTGCCTAATGCGTAACTGTCTCTTCCAGTATGTACATTACACTTGTACTGTACATCCATGAGGGAATTTGCTGTACAACTGCCCGTGTTCGCTATGGACACAGGCAGGATCGTCGCAACCATTGGTCACGCTTGTCCGTGTCACATCGGACATTCCAGCTAGGCGGGACACACGTGATGTCACAAATAAGTATATACTCGTCTTATAGCCCTTGAACTTCTCAAACCACCAGTATCACAGCCTGTCTACCCTCCAGAGGGGGTCCAAAGCAAACTACATCCACTGGGAGGATAAACGGTATAGACGGATTGAGCCTCAAGCCTAAGTATCTCACAAAATTGCCTAATTGGAACATATTGTAAGAAGTGACATTATTCCCTTATATGGAATAAATCGTCTGCTCGGCGCTATCAGGCATCTTTTCAGTGCTGCCACTGAACTGACAACAAAGGAGTATATTGATGTACATTGGTGTGATACTGGATAAGATATATAGGAAGGTAGTAGGCTGAGTGTATAAAATGATGCGATAACAGTGAGTGGCAAATGTTGCTGGTTCAAACGCACCGTGTCATGGACGAGGGCGTACGTGATGGGTGGGGGGAAAAGTCAAGGGGAAATCCTCTTGCTAGGGAAGCACGTCGTGCAGCAGCAATACACGCTTTCGCGATCTCGGCAGGTGCGGCGATGGGTCGAGCACCGATCTCGAGCCCGAGGCGCCCGAGGCGCCCGTCCTCACGCCCTCCGCGGCAGTGGGAATGCCAGCAGAGCGGCGGCGTGCAGAACGCATACGGCTACTGCAAGCTCTTCGGCGACGCGCGGGAGGCCGGCCTGTAGCGCTCGCAGGATGGAGCATGACGTTTGAGAACGCCATGCGCGATCGCTGAAAGGCCTGGACGAGGAGGGGCACGGCGCGCATCGTGGGGCATGCAGTGGGTGAGAGCGGCGGCGAGGGACGCTGCGGGTGGAGTGAGGGTAAGGCGGATGCACAGCGCCTTCGCGGAAGGGGCGGCGTGAAAACCGGAGGACGGCTGCCAGGCTGCGTTGCGCAGCATGCAGGCCGCCGCGCGCGCGCTCGCAACACCTCGGAGGGCTCCTCCACGTTGTCCCCTACCTCACTGTGGGCAAAGGTGGTAGAGGCCGCGGTGGGGGAGCTCTCTGAGGCGGCGCGAGTGCGCGCGCGGTCGCCTCAGGTCTACACGGCGATAAAAAAGACTTTTTGAGTAGAATTTACGCGTTCTGTGTATAGCAAACGCACCTCGGGGCCCCTGTTGCCCGATCCCTGCGGATTTCATGCCTACGGCGCGTGTTGCGGCGACCGCGCGGCGGCGAGATGGTCGTTGAGGATGACGAGCGTGGGTGACTGTCACGTCACGAACGCGTCCAGATGCGCGCGTTTGGCGGCGCGCAATGGCAACGACGACCTCTCGCGGCCGCTTTTTGGACTTAAGAGGATGGGTAGTCTGAGCACATCCGTAAGCTTGTTTATAATAGTGGGAGGCTAGAGCAGGAGACTTGGCTACAATAAGCTACAGTAGTTTCTGAGTAGGAACAAAAGGCTCTGCAGGAAAGAAGCTCAGAGATCACGCTTTCCAACCGCTTGAATTACCGCAAATTTTCACAGAAGCTACCTACACATCCCCCCTTGGCAACGTCCAAGGCCGAATTCTGATTTATGCCCGTTGTCGCGTTCGCGAGGCCATTCAACGAGGCGCGGCACCCCGGTCCGAAGCGCCGGCGGTCCAAAGCAGCTCTTTCAAAAGTAATCGTTTTTCTCC
Source organism: Schizophyllum amplum (assembly GCA_007026445.1). Taxonomy (NCBI): domain Eukaryota; kingdom Fungi; phylum Basidiomycota; class Agaricomycetes; order Agaricales; family Schizophyllaceae; genus Schizophyllum; species Schizophyllum amplum. Next base: position 10,208 of record VDMD01000158.1, read on the forward strand.
ACCACCACCACCATCATTGCACACATCGCCGCTTCTACAACGCACACCCTCCCTCCCTCTATCTTAGAAATGAACTATATTATTGTTTCCGCCCCCTCAAGGCACACTTTAGGCCGATCGTGCCCCACAATGGGCCATGAGCGTAGCAAGACACCGAGCAAGAGGTTGGCAAGAGGGTCCACACGCGGGCGCAATACCGGTGCGTAGGCTATGTCCTGTACCTATAATGTTACTGATAAATACTCTAGCCACATGTTAAAGGGGGCGAGGACACGTAGATTGCCCCGACAACGCAGCGGCCCGGCGGCGGCGCCTTCGCCCCGCTGCATTTCCTTTGACTACCAAGCCCTCATCCATGCGCGCAGCACGGCCGGGATCCTGATTGCACCACGTTTCAATCCCCTACGATGCGCTGGCCCGCGCGCTGACGTCTGTGGTACTGCCCACCCTCGACATGCCCCATCTCCCCTCCCCTGCCTTCCCCTACCCTCTCGTCCTCGCACTTCAAGCGCCTATCAGGTATCATTTGCCCTAGGGATTCCCGTGACTGCGTCTGCGCCTTCGCTGCAGCATTTCCTGCATCTGCGCCAGCGCGGGGGTGCGGAGCTGGCTACACACCCGGCCGCCGCCAATTTTCTCGTACTCGGTGTGTACCCACGCGCGCAACCTCGGTGGTGCGTACACCCTCCTCCAGGGCGATGAAATACAGTCCCAGACAGAGACGCTTCACAGCCGGTTGCGCCACCACTGCCTCCCCGATCGCACTCTTGCGCCGCTGCCTCGTGCGCACAGGCCCATCTACACAATCCACCGCCCCTCAATACCCCCACTTCAGAAAGCGCCACAGGTTCTTCACTAGATGGAGAATACATACGGTGAGCTGACGATGTCTACTACTACATTGACCTCGGTGCTGACGTTGTATGTAGGTTCCCGACGCACGCTTCAATCTCGTCATACCCTTGCTCGCTGCCATGATCAGCACCTTCACTGACTTGTTGTATTCATGCTCTCGACTACTCACACTTCATGTATGACTCGATGCCGATGCAGTGTTCTCCGATTGTGGGCTTCAGTCATATATCAGCAACTCAACTAGGAAGACAAGTACGTACGGTGATCCTAGCTGGATGACTACGACGCTGACGATGTTCGCAGAAGACAAACCCCGCAGCTCCCAGCCTAGCCCTTGTTGTCACCGCGGCCGCCACCCCTGCCCCGCTCTATGTTATTTGGTGTTCACACGGGGTGCGTTGACAATGTTGATGGTACATTGAACTCGGTGTTGACCTTGTGTTTATCAGGTCTTCATCGCAGTCTTAGATCCCGCCGTCCTCTTGCTTGCCATCCACGATTTGAGCCTCGACGTGTAGACGCCGTTGGGTATGACGGTCCAAGCCCGTTGGAGGCCACTCCAAACGGCGCCGGCAATCGCAGACGTCAAAGTTATTCGATTACACCACCACCATTGTCGATGCCGTCTTCGTTGACCTTGCCTCCACCATGACGTCCTCAGCGGCTACGCTCAGTAACGCTCTGAGATTGTCTTTGTCAACGCACCATTTTGCTCGCGGGAAATTTGGCGCGACCACAGACGTGTCTCACCGTCATTACCGCAATCACCATTGCAAGTAAACGCGGATGCGTGCTGAGTGCACGTTGCATGGGTGACGTTCAGGTGTGTTGTTACCTTCAAGTTCTCCTGCAGCGACCCTGCACTGACATTCGCTCCAGGACTTGTCGGAGACGTGCATGCCGAGTCGGACTTCGACAGGCAGAGCTTGTATTGGAGGGCTGAGGCGTTGTGCTCCTCCTCCTTGCCCTGATTGTCTGTAGCCACTCGTAGCCTTCGCTTTCAGTGATAAACACTGCCAGTACTAACTCCCTTAGATATGTAGCCCGTGTAAGTAGTAAATAGAGCGAGTTTCTATGATAAAAACAACCCGGGCGGCAGGCCCTTGACATCAATGAGTGAGAAGGAGAGCTGGTATGTACAGTGACAGTATGAGTGACCTTGAGAGGTAAATTGGCCAAGGCCATCGCAGCGACGAGAGCGCTGGCCGCGCGTTAGCGCGGCCAGCGCTGGCGTAGCGATGGCCGCGGCCGCTCCTTGAGTAAGCTGGGGCCTCGTTGCAAGCGCAACAATCCTATAATCTTGACAAATAGGAACAGACCATTATTCCTAACTCACCTCATGCCACGCGAAGTCCGTTGGCCCTCTAACCACAAGTGCTGTCAGCCATGGGATTGAACGAGTTTCATGGCGCTTTCGATGCCTTTGTCGAGTACATGTGAACTCGAGAACGTCGGTGAAGTCTGGCAGCGCATTTATGGCGCTTTTCAGGCTGTGCAATGACGCACTGTGAGTCGGCGCTTTCACGACTCTCAGGCCACCCATGCGATGTGATGAGGCAGGGTGGCGAGACATCCGTGGACTTGTGGTTTTGAGCGTTTTGACCTGATGAAGCCTGGTCTCGGTGGTCGTTTGTGTAGTTCTAGCTCGTGAATTGACTTGTATTCTTACTCGTAGCCTGTCCTTGAACTTGAATACATTGTGCAAACACCGTTGTTCAAAGACAAACTCGATGCACAATAGAGCTGTCTGAACCAGGGTTCAGCAGGCTGTAAAATTGATCGGGATTTATTACAGGGATGAGGTGATTGCGGCGGTAGTCAGTGCGACGGTCGAGCGCAAAATGATCGGGATTTATTCTAGGGGGCGTCTGCGCAGAAAGTCTGGCGGAGATAAAATAAATTTCGAGTGCACGAGGAGGCGACCGGCGGTAGGAGAGTTCAGGGAGCTGGCCAAAAGTGGCGAGAGAGAGGATTGCAAGAGAGGGAGGAGGGTGGCCAGCTCAAGGGAAAGACAAGGCATGATATGTCAAGGAATTGAAGGTGCTGGCCAAAGACGATGGCAATCGCTGGTGCCGATGGGTCCAAGTATTTCTATACCTTACCCGGATATATCTAGTCACGGAGCGTGATATCGGCGGCTGGATCTGGGAGTTGAGGAGCTAATAGCATAGGCAGGGAGGCAGCGAGAGGGCTGGAAAAGAGCAAGGCAGGCTTGTATTGGGCAGCAGATGCCAGTCCGGCAAGTCCGAAGACCGTAGCTGCAGCGGCTGGCGAGTTGTATACACATATAAAGGGCGTTAAGTTTGCAGCTCTCTCTTCCCAAACAGGAGTGTAAGCAGCGCCGATAGCAGTAGTCGAACCGTGATCTCGTCACGTCACTCGTCGCAACGGGCCCTGTCGCCACATCGCCGCCCTGCCGCCGCGGGGGATTTATAGCGGGGCGACCTGTCGCATAGTAAGTAGGCGGAGCAGGCGTCCTTGGCCGTGGCTGTGCGACGTCGCTGCGTCTTGTCCACAACGCTCATGTTCGTCTCGCTTCAGGCGGTCTAACCCAGCCGACGGTCCCTCATATCAGTGGGCACCTCCCCCTTTCGCTCCCGCTTCACAGCCCACAATGTCTGCCAGCGCTGTGCTTGAGCATGTTGTGATCCTCTGCATCCGGTACGCGGCATTCGCCTCACTCAAGAGCTCACGCTGACCCTCTGCAGAGGGGGGTTCTTCCTCGGCTGCCGCAGATACCTAATCCATAGTTTATACGCAGATCTCCAGGACCTCTCCCTCCCCGAGACAGCCTCGATCGAGCTGGAAACGCTGCCCATGCCATCCGGCGCCTCGGCGCAACCGACGCGCTCTACCCTGCACTCGACGATCTCGCGCGTCGTATTCGCGTCTTGCTTCACCGAGACGTGCATGATGTTCTTCTTGCTCCTATGCCAGGGCTTGAGCATGTTTCAGCCCAGGTGTGTTTATGTGTGCACACGCAGTCGTTGACCCCGCTCATCACCCGCTCCTCAGCGTACGCCTCGTGCAGTGGAAGATCTCCCTTGCGCTTCTCCTCGTCAACATCATCTTGACAATTCCCTCCTCCATCAGCCTCGTCCTCTCTGTCGGCGCCAGCGCTCGCGACGCGTCCCCCTCGCGCGTCTGCAGCCCCGCGGCTGCTCCTCAACCTCATCCCCGTCGTCCTCTACCTCTCCGCCCTCTCCTACATCCCCCTCCCCGGCGCACTGGCTCCCACCGGCTTCGTTGCGGGCGTCCTCGCGCGCCTTGTCGTGCTGGGCACGACCATCCTCGGGCTCCTATCGGGCTTTGGTGCGATCAGCAGCGCGTGGCCATACCTGCCATTCGTCAACCGTGCAAAGAGCCTGCCGACGGAGCAGGACCTGCGGGCCGCCGAGCATAGCTTGGACCGCATCCGCGCAGATCTGGCCACGCTGAACGGCGAGCTGACCCGCACCTCTGCGTCTTCGACGGACGGGTCGTGGATCTCGCGCGTCGCGACGAGCTTCCGGGGAGGTGACAGCAGTGCGTGTCATCTACACCCACAGTTCAATACTAACAAGTCTTCCAGGAGCTCAAGAAATGAAAGGCCTCCGTGCCCTCGAGGCCGAAATGAGCCGCAATCTCGACGATCTGACGCGGCGGTATCAAGAGCACACGTACCGACGGACCTTCCGTGGGCGCGTCGTCGCGGTTGTCGGGCGCCTATTCGCGGTCTACTGCGTCGTGCGCATCGTCAGCGTGAGTGTTATGCCCCGCACGTGCGAAACCTACTCACACGCCGCCAGTCCGCTCTCCACCTCCTGTTCCCTAGCAACGCCGGCTACAACACAACCACGTCCGACTTGCTCACCGACCTCCTCGCGTATTCCTTGTCTATTGTGTCCCGGGAGGAAGTGGTAGGGCGGGACGACGTCGCGTTGATATCGAGGCAGATCAGCCTAGGGCTGGTCGGCGTTATCATATTGATGAGCTTGAGGCTTGTGCTGAGGGGGGTAACAAGGGTGCGTGCTAGCCGTCCCGCCTGCCGCGCCTTACACCGACCCTCTTTGCAGGCTCTCCAGGTAACTAGCCGCAACCTCGGAGCGTCGCTGATGTTGCTGGTGCTCGCGGAGCTCATCGTGAGTCTGCCACGTTCGCTCCTCAACCTGACTCACCTCGCATCTCTGCAGGGCATCTACCTTCTCTCCACCATCGTGCAGCTGCGTACGTCTTTCCCGCCCGAGAAGACAGACACGGATGGCAACGCTCACGACAACAACCTCTTCTCTACGATCCCCGCGTACGAGGTGTTTGGCCCGCTGTTCGACTGTGCGTTTCTGGCGGCGACGGTGGTGTCGGTGTTCGTTAGGTGGACGGCGGATCGGGTAGATGGGATGGGGAGGTAGGGGCTGTCGAAGGGGGCGACGGAAGGAGGTGGTCGAGGGAGGGGTGACAGAGAGGGGAGGAGGGGGAGGGAGGAGGGCAACGAAAGGGGGGATTACGGAGGAGGAGGAGGGAGGAGGGGCGACGAAAGGGGGGAGGGGGGCGACACAGAGCGGGGAGGGGGGCGACACAGAGCGGGGGAGGGGGGCGACGAAGGGAGGAGAACGGAGGGGGAGGCGATGAGGGAGGGCGACGGCGAGGGAGGGGGAGGGATGAATGGGGGAGGGCGACGAAAAAGGGGAGGGGGGAATGAAGGGGGGATGACGGAGGGGGAGGGGGTCGACGGAGGGGGAGGGCGATGAGGAAGGGCGATGGCGACGGCGAGGGAGGGGGTGACAGAGGGGGGAGGGCGACGAAAAAGGGGGAGAAAGGAATGAAGGGGGGGTGACGGAGGGGAAGGAATGAGGCAGGACGACGGCGAGGGGGGAGGGAGCGCGAGGGGGAGGGGCGGACCCCCACCCTCCTCGCTTCCCTCTCCCTGTTCCATTAGCATGCGGCATGCACACGAGGTGGAGGACGGCGACCATGGCTGAGCAGACGGCGGGAGGATGAGGAGGGATGAGGGATGAGGAGGAGGGAGGAGGAGGAGGGAGAAGGGGGGAGGAGGGGGCAGGGGAGAAGGAAGGGCGAGGACGATAAGAGAGGGTGCTCGACGCACTTCTCATCTCGCTCTCATGTCCTCTCGTTGTCGCGCGCCTCCCTCCCCACCTTCCCTGACGGCCTACTTGTCGCTTTTGAGGCACGGCGAGTGGTGCCGACGCTTCGTAGTCTACGTCGTGTAGGCTGTAGTCTACGTCGTGTAGGCTGTAGTCTACGTAGTGTACTCGTTGCAAGTAGATAACTCTAATATGATGTTGATTTCTGCAAACTAGGTGTGAACGCGAGAGGGGGAGAAGGGGCGAGCGAGCGGGGGAGTGTGAAAGAAGTGAAAGGAGTGAGAAAGGAGTGAAAGGAGTGGAGAGTCGTGAAAGGAGTGACGGAACGTGCAATCTTGCACGAGTGAGGACTGGAGAAGTGGACGAGTAGGGGAAAGCACGACGAACAACAACAAAGGCAACGACACGATGAGTGGAGCGAGACGGGGGGCAGGCGTTCACTCAAAGGAGTGACGGAACTTGCAATCTTGAGACTGCGAAAGAACGTCGGTGAGAGAGGGATGGCATAGGACAGCGAGCGCGTACTCGCACTGCGCTCACTCATTCAGCGACATGGCGAGACGTGACTTAGTTGCGACGATGTGGCGTGCTCAGCGAGAGCACTCGGGGACGCATTTGGGGGCAAATCATTTATATTCGTTATCTACGACGTACAATACTATATACCCAAGCCAAAATCCTTCCCTCCGACGTGGGGGCGTGAGCGCGCAGTCAACGCGGCCCCGCTCACTTGATTCCGAGACCGACGTCGTCGACATCGCCGGGTGGGCCAACAGCACAAGTGAGACACGCCTGTGCTCGTTCTTGAACAGCTTCTTGATGTGTGCGCGCGTCGCCCGAGGACGTCCCCGCGAAGTCGGGACAGGTGGGGCATCCGCGAGCAGTTGTTCACTCAGCGAACGCGGGTTGAAGGGTCTGCAAAACCAGAAAGTTAGCGAGCTTCCCAAAGTGGCGAGAATAGAAAGCGCCCAAATGGGATCACGACAGAGAACTGCAGAGCGTCAATGAGGTGGGTCAGAGTCCATATGTAAGGATAAGTAAGTGAGTAAACGGGGGGCAGGGAAATAGAAGCCACAGTCGTGGTATCCATTGACTTGAAAAGCCGCCGAGATGAGAAGATTAATCGAGGGTCAGCGGGCGAGTGGATCATACAGGAGGAAGTTAATCTGAGTGGCCAGGGTAACATGTAGAAGAAACGGATGGGGTGAAGCGACAAAGGCGGAGGTGAGATATGATAATTTTCGAAAAAGCGCCGACCTTACCGTAGCTGTAGGCAAAAAGTGAGTGATCCAGGGGGTATATCGAATATTCCTGGCGGTTTATTAGCACGCATTTGATGATCTAGTACTCACTTACAAGCAGCGAGACCGCTAGATCAACCCGCGTTGGGATCATCCTGATGCTGTAACACAGACGATTAGTGCGAACCGGGCTGCGAATCGCACTCCCGCCGATGGTCCGTCATAGATCCCCGCCTTGACGAGGCAGATGTCCCGGCGACGCAGCCCGCTGCGTCAACTCTGCGAGCTGCATTAGCAAGAACACAGACGTGTAAACAGCAAACTCACAAGAATTACGACAAATAAAGTGCGCGGCGGCGCTGCGCGCCGCCCGCCGCGCCCCAGACTCGTTCCCTCACCTCCCAAAGCAGTCGCGTAGGTCCCCGAGAATTCCCGCGCGACTATTTTGACGTCTGGCTTCATTTTGCATTGATTTTGTCGGGCAGACCCTCGCCAGAAACGCCCCCGCTTGGACCGGCATATGGGGGTATCGGGGTGCCGGGACAACGGCCAGAGCCAGTCGCCAAGGAGACGGAGGGCGAAGAGGTCGGCGGCGGGGGGTGGACGAGGTTGTGGGTGCATGTGTACGACATGATCCACTACCATAGAGTCAGTACGTGCCTTACAGTCTTGAGGGATACTCACCTCTATGGAAACGACGACGTCAGCGTCATTTTTCGAGCTGGCTGGCGGCCAACGCGGGCGCGCACGTCACTCGCAAGTTGAACTTCGGAGGTCACGACCTGAGCACGTGACTCAGTGTTGAACTTGAGGGAGTTCGCGAAGAGCCGTGAGTCACTGCCCAGCACACCAGCGTCAGTCATGCTACGCCCACAAGAGCAAACACATGCACTCACGGGCGTGCACGGCCCCAGACCTGCACGGGAAGTTGTGGGTGCATGTGTATACGACGTGGCGCAGATGAGGGGGGATTCGTTGTTGGTGGCTTGCGCAGCGCCGCGTGTCGTGATCGTCTACGCGAAGGCGTCAGTCCGCTTCAACGCGCAAAGGCGCAGGCACGCACCGCAGTGAGCAAGGCACGATGACGACGACATTCGTCGCCGGTCACAGCACTAGAGGCGCATCTGCAAGATTATAAGCACGCTGTGCGTAGCAGAGAGGTCGCGGCAACGCGCCTGTGCACCAGCGCATTGAGTACAACGCCCGAGGCGTCGAGAACGCGCGAGACCCTGACCTTCGCCGTCCATCACGCCGAGAGAGACGTCCTCCGAGACGATCCGCGACGCCCGCCGCGGTTGTAACGAGACGAGGCAAGCGGGTTGCGCTCGTCGAGAACAACGTCGGCGGACATCTCCGGCGGTCTCTCGTCCTGTCCGAGGAGTGGCGTGAGGGACAAGGTCGCCGTCGACCGAGGAGCTGAGGTCGTCGCCGGCGGCATCGACGGCAGTTGAAGACGCTCGACGTCGGCCAGCGCGCCAGCCGAGGCGGACGGGCGCGGCAGGCGGATAGACGTCATGGTAAGAAGCAAGCTGCGTGAGGTCAGTTTCAAATTCAATCAAGTCAATATAAAAACTTACTGGCACGCGCCCTGAGCGGTAATCGAGCTTGTGTCCTGGAGTAACAACGATTAGTATCGAGTTCATTTAAAGATGAATGGAAAGACCGACTACGAAGCGTTGACTGACCGCGTGTCGCGAGTGACAGGGAGGATAGCTGGATGTTTGCAAAGTTGATGTGCGGTTGGATAAAGCGAGCTGGAGCGAAGTGATCAGTAAACGAGGACTGGATACTAGGAGAAACTCACCAATAGTCGAGACAAACGTTGACGAGCTGCGTGTCGGGAGTGACAGGATAAAGCGAGCGGACCTGGAGCGAGATGATCAGTAGACAAAGACAGGATAATAGGAGAGGCTAAACAAATATCGAGACGGACGTTGAGGAACTGCGTGTTAGGAGTGACGAATTGCATCACGATAAAGCGGACCTGGAGCGAAATGATTAGCAGGCTGTAGGACGGCTTGAGCAGAAAGCTCACCAAACAATCGAGGCCATGATAGCCCGGCGACGTCTAGGTGTGACAGGTAAGAAGGCGAAGGATTAGATGAGTATAAGAGAGTGGGGAAGGTGATGTCGAAAACCAAAGGAACCGACTGGTCTTTATACCTGCCCGACGGCTATTTCTGCCGCGGGCAACCAATTCAGTTCCGCAGTATTCCATCACGCTACGCCGGGTACCACGCGGCGAGTTTGAGGCCGAGATCTGGACCCCGGAAAGCGGAAGATTCGGAGAGGGCGCCAAAGGCGCTGGTTTCTCGCCGACGCTCCCCTGCATCACACGTCAGCCCGGTAGCAACGCAATCAAGTGGGAACATACCGACTCGGGCATGAGCGGCTGCGCGAGAAGTTGCCGCCGGATGGGCGGAAGTTCTGCGAGCTCGCCAGTCGACGCGCCACAGCGCGTCCAAGTCGTTTTGCATGGTCCTTGTCGTGCGCCGCGTCGAGCAGAGCACGACAAAGTAGTAGCGCAGTGTGCCTTGAGTGACTCGGAGCGCGTGACGAAGCGACGAGCACACGACAAGGCGCCAGCAAAGTCGGTGTTGTTGTTGAACTTGAGAGATCAGTGAGATCCCCTTTTGGAAGCCTTTGGCTGCTCGAAGAGCAGCGCGCCGCCGGCGCGCGTCGCCCACCTCGTCGACCGCATCCTTCACCGAGAGCTCAACATAAAATATATTCTCGTCATGGAGGACATGCATATCCGGGTGTCTGGGCTGCATGGGTGCAGAACACGCCCTGTGAGCGAGGAGGAATCGTGCAGAGCGACGGCGAGCGCACCGTCGCCCTCGTCGTCTCGCATCACGTTTCCATCATTTTGATGGGATATGTCAGCGACCAGGACCCTGTATCTGAGAGCGAAAACTCACTGGATTCCGATGGAAGATGCGGAGAGGCGGAACACCCGCGTAAAGGAATCGTGCTACCGCGACCGCGCGCGGTGTCCGGCGGCCAGCGTGTCATCATACGTATGTTCGGACGGAACTCGGGAAGCAACAGCGTGAATGCGGTGTCGTCAGCTGGAAGTCTGGGCGCGCGGTGAGGAGCAGGGGATGAGGAGAGGGTGTGGCATACCGTGTCAAGGAAGGTGCGGAGGCGCGGGTTGAGGCCTGAAGCGTCGAGAGGCATGTTGGTAGACTAGAATGAGTCATCGAGAACGTCAGCCTCAGCTCGAACGACTACGCTACGGGCTCACCGAAAACGACGCCACATAACAAAAAACGCCCTTGTTCGCGACACAACGCAACGTTGGAGGCGAAGATCGCGCATCGGACAGCAGAAGCCGGTTTCTAAACACTAAGTGAACAAGTTTTGAGCCGGGAATATTTTGGCTTTGGGTGACAACTTACGGACACGAAGTGGTCGAGTTCTACATGCAGAACTCTTCCATCTTCTGGAACGATAAGGTGGGACCGTGATCCCGCCCATCGGTACTTGCTGTGCGTGTTCTGGTGGTGTAGGACGCTCACCTCGGCTGTGTCTGGCCCATCCCCGGTGCCAGACCGAAGCCGGGCGTCTTAGATGCGCGAGCGAGGTGCGCGCCACCCGAAACTCATTCGCGTATTGCGAGCGATCCACTCACGCTTCGCGCGCCGCATTTCTGCGATGAATGTATCAAGGTGCAAGCAAGATGCCTGTATCGCCATCATAGCAGGAGGCAAGAACGATGGGCGGGAAGCGAAGACGGGGGCGCGAGATTGACAGCAGTCGGCGGATGCGGACCGAACCCCCGCGCGCGTCCCATTCCGAATTTCGAACAAGTCCCGCTTGCTCTGTCCCATCGTCGTCCTCGCGGTGAACTCGCGCACCTCCCCGCCGCCGAGGTACTTGCTTCATGCAAGCTCATAAATTCTATCATATGTACTTCTACCCGTCTAGCTCTACAAAGTGCGGCGCTTATTCAGAGACCGCCGCGTCGCGCGTTTTCTCGACGGCCCAGCCTCGCCCGCCGCGCCGTCGGCGGCACCGTTCAGAGTACTCATCGCACCGGGAATTCACGGTGCCGCCGACGGCCTTGTGAGCGCGACTGGGGTGTTGAGAATAAACACCCGCACGAGACGCCGGAGGCCCAAATGCAGAGATTCCACGCTCAGGGCAGACTCAGGGTATGCCGTATGATCGGTCGCCTTGGTGAGTTTGGCCTTGTTTTGCGCCGTACCCCGCGAGTTCCGTGAGCGCACGCATGTCCGGACGGCGTGTTTTGCTTATATGCTCATCGTCATTCAGCTTCTCCCTCTTCTCCGGCGTCAACCTCCCCCTTTACTCGTGACATACCGACGTGAGTAACGTTGCAGCAACATGTTTACCTTGCTGACCATATATCCAGCGCCCTCCGCCTCGCACTCAAGCTCCCATACTCAGCGCCTGACGCGCAACATGCGTTGCGACTCACACACACTATGCGGACGACCATCGACGGTAGTCTAGCTCGCACGAACTGCTGCGGCGACGAGCGACGGAGCTCAGCAGGCGGCGCTACGCGCGGTCCTCTTTTCAGGTGAGCTCTGAATGCTGCACTCCTGGTACCTAGCGCTGACCTCGTCGCAGGGCGCCCCGCCCTCGCCACGGACCTCCCCGCGCGCTGTCGTCATGGCCACGGGACGCCCCCGCTCGCCTTTCACCCATTCGGCCGGTCCAAGCGGAGAGGTTTCCGACGGCGTTCCTAGCACTAAAATAAATGCAAAATGAACGCGAATTTCCCCAGACTCGCGCGGGGGTTCTCGAATATGTTTTCGACTTGGGGGAGGATTAGGAGCGCGGCGGGCGGCGCGCAGCGCCGCCGCGCACTTGTTGAGGTGCGTTGGTCAATTTATCTTGTATTTGCATGCTCAACCAACCCCAGGGTTCTCGTCAACTCCCGACAACCCCTTTCCCCGGTCCAAGCGGACGTCATTCTGGCGACGATTCAGACGTCAAAATCGATGGAAAATGAGGTCGTTTTCCAAGAAATTTGCGCGGGAAGTCTAGCGGATTTCTGCGGTTTTGGGAGAGCGGCGGGCGGCGCGCAGCGCCGCCGCGAACTTGGCCAGGTGTGTTGGACAATTTACCTTGTATTTCCATGCTGACTGGACATGTAGGACCCCCAGCGCCCTCCGACTCTTCGCACGCTCTGAACAATTCCTGACGCACCGACGACAATTGCGACCCCAAAATCGCTGCAAAATGAGCTCGTTCTTTGAAAATTCGCGCGGGGAGTCTAGCGGAACTCTGTGATCTTGGGGAGTGGAGAAGGACGTTGAGATGGTACGTGGCCCCTTTCCTGATGTGAATAGCGCGCTGACAAAGTCGTGAAGCAACGTATCTTCTTCCGGCGAGCGCCCTACTCATTGCCCTCATTTCGACCTCACCCTCGCGTCCCCCGAAGCGCTGAGGCAACGTATGGCCTTCCCGCGAGCGCTAAGGCAACGTATGGCAATTCCGCGGGCGCTGAGGCAACACATCGCCTTCCGGCGGGCGCTGAGGCCCGGCGAGCGCCGCTTCGGGCGCGGCTTAGGCGACGAGGCAATGGATCGACGTCCGCCGAGCACGACTTTGACGAGCACGACGTCCGCCGAGCACGACTTTGACGAGCACGACGTCCGCCGAGCACATCGTGTTCCCGCAGTCCAGGTGAGTCGCCCGACCTCGTACGCAAATGCGCGTCATGCTGACGGGTCCACTGAGGTCTTGAAGCAATGGATCGACGTCCGGCGAGCGGCGTGAGGCGACGTCTGACGAGGACCGAAGACGACTTGGCCGTTGAGGCAACAGATTGACGTCCGGCGAGCAGCCCAAGGCGACGTCCGGCGAGCAAGGCCCGAGGACGACTTGGGCGTTGAGGCAATAGACCGCCGTCCGGCGAGCAGGGTTAGGTGCGACTTGGGCGTTGAGGCAACAGATCGGTGTCCGGCGAGCAGGCTTAGATGACATCCAGTCAGCAAGGTCATAGTCGACCGACTTGAGCGTCGAGGCAATAGATCGTCGTCCGGCGAGCAGGTCTTGACACCGACGATGTAGGCGGCAGCGTTTTCGCGAGTGAGGTGTGCTTACAGGCTGAGTCTGCTCGCTGTAAGCGATGGGATTGTACGAGTTTCGTGGCGCTTTCGACGTCTCGGTCGATTTGCTATGAACTTGAGAACATCGTTAAAGTCTGGCAGCACATTTATGGCGACTTTCCAGTGCACTCGTGCACTCGAGCCAGCACCTTCGTTGTATTCCGCCTTTGCCGTGCCGCGCAGTGAGGTAATGCATGGAGACCCGGCGAGATGTATCATGTCCGTGGACTTTGCGGTTTAGAGTGATGCTGTAGGGACATTGTGCATCTCGCGTACTTCTACTCGTAGCCTTGAATACACTGTGCAAACACTGTTGTTCGAATATGACTTTTGGTGCAAAATAGAGCTGTCTGAACCAGGGCTCAGCAGGCTGTAGAATTGATCGGGATTTATTACAGGGATGAGGTGATTGCGGCGGTAGTCAGTGCGGCGGTCGAGCACAAATTGATCGGGATTTATAAATTATTCCAGGGATGGGGCACCGGCGTCTGCGCAGAAAGTGTGTGGCGGCGATAAAATAATTTTCGAGTGCACGAGGAGGCAACCGGCGGTAGGAGAGTTCAGGGAGCTGGCCAAAATCGGTGAGAGAGAGGATTGCGAGAGAGGGAGGAGGGCGGGCAGGACGAGAGAAAGACAAGGCATGATTTCTCAAGGAATTGAAGGTGCTGTCCAAAAACGATGGCAATCGCCTGCGCCGATGGGTCCAAGTATTTCTATACCTTACCCGGATATATCTAGTCACGGAGCGTGATATCGGCAGCTGGATCTGGGAGTTGAGGAGCTAATAGCATAGGCAGGGAGGCAGCGAGAGGCTTGGAAAAGAGCAAGGCAGGCTTGTATTGTGCAGTAGTATAAGACCCGGTGAGTCCGAAAGGCGTAGCTGCAGCGGCTGGCGAGTTGTATACACATATAAAGGGCGTTAAGTTTGCAGCTCTCTCTTCCCAAACAGGAGTGTAAGCAGCGCCGATAGCAGTAGTCGAACCGTGATCTCGTCACGTCACTCGTCGCAACGGGCCCTGTCGCCACATCGCCGCCCTGCCGCCGCGGGGGGATTTATAGCGGGGCGACCTGTCGCATAGTAAGTAGGCGGAGCAGGCGTCCTTTGCCGTGGCTGTGCGACGTCGCTGCGTCTTGTCCACAACGCTCATGTTCGTCTCGCTTCAGGCGGTCTAACCCAGCCGACGGTCCCTTATAGCAGTGGGCAACTTCCCTTTTGTTCCCGCTGCACAGTCAACAATGTCTGCCAGCGCGGTATTTGAGCATGCTGCAATTCTCTGCATTCGGTACGAGGTCCTGGCTTCATCAACACCTCATGCTGACCCCCTCCACTGTCCAGAGGGGGCTTCTTCCTCGCATGCCGCAGATACCTGATCCATAGCCTATATGCCGATCTTCAAGACCTGTCCCTGCCCGCCGGCGCTGCCGCAGAGACGAGCCCCAAGTCCCCCGAGATCGAGTTGGAAACGCTACCCATGCCATCCGGCGCCTCGGCGCAGCCACCGCGGTCGACACTGCATTCGACGATCTCGCGCGTCGTATTCGCGAGCTGCTTCACCGAGACGTGCACGATGTTCTTCCTGCTTTTGTGCCAGGGCATGAGCATGTTCCAGCCCAGGTGTGTTCATGTGTGCACGCGCAGTCGTCGGCCCCGCTCATCGCCCACTCCTCAGCGTACGCCTCGTGCAGTGGAAGATCTCCCTTGCGCTTCTCCTCGTCAACATCATCTTGACAATTCCTTCCTCCATCAGCCTCGTCCTCTCTGTCGGCGCCAGCGCTCGCGACGCGTCCCCCTCGCGCGTCTGCAGCCCGCGGCTGCTCCTCAACCTCATCCCCGTCGTCCTCTACCTCTCCGCCCTCTCCTACATCCCCCTCCCCGGTGCACTGGCTCCCACCGGCTTCGCTGCGGGCGTCCTCGCGCGCCTTGTCGTGCTGGGCACGACCATCCTCGGGCTCCTATCGGGCTTTGGTGCGATCAGCAGCGCGTGGCCATACCTGCCATTCGTCAACCGTGCAAAGAGCCTGCCGACGGAGCAGGACCTGCGCGCGGCGGAGCATAGCTTGGACCGCATCCGCGCAGACCTAGCAACGCTCAACGGCGAGCTGACCCGCACCTCTGCATCCTCGACGGATGGGTCGTGGATCTCGCGCGTTGCGACGAGTTTCCGTGGAGGTGACAGCAGTGCGTGCCATCTACATCCACAGCTCAATGCTAACAAGTCTTCCAGGAGCTCAAGAAATGAAAGGCCTCCGTGCCCTCGAGGCCGAAATGAGCCGCAATTTTGACGATCTCACGCGGCGGTATCAAGAGCACACGTACCGACGCACCTTCCGTGGGCGCGTCGTCGCGGTTGTCGGGCGCCTATTCGCGGTCTACTGCGTCGTGCGCATTGTCAGCGTGAGTGCTATGCCCCACACGTGCGAAACCTACTCACATTCCACCAGTCCGCCCTCCATCTCCTGTTCCCTAGCAATGCCGGCTACAACACAGCCACGTCCGACTTGCTCACCGATCTCCTCGCGTATTCCTTGTCCATAGTGTCGCGGGAGGAAGTGGTAGGGCGGGACGACGTCGCGTTGATATCGAGGCAGATCAGCCTAGGGCTGGTCGGCGTGATCATATTGATGAGCTTGAGGCTTGTGCTCAGGGGGGTGACAAGGGTGCGTGCTAGCCGTCCCGCCTGCCGTGCCTTACACCGACCCTCTTTGCAGGCTCTCCAGGTGACTAGCCGCAACCTCGGAGCATCGCTGATGTTGCTGGTGCTCGCGGAGCTCATCGTGAGTCTGCCACGTTCGCTCCTCAACCTGACTCACCTCGCATCTCTGCAGGGCATCTACCTCCTCTCTACCATTGTGCAGCTGCGTACGTCTTTCCCGCCCGAGAAGACAGACACGGATGGTAACAAGACAGACACGGATGGCAACGCTCACGACAACAACCTCTTCTCTACGATCCCCGCGTACGAGGTGTTTGGCCCGCTGTTCGACTGTGCGTTTCTGGCGACGACGGCGGTGTCGGTATTCGTTAGGTGGACGGCGGATCGGGTAGATGGGATGGGGAGGTAGGGGCTGTCGAAGGGGGCGACGGAAGGAGGTGGTCGAGGGAGGGGGTGACAGAGAGGGGAGGAGGGGGAGGGAGGAGGGCAACGAAAGGGGGGATTACGGAGGGAGGAGGAGGGAGGAGGGCGACGAAAGGGGGGAGGGGGGCGACACAGAGCGGGGGAGGGGGGCGACACAGAGCGGGGGAGGGGGCGACGAAGGGAGGAGAACGGAGGGGGAGGCGATGAGGGAGGGCGACGGCGAGGGAGGGGAGGGATGAATGGGGGAGGGCGACGAAAAAGGGGAGGGGGAATGAAGGGGGGATGACGGAGGGGGAGGGGGTCGACGGAGGGGGAGGGCGATGAGGAAGGGCGATGGCGACGGCGAGGGAGGGGGTGACAGAGGGGGGAGGGCGACGAAAAAGGGGAGAAAGGAATGAAGGGGGGGTGACGGAGGGGAAGGAATGAGGCAGGACGACGGCGAGGGGGAGGGAGCGCGAGGGGAGGGGCGGACCCCACCCTCTCGCTTCCCTCTCCCTGTTCCATTAGCATGCGGCATGCACACGAGGTGGAGGACGGCGACCATGGCTGAGCAGACGGCGGGAGGATGAGGAGGGATGAGGGATGAGGAGGAGGGAGGAGGAGGAGGGAGAAGGGGGGAGGAGGGGGCAGGGAGAAGGAAGGGCGAGGACGATAAGAGAGGGTGCTCGACGCACTTCTCATCTCGCTCTCATGTCCTCTCGTTGTCGCGCGCCTCCCTCCCCACCTTCCCTGACGGCCTACTTGTCGCTTTTGAGGCACGGCGAGTGGTGCCGACGCTTCGTAGTCTACGTCGTGTAGGCTGTAGTCTACGTCGTGTAGGCTGTAGTCTACGTAGTGTACTCGTTGCAAGTAGATAACTCTAATATGATGTTGATTTCTGCAAACTAGGTGTGAACGCGAGAGGGGGAGAAGGGGGCGAGCGAGCGGGGGAGTGTGAAAGAAGTGAAAGGAGTGAGAAAGGAGTGAAAGGAGTGGAGAGTCGTGAAAGGAGTGACGGAACGTGCAATCTTGCACGAGTGAGGACTGGAGAAGTGGACGAGTAGGGAAAGCACGACGAACAACAACAAAGGCAACGACACGATGAGTGGAGCGAGACGGGGGGCAGGCGTTCACTCAAAGGAGTGACGGAACTTGCAATCTTGAGACTGCGAAAGAACGTCGGTGAGAGAGGGGATGGCATAGGACAGCGAGCGCGTACTCGCACTGCGCTCACTCATTCAGCGACATGGCGAGACGTGACTTAGTTGCGACGATGTGGCGTGCTCAGCGAGAGCACTCGGGGACGCATTTGGGGGCAAATCATTTATATTCGTTATCTACGACGTACAATACTATATACCCAAGCCAAAATCCTTCCCTCCGACGTGGGGGCGTGAGCGCGCAGTCAACGCGGCCCGCTCACTTGATTCCGAGACCGACGTCGTCGACATCGCGGGTGGGGCCAACAGCACAAGTGAGACACGCCTGTGCTCGTTCTTGAACAGCTTCTTGATGTGTGCGCGCGTCGCCGAGGACGTCCCCGCGAAGTCGGGACAGGTGGGGCATCCGCGAGCAGTTGTTCACTCAGCGAACGCGGGTTGAAGGGTCTGCAAACCAGAAAGTTAGCGAGCTTCCCAAGTGGCGAGAATAGAAAGCGCCCAAATGGGATCACGACAGAGAACTGCAGAGCGTCAATGAGGTGGGTCAGAGTCCATATGTAAGGATAAGTAAGTGAGTAAACGGGGGGCAGGGAAATAGAAGCCACAGTCGTGGTATCCATTGACTTGAAAAGCCGCCGAGATGAGAAGATTAATCGAGGGTCAGCGGGCGAGTGGATCATACAGGAGGAAGTTAATCTGAGTGGCCAGGGTAACATGTAGAAGAACGGATGGGGTGAAGCGACAAAGCGGAGGTGAGATATGATAATTTTCGAAAAAGCGCCGACCTTACCGTAGCTGTAGGCAAAAAGTGAGTGATCCAGGGGGTATATCGAATATTCCTGGCGGTTTATTAGCACGCATTTGATGATCTAGTACTCACTTACAAGCAGCGAGACCGCTAGATCAACCCGCGTTGGGGATCATCCTGATGCTGTAACACAGACGATTAGTGCGAACCGGGCTGCGAATCGCACTCCCGCCGATGGTCCGTCATAGATCCCCGCCTTGACGAGGCAGATGTCCCGGCGACGCAGCCCGCTGCGTCAACTCTGCGAGCTGCATTAGCAAGAACACAGACGTGTAAACAGCAAACTCACAAGAATTACGACAAATAAAGTGCGCGGCGGCGCTGCGCGCCGCCCGCCGCGCCCCAGACTCGTTCCCTCACCTCCCAAAGCAGTCGCGTAGGTCCCCGAGAATTCCCGCGCGACTATTTTGACGTCTGGCTTCATTTTGCATTGATTTTGTCGGGCAGACCCTCGCCAGAAACGCCCCCGCTTGGACCGGCATATGGGGTATCGGGGTGCCGGGACAACGGCCAGAGCCAGTCGCCAAGGAGACGGAGGGCGAAGAGGTCGGCGGCGGGGGTGGACGAGGTTGTGGGTGCATGTGTACGACATGATCCACTACCATAGAGTCAGTACGTGCCTTACAGTCTTGAGGGATACTCACCTCTATGGAAACGACGACGTCAGCGTCATTTTTCGAGCTGGCTGGCGGCCAACGCGGGCGCGCACGTCACTCGCAAGTTGAACTTCGGAGGTCACGACCTGAGCACGTGACTCAGTGTTGAACTTGAGGGAGTTCGCGAAGAGCCGTGAGTCACTGCCCAGCACACCAGCGTCAGTCATGCTACGCCCACAAGAGCAAACACATGCACTCACGGGCGTGCACGGCCCCAGACCTGCACGGGAAGTTGTGGGTGCATGTGTATACGACGTGGCGCAGATGAGGGGGGATTCGTTGTTGGTGGCTTGCGCAGCGCCGCGTGTCGTGATCGTCTACGCGAAGGCGTCAGTCCGCTTCAACGCGCAAAGGCGCAGGCACGCACCGCAGTGAGCAAGGCACGATGACGACGACATTCGTCGCCGGTCACAGCACTAGAGGCGCATCTGCAAGATTATAAGCACGCTGTGCGTAGCAGAGAGGTCGCGGCAACGCGCCTGTGCACCAGCGCATTGAGTACAACGCCCGAGGCGTCGAGAACGCGCGAGACCCTGACCTTCGCCGTCCATCACGCCGAGAGAGACGTCCTCCGAGACGATCCGCGACGCCCGCCGCGGTTGTAACGAGGACGAGGCAAGCGGGTTGCGCTCGTCGAGAACAACGTCGGCGGACATCTCCGGCGGTCTCTCGTCCTGTCCGAGGAGTGGCGTGAGGGACAAGGTCGCCGTCGACCGAGGAGCTGAGGTCGTCGCCGGCGGCATCGACGGCAGTTGAAGACGCTCGACGTCGGCCAGCGCGCCAGCCGAGGCGGACGGGCGCGGCAGGCGGATAGACGTCATGGTAAGAAGCAAGCTGCGTGAGGTCAGTTTCAAATTCAATCAAGTCAATATAAAAACTTACTGGCACGCGCCCTGAGCGGTAATCGAGCTTGTGTCCTGGAGTAACAACGATTAGTATCGAGTTCATTTAAAGATGAATGGAAAGACCGACTACGAAGCGTTGACTGACCGCGTGTCGCGAGTGACAGGGAGGATAGCTGGATGTTTGCAAAGTTGATGTGCGGTTGGATAAAGCGAGCTGGAGCGAAGTGATCAGTAAACGAGGACTGGATACTAGGAGAAACTCACCAATAGTCGAGACAAACGTTGACGAGCTGCGTGTCGGGAGTGACAGGATAAAGCGAGCGGACCTGGAGCGAGATGATCAGTAGACAAAGACAGGATAATAGGAGAGGCTAAACAAATATCGAGACGGACGTTGAGGAACTGCGTGTTAGGAGTGACGAATTGCATCACGATAAAGCGGACCTGGAGCGAAATGATTAGCAGGCTGTAGGACGGCTTGAGCAGAAAGCTCACCAAACAATCGAGGCCATGATAGCCCGGCGACGTCTAGGTGTGACAGGTAAGAAGGCGAAGGATTAGATGAGTATAAGAGAGTGGGGAAGGTGATGTCGAAAACCAAAGGAACCGACTGGTCTTTATACCTGCCCGACGGCTATTTCTGCCGCGGGCAACCAATTCAGTTCCGCAGTATTCCATCACGCTACGCCGGGTACCACGCGGCGAGTTTGAGGCCGAGATCTGGACCCCGGAAAGCGGAAGATTCGGAGAGGGCGCCAAAGGCGCTGGTTTCTCGCCGACGCTCCCCTGCATCACACGTCAGCCCGGTAGCAACGCAATCAAGTGGGAACATACCGACTCGGGCATGAGCGGCTGCGCGAGAAGTTGCCGCCGGATGGGCGGAAGTTCTGCGAGCTCGCCAGTCGACGCGCCACAGCGCGTCCAAGTCGTTTTGCATGGTCCTTGTCGTGCGCCGCGTCGAGCAGAGCACGACAAAGTAGTAGCGCAGTGTGCCTTGAGTGACTCGGAGCGCGTGACGAAGCGACGAGCACACGACAAGGCGCCAGCAAAGTCGGTGTTGTTGTTGAACTTGAGAGATCAGTGAGATCCCCTTTTGGAAGCCTTTGGCTGCTCGAAGAGCAGCGCGCCGCCGGCGCGCGTCGCCCACCTCGTCGACCGCATCCTTCACCGAGAGCTCAACATAAAATATATTCTCGTCATGGAGGACATGCATATCCGGGTGTCTGGGCTGCATGGGTGCAGAACACGCCCTGTGAGCGAGGAGGAATCGTGCAGAGCGACGGCGAGCGCACCGTCGCCCTCGTCGTCTCGCATCACGTTTCCATCATTTTGATGGGATATGTCAGCGACCAGGACCCTGTATCTGAGAGCGAAAACTCACTGGATTCCGATGGAAGATGCGGAGAGGCGGAACACCCGCGTAAAGGAATCGTGCTACCGCGACCGCGCGCGGTGTCCGGCGGCCAGCGTGTCATCATACGTATGTTCGGACGGAACTCGGGAAGCAACAGCGTGAATGCGGTGTCGTCAGCTGGAAGTCTGGGCGCGCGGTGAGGAGCAGGGGATGAGGAGAGGGTGTGGCATACCGTGTCAAGGAAGGTGCGGAGGCGCGGGTTGAGGCCTGAAGCGTCGAGAGGCATGTTGGTAGACTAGAATGAGTCATCGAGAACGTCAGCCTCAGCTCGAACGACTACGCTACGGGCTCACCGAAAACGACGCCACATAACAAAAAACGCCCTTGTTCGCGACACAACGCAACGTTGGAGGCGAAGATCGCGCATCGGACAGCAGAAGCCGGTTTCTAAACACTAAGTGAACAAGTTTTGAGCCGGGAATATTTTGGCTTTGGGTGACAACTTACGGACACGAAGTGGTCGAGTTCTACATGCAGAACTCTTCCATCTTCTGGAACGATAAGGTGGGACCGTGATCCCGCCCATCGGTACTTGCTGTGCGTGTTCTGGTGGTGTAGGACGCTCACCTCGGCTGTGTCTGGCCCATCCCCGGTGCCAGACCGAAGCCGGGCGTCTTAGATGCGCGAGCGAGGTGCGCGCCACCCGAAACTCATTCGCGTATTGCGAGCGATCCACTCACGCTTCGCGCGCCGCATTTCTGCGATGAATGTATCAAGGTGCAAGCAAGATGCCTGTATCGCCATCATAGCAGGAGGCAAGAACGATGGGCGGGAAGCGAAGACGGGGGCGCGAGATTGACAGCAGTCGGCGGATGCGGACCGAACCCCCGCGCGCGTCCCATTCCGAATTTCGAACAAGTCCCGCTTGCTCTGTCCCATCGTCGTCCTCGCGGTGAACTCGCGCACCTCCCCGCCGCCGAGGTACTTGCTTCATGCAAGCTCATAAATTCTATCATATGTACTTCTACCCGTCTAGCTCTACAAAGTGCGGCGCTTATTCAGAGACCGCCGCGTCGCGCGTTTTCTCGACGGCCCAGCCTCGCCCGCCGCGCCGTCGGCGGCACCGTTCAGAGTACTCATCGCACCGGGAATTCACGGTGCCGCCGACGGCCTTGTGAGCGCGACTGGGGTGTTGAGAATAAACACCCGCACGAGACGCCGGAGGCCCAAATGCAGAGATTCCACGCTCAGGGCAGACTCAGGGTATGCCGTATGATCGGTCGCCTTGGTGAGTTTGGCCTTGTTTTGCGCCGTACCCCGCGAGTTCCGTGAGCGCACGCATGTCCGGACGGCGTGTTTTGCTTATATGCTCATCGTCATTCAGCTTCTCCCTCTTCTCCGGCGTCAACCTCCCCCTTTACTCGTGACATACCGACGTGAGTAACGTTGCAGCAACATGTTTACCTTGCTGACCATATATCCAGCGCCCTCCGCCTCGCACTCAAGCTCCCATACTCAGCGCCTGACGCGCAACATGCGTTGCGACTCACACACACTATGCGGACGACCATCGACGGTAGTCTAGCTCGCACGAACTGCTGCGGCGACGAGCGACGGAGCTCAGCAGGCGGCGCTACGCGCGGTCCTCTTTTCAGGTGAGCTCTGAATGCTGCACTCCTGGTACCTAGCGCTGACCTCGTCGCAGGGCGCCCCGCCCTCGCCACGGACCTCCCCGCGCGCTGTCGTCATGGCCACGGGACGCCCCCGCTCGCCTTTCACCCATTCGGCCGGTCCAAGCGGAGAGGTTTCCGACGGCGTTCCTAGCACTAAAATAAATGCAAAATGAACGCGAATTTCCCCAGACTCGCGCGGGGGTTCTCGAATATGTTTTCGACTTGGGGGGAGGATTAGGAGCGCGGCGGGCGGCGCGCAGCGCCGCCGCGCACTTGTTGAGGTGCGTTGGTCAATTTATCTTGTATTTGCATGCTCAACCAACCCCAGGGTTCTCGTCAACTCCCGACAACCCCTTTCCCCGGTCCAAGCGGACGTCATTCTGGCGACGATTCAGACGTCAAAATCGATGGAAAATGAGGTCGTTTTCCAAGAAATTTGCGCGGGAAGTCTAGCGGATTTCTGCGGTTTTGGGAGAGCGGCGGGCGGCGCGCAGCGCCGCCGCGAACTTGGCCAGGTGTGTTGGACAATTTACCTTGTATTTCCATGCTGACTGGACATGTAGGACCCCCAGCGCCCTCCGACTCTTCGCACGCTCTGAACAATTCCTGACGCACCGACGACAATTGCGACCCCAAAATCGCTGCAAAATGAGCTCGTTCTTTGAAAATTCGCGCGGGGAGTCTAGCGGAACTCTGTGATCTTGGGGAGTGGAGAAGGACGTTGAGATGGTACGTGGCCCCTTTCCTGATGTGAATAGCGCGCTGACAAAGTCGTGAAGCAACGTATCTTCTTCCGGCGAGCGCCCTACTCATTGCCCTCATTTCGACCTCACCCTCGCGTCCCCCGAAGCGCTGAGGCAACGTATGGCCTTCCCGCGAGCGCTAAGGCAACGTATGGCAATTCCGCGGGCGCTGAGGCAACACATCGCCTTCCGGCGGGCGCTGAGGCCCGGCGAGCGCCGCTTCGGGCGCGGCTTAGGCGACGAGGCAATGGATCGACGTCCGCCGAGCACGACTTTGACGAGCACGACGTCCGCCGAGCACGACTTTGACGAGCACGACGTCCGCCGAGCACATCGTGTTCCCGCAGTCCAGGTGAGTCGCCCGACCTCGTACGCAAATGCGCGTCATGCTGACGGGTCCACTGAGGTCTTGAAGCAATGGATCGACGTCCGGCGAGCGGCGTGAGGCGACGTCTGACGAGGACCGAAGACGACTTGGCCGTTGAGGCAACAGATTGACGTCCGGCGAGCAGCCCAAGGCGACGTCCGGCGAGCAAGGCCCGAGGACGACTTGGGCGTTGAGGCAATAGACCGCCGTCCGGCGAGCAGGGTTAGGTGCGACTTGGGCGTTGAGGCAACAGATCGGTGTCCGGCGAGCAGGCTTAGATGACATCCAGTCAGCAAGGTCATAGTCGACCGACTTGAGCGTCGAGGCAATAGATCGTCGTCCGGCGAGCAGGTCTTGACACCGACGATGTAGGCGGCAGCGTTTTCGCGAGTGAGGTGTGCTTACAGGCTGAGTCTGCTCGCTGTAAGCGATGGGATTGTACGAGTTTCGTGGCGCTTTCGACGTCTCGGTCGATTTGCTATGAACTTGAGAACATCGTTAAAGTCTGGCAGCACATTTATGGCGACTTTCCAGTGCACTCGTGCACTCGAGCCAGCACCTTCGTTGTATTCCGCCTTTGCCGTGCCGCGCAGTGAGGTAATGCATGGAGACCCGGCGAGATGTATCATGTCCGTGGACTTTGCGGTTTAGAGTGATGCTGTAGGGACATTGTGCATCTCGCGTACTTCTACTCGTAGCCTTGAATACACTGTGCAAACACTGTTGTTCGAATATGACTTTTGGTGCAAAATAGAGCTGTCTGAACCAGGGCTCAGCAGGCTGTAGAATTGATCGGGATTTATTACAGGGATGAGGTGATTGCGGCGGTAGTCAGTGCGGCGGTCGAGCACAAATTGATCGGGATTTATAAATTATTCCAGGGATGGGGCACCGGCGTCTGCGCAGAAAGTGTGTGGCGGCGATAAAATAATTTTCGAGTGCACGAGGAGGCAACCGGCGGTAGGAGAGTTCAGGGAGCTGGCCAAAATCGGTGAGAGAGAGGATTGCGAGAGAGGGAGGAGGGCGGGCAGGACGAGAGAAAGACAAGGCATGATTTCTCAAGGAATTGAAGGTGCTGTCCAAAAACGATGGCAATCGCCTGCGCCGATGGGTCCAAGTATTTCTATACCTTACCCGGATATATCTAGTCACGGAGCGTGATATCGGCAGCTGGATCTGGGAGTTGAGGAGCTAATAGCATAGGCAGGGAGGCAGCGAGAGGCTTGGAAAAGAGCAAGGCAGGCTTGTATTGTGCAGTAGTATAAGACCCGGTGAGTCCGAAAGGCGTAGCTGCAGCGGCTGGCGAGTTGTATACACATATAAAGGGCGTTAAGTTTGCAGCTCTCTCTTCCCAAACAGGAGTGTAAGCAGCGCCGATAGCAGTAGTCGAACCGTGATCTCGTCACGTCACTCGTCGCAACGGGCCCTGTCGCCACATCGCCGCCCTGCCGCCGCGGGGGGATTTATAGCGGGGCGACCTGTCGCATAGTAAGTAGGCGGAGCAGGCGTCCTTTGCCGTGGCTGTGCGACGTCGCTGCGTCTTGTCCACAACGCTCATGTTCGTCTCGCTTCAGGCGGTCTAACCCAGCCGACGGTCCCTTATAGCAGTGGGCAACTTCCCTTTTGTTCCCGCTGCACAGTCAACAATGTCTGCCAGCGCGGTATTTGAGCATGCTGCAATTCTCTGCATTCGGTACGAGGTCCTGGCTTCATCAACACCTCATGCTGACCCCCTCCACTGTCCAGAGGGGGCTTCTTCCTCGCATGCCGCAGATACCTGATCCATAGCCTATATGCCGATCTTCAAGACCTGTCCCTGCCCGCCGGCGCTGCCGCAGAGACGAGCCCCAAGTCCCCCGAGATCGAGTTGGAAACGCTACCCATGCCATCCGGCGCCTCGGCGCAGCCACCGCGGTCGACACTGCATTCGACGATCTCGCGCGTCGTATTCGCGAGCTGCTTCACCGAGACGTGCACGATGTTCTTCCTGCTTTTGTGCCAGGGCATGAGCATGTTCCAGCCCAGGTGTGTTCATGTGTGCACGCGCAGTCGTCGGCCCCGCTCATCGCCCACTCCTCAGCGTACGCCTCGTGCAGTGGAAGATCTCCCTTGCGCTTCTCCTCGTCAACATCATCTTGACAATTCCTTCCTCCATCAGCCTCGTCCTCTCTGTCGGCGCCAGCGCTCGCGACGCGTCCCCCTCGCGCGTCTGCAGCCCGCGGCTGCTCCTCAACCTCATCCCCGTCGTCCTCTACCTCTCCGCCCTCTCCTACATCCCCCTCCCCGGTGCACTGGCTCCCACCGGCTTCGCTGCGGGCGTCCTCGCGCGCCTTGTCGTGCTGGGCACGACCATCCTCGGGCTCCTATCGGGCTTTGGTGCGATCAGCAGCGCGTGGCCATACCTGCCATTCGTCAACCGTGCAAAGAGCCTGCCGACGGAGCAGGACCTGCGCGCGGCGGAGCATAGCTTGGACCGCATCCGCGCAGACCTAGCAACGCTCAACGGCGAGCTGACCCGCACCTCTGCATCCTCGACGGATGGGTCGTGGATCTCGCGCGTTGCGACGAGTTTCCGTGGAGGTGACAGCAGTGCGTGCCATCTACATCCACAGCTCAATGCTAACAAGTCTTCCAGGAGCTCAAGAAATGAAAGGCCTCCGTGCCCTCGAGGCCGAAATGAGCCGCAATTTTGACGATCTCACGCGGCGGTATCAAGAGCACACGTACCGACGCACCTTCCGTGGGCGCGTCGTCGCGGTTGTCGGGCGCCTATTCGCGGTCTACTGCGTCGTGCGCATTGTCAGCGTGAGTGCTATGCCCCACACGTGCGAAACCTACTCACATTCCACCAGTCCGCCCTCCATCTCCTGTTCCCTAGCAATGCCGGCTACAACACAGCCACGTCCGACTTGCTCACCGATCTCCTCGCGTATTCCTTGTCCATAGTGTCGCGGGAGGAAGTGGTAGGGCGGGACGACGTCGCGTTGATATCGAGGCAGATCAGCCTAGGGCTGGTCGGCGTGATCATATTGATGAGCTTGAGGCTTGTGCTCAGGGGGGTGACAAGGGTGCGTGCTAGCCGTCCCGCCTGCCGTGCCTTACACCGACCCTCTTTGCAGGCTCTCCAGGTGACTAGCCGCAACCTCGGAGCATCGCTGATGTTGCTGGTGCTCGCGGAGCTCATCGTGAGTCTGCCACGTTCGCTC
This sequence comes from Schizophyllum amplum, assembly GCA_007026445.1. Lineage (NCBI taxonomy): Eukaryota > Fungi > Basidiomycota > Agaricomycetes > Agaricales > Schizophyllaceae > Schizophyllum > Schizophyllum amplum. The sequence goes on from VDMD01000158.1 coordinate 37,339, forward strand.
CTCAACCTGACTCACCTCGCATCTCTGCAGGGCATCTACCTCCTCTCTACCATTGTGCAGCTGCGTACGTCTTTCCCGCCCGAGAAGACAGACACGGATGGTAACAAGACAGACACGGATGGCAACGCTCACGACAACAACCTCTTCTCTACGATCCCCGCGTACGAGGTGTTTGGCCCGCTGTTCGACTGTGCGTTTCTGGCGACGACGGCGGTGTCGGTATTCGTTAGGTGGACGGCGGATCGGGTAGATGGGATGGGGAGGTAGGGGCTGTCGAAGGGGGCGACGGAAGGAGGTGGTCGAGGGAGGGGGTGACAGAGAGGGGAGGAGGGGGGAGGGAGGAGGGCAACGAAAGGGGGGATTACGGAGGGAGGAGGAGGGAGGAGGGCGACGAAAGGGGGGAGGGGGGCGACACAGAGCGGGGGAGGGGGGCGACACAGAGCGGGGGAGGGGGGCGACGAAGGGAGGAGAACGGAGGGGGAGGCGATGAGGGAGGGCGACGGCGAGGGAGGGGGAGGGATGAATGGGGGAGGGCGACGAAAAAGGGGAGGGGGGAATGAAGGGGGGATGACGGAGGGGGAGGGGGTCGACGGAGGGGGAGGGCGATGAGGAAGGGCGATGGCGACGGCGAGGGAGGGGGTGACAGAGGGGGGAGGGCGACGAAAAAGGGGAGAAAGGAATGAAGGGGGGGTGACGGAGGGGAAGGAATGAGGCAGGACGACGGCGAGGGGGGAGGGAGCGCGAGGGGGAGGGGCGGACCCCACCCTCTCGCTTCCCTCTCCCTGTTCCATTAGCATGCGGCATGCACACGAGGTGGAGGACGGCGACCATGGCTGAGCAGACGGCGGGAGGATGAGGAGGGATGAGGGATGAGGAGGAGGGAGGAGGAGGAGGGAGAAGGGGGGAGGAGGGGGCAGGGGAGAAGGAAGGGCGAGGACGATAAGAGAGGGTGCTCGACGCACTTCTCATCTCGCTCTCATGTCCTCTCGTTGTCGCGCGCCTCCCTCCCCACCTTCCCTGACGGCCTACTTGTCGCTTTTGAGGCACGGCGAGTGGTGCCGACGCTTCGTAGTCTACGTCGTGTAGGCTGTAGTCTACGTCGTGTAGGCTGTAGTCTACGTAGTGTACTCGTTGCAAGTAGATAACTCTAATATGATGTTGATTTCTGCAAACTAGGTGTGAACGCGAGAGGGGGAGAAGGGGGCGAGCGAGCGGGGGAGTGTGAAAGAAGTGAAAGGAGTGAGAAAGGAGTGAAAGGAGTGGAGAGTCGTGAAAGGAGTGACGGAACGTGCAATCTTGCACGAGTGAGGACTGGAGAAGTGGACGAGTAGGGAAAGCACGACGAACAACAACAAAGGCAACGACACGATGAGTGGAGCGAGACGGGGGGCAGGCGTTCACTCAAAGGAGTGACGGAACTTGCAATCTTGAGACTGCGAAAGAACGTCGGTGAGAGAGGGGATGGCATAGGACAGCGAGCGCGTACTCGCACTGCGCTCACTCATTCAGCGACATGGCGAGACGTGACTTAGTTGCGACGATGTGGCGTGCTCAGCGAGAGCACTCGGGGGACGCATTTGGGGGCAAATCATTTATATTCGTTATCTACGACGTACAATACTATATACCCAAGCCAAAATCCTTCCCTCCGACGTGGGGGCGTGAGCGCGCAGTCAACGCGGCCCGCTCACTTGATTCCGAGACCGACGTCGTCGACATCGCGGGTGGGGCCAACAGCACAAGTGAGACACGCCTGTGCTCGTTCTTGAACAGCTTCTTGATGTGTGCGCGCGTCGCCGAGGACGTCCCCGCGAAGTCGGGACAGGTGGGGCATCCGCGAGCAGTTGTTCACTCAGCGAACGCGGGTTGAAGGGTCTGCAAACCAGAAAGTTAGCGAGCTTCCCAAGTGGCGAGAATAGAAAGCGCCCAAATGGGATCACGACAGAGAACTGCAGAGCGTCAATGAGGTGGGTCAGAGTCCATATGTAAGGATAAGTAAGTGAGTAAACGGGGGGGCAGGGAAATAGAAGCCACAGTCGTGGTATCCATTGACTTGAAAAGCCGCCGAGATGAGAAGATTAATCGAGGGTCAGCGGGCGAGTGGATCATACAGGAGGAAGTTAATCTGAGTGGCCAGGGTAACATGTAGAAGAACGGATGGGGTGAAGCGACAAAGGCGGAGGTGAGATATGATAATTTTCGAAAAAGCGCCGACCTTACCGTAGCTGTAGGCAAAAAGTGAGTGATCCAGGGGGTATATCGAATATTCCTGGCGGTTTATTAGCACGCATTTGATGATCTAGTACTCACTTACAAGCAGCGAGACCGCTAGATCAACCCGCGTTGGGGATCATCCTGATGCTGTAACACAGACGATTAGTGCGAACCGGGCTGCGAATCGCACTCCCGCCGATGGTCCGTCATAGATCCCCGCCTTGACGAGGCAGATGTCCCGGCGACGCAGCCCGCTGCGTCAACTCTGCGAGCTGCATTAGCAAGAACACAGACGTGTAAACAGCAAACTCACAAGAATTACGACAAATAAAGTGCGCGGCGGCGCTGCGCGCCGCCCGCCGCGCCCCAGACTCGTTCCCTCACCTCCCAAAGCAGTCGCGTAGGTCCCCGAGAATTCCCGCGCGACTATTTTGACGTCTGGCTTCATTTTGCATTGATTTTGTCGGGCAGACCCTCGCCAGAAACGCCCCCGCTTGGACCGGCATATGGGGGTATCGGGGTGCCGGGACAACGGCCAGAGCCAGTCGCCAAGGAGACGGAGGGCGAAGAGGTCGGCGGCGGGGGGTGGACGAGGTTGTGGGTGCATGTGTACGACATGATCCACTACCATAGAGTCAGTACGTGCCTTACAGTCTTGAGGGATACTCACCTCTATGGAAACGACGACGTCAGCGTCATTTTTCGAGCTGGCTGGCGGCCAACGCGGGCGCGCACGTCACTCGCAAGTTGAACTTCGGAGGTCACGACCTGAGCACGTGACTCAGTGTTGAACTTGAGGGAGTTCGCGAAGAGCCGTGAGTCACTGCCCAGCACACCAGCGTCAGTCATGCTACGCCCACAAGAGCAAACACATGCACTCACGGGCGTGCACGGCCCCAGACCTGCACGGGAAGTTGTGGGTGCATGTGTATACGACGTGGCGCAGATGAGGGGGGATTCGTTGTTGGTGGCTTGCGCAGCGCCGCGTGTCGTGATCGTCTACGCGAAGGCGTCAGTCCGCTTCAACGCGCAAAGGCGCAGGCACGCACCGCAGTGAGCAAGGCACGATGACGACGACATTCGTCGCCGGTCACAGCACTAGAGGCGCATCTGCAAGATTATAAGCACGCTGTGCGTAGCAGAGAGGTCGCGGCAACGCGCCTGTGCACCAGCGCATTGAGTACAACGCCCGAGGCGTCGAGAACGCGCGAGACCCTGACCTTCGCCGTCCATCACGCCGAGAGAGACGTCCTCCGAGACGATCCGCGACGCCCGCCGCGGTTGTAACGAGGACGAGGCAAGCGGGTTGCGCTCGTCGAGAACAACGTCGGCGGACATCTCCGGCGGTCTCTCGTCCTGTCCGAGGAGTGGCGTGAGGGACAAGGTCGCCGTCGACCGAGGAGCTGAGGTCGTCGCCGGCGGCATCGACGGCAGTTGAAGACGCTCGACGTCGGCCAGCGCGCCAGCCGAGGCGGACGGGCGCGGCAGGCGGATAGACGTCATGGTAAGAAGCAAGCTGCGTGAGGTCAGTTTCAAATTCAATCAAGTCAATATAAAAACTTACTGGCACGCGCCCTGAGCGGTAATCGAGCTTGTGTCCTGGAGTAACAACGATTAGTATCGAGTTCATTTAAAGATGAATGGAAAGACCGACTACGAAGCGTTGACTGACCGCGTGTCGCGAGTGACAGGGAGGATAGCTGGATGTTTGCAAAGTTGATGTGCGGTTGGATAAAGCGAGCTGGAGCGAAGTGATCAGTAAACGAGGACTGGATACTAGGAGAAACTCACCAATAGTCGAGACAAACGTTGACGAGCTGCGTGTCGGGAGTGACAGGATAAAGCGAGCGGACCTGGAGCGAGATGATCAGTAGACAAAGACAGGATAATAGGAGAGGCTAAACAAATATCGAGACGGACGTTGAGGAACTGCGTGTTAGGAGTGACGAATTGCATCACGATAAAGCGGACCTGGAGCGAAATGATTAGCAGGCTGTAGGACGGCTTGAGCAGAAAGCTCACCAAACAATCGAGGCCATGATAGCCCGGCGACGTCTAGGTGTGACAGGTAAGAAGGCGAAGGATTAGATGAGTATAAGAGAGTGGGGAAGGTGATGTCGAAAACCAAAGGAACCGACTGGTCTTTATACCTGCCCGACGGCTATTTCTGCCGCGGGCAACCAATTCAGTTCCGCAGTATTCCATCACGCTACGCCGGGTACCACGCGGCGAGTTTGAGGCCGAGATCTGGACCCCGGAAAGCGGAAGATTCGGAGAGGGCGCCAAAGGCGCTGGTTTCTCGCCGACGCTCCCCTGCATCACACGTCAGCCCGGTAGCAACGCAATCAAGTGGGAACATACCGACTCGGGCATGAGCGGCTGCGCGAGAAGTTGCCGCCGGATGGGCGGAAGTTCTGCGAGCTCGCCAGTCGACGCGCCACAGCGCGTCCAAGTCGTTTTGCATGGTCCTTGTCGTGCGCCGCGTCGAGCAGAGCACGACAAAGTAGTAGCGCAGTGTGCCTTGAGTGACTCGGAGCGCGTGACGAAGCGACGAGGACACGACAAGGCGCCAGCAAAGTCGGTGTTGTTGTTGAACTTGAGAGATCAGTGAGATCCCCTTTTGGAAGCCTTTGGCTGCTCGAAGAGCAGCGCGCCGCCGGCGCGCGTCGCCCACCTCGTCGACCGCATCCTTCACCGAGAGCTCAACACAAAATATATTCTCGTCATGGAGTACACGTATAGCCGGGTGTCTGGGCTGTATGGGTGCAGAACGCGCCCTGTGAGCGAGGAGGAATCGTGCAGAGCGACGGCGAGCGCACCGTCGCCCTCGTCGTCTCGCATCACGTTTCCATCATTTTGATGGGATATGTCAGCGACCAGGACCCTGTATCTGAGAGCGAAAACTCACTGGATTCCGATGGAAGATGCGGAGAGGCGGAACACCCGCGTAAAGGAATCGTGCTACCGCGACCGCGCGCGGTGTCCGGCGGCCAGCGTGTCATCATACGTATGTTCGGACGGACCTCGGGAAGCAACAGCGTGAATGCGGTGTCGTCAGCTGGAAGTCTGGGCGCGCGGTGAGGCAGCAGGGGATGAGGAGAGGGTGTGGCATACCGTGTCAAGGAAGGTGCGGAGCCGCGGGTTGAGGCCTGAAGCGTCGAGATGCATGTTGGTAGACTAGAATGAGTCATCGAGAACGTCAGCCTCAGCTCAAACGACTACGCTACGGGCTCACCAAAAACGACGCCACATAACAAAAACGCCCTTGTTCGCGACACAACGCAACGTTGGAGGCAAAGATCGCGCATCGGACAGCGGAAGCCGGTTTCTAAACACTAAGTGAACAAGTTTTGAGCCGGGAATATTTTGGCTTTGGGTGACAACTTACGGACACGAAGTGGTCGAGTTCTACATGCAAAACTCTTCCATCTTCTGGAACGATAAGGTGGGACCGTAATCCCGCCCATCGGTACTTGCTGTGCGTGTTCTGGTGGTGTAGGACGCTCACCTCGGCTGTGTCTGGCCCATCCCCGGTGCCAGACCGAAGCCGGGCGTCTTAGATGCGCGAGCGAGGTGCGCGCCACCCGAAACTCATTCGCGTATTGCGAGCGATCCACTCACGCTTCGCGCGTCGCTCCTCTGCGATGAATGTATCAAGGTGCAAGCAAGATGCCGGTATCGCCATCATAGCAGGAGACAAGAACGATGGGCGGGAAGCGAAGTTGGGGGCGCGAGATTGACAGCAGTCGGCGGATGCGGACCGAACCCCCGCGCGCGTCCCATTCCGAATTTTGAACAAGTCCCGCTTGCTCTGTCCCATCGTCGTCCTCGCGGTGAACTCGCGCACCTCCCCGCCGCCGAGGTACTTGCTTCATGCAAGCTCATAAATTGTATCAGATGTACTTCTACCCGTCTAGCTCTACAAAGTGCGGCGCTTATTCAGAGACCGCCGCGTCGCGCGGTTTCTCGACGGCCCAGCCTCGCCCGCCCGCCGTCGGCGGCACCGTTCAGAGTACTCATCGCACCGGGAATTCACGGTGCCGCCGACGGCCTTGTGAGCGCGACTGGGGTGTTGAGAATAAACACCCGCACGAGACGCCGGAGGCCCAAATGCAGAGATTCCACGCTCAGGGCAGACTCAGGGTATGCCGTATGATCGGTCGCCTTGGTGAGTTTGGTCTTGTTTTGCGCCGTACCCCGCGAGTTCCGTGAGCGCTCGCATGTCCGGACGGCGTGTTTTACTTATATGCTCATCGTCATTTAGCTTCTCCCTCTTCGCTCGGTCGTGACCAGCGTCATGTTTACCTCGTTGACCTTGCAACTAGCGCCCTTTGCCTCGCACTCAAGCTCCCATACCCACCATGCAATGCGACTCCCGCAACATCTCCGACACTCGACAACTCGCCCCTAGAACACGTCCACGCTCGCCCCCTTGGACGGCCGGTCGACCGTCCAAATGATCGCAACGAGCGCAGTCAGAATAGCCACAAACGGCTGCGGCGACGAGCGACGGAGCTCAGCAGGCGGCGCTACGCGCCGCCCTGTCGTCAAGTGAGCTCAAAATGCTACACTGCTGATACCTAGCACTAACCCCGTCGTAGAGCGCCCCGCGAGACCTCACCATGGGCCTCCCCCCCGAACCTCGCCACCTCCGCGCGCGCTGTCGTCATGGCCACGGGACGCCCCCGCTCGCCTTTCACCCCATCGGCCGGTCCAAGCGGGGAGGATTTCGACGGCGTTCCTAGCACTAAAATAAATGCAAAATGAACGCGAATTTCCCCAGACTCGCGCGGGGGTTCTCGAGGATGTTTTCGACTTGGGGGGAGGATTAGGAGCGCGGCGGGCGGCGCGCAGCGCCGCCGCGCACTTGTTGAGGTGCGTTGGTCAATTTATCTTGTATTTACATGCTAAAACCACCTCAGGGTTCTCGTCAACTCCCGACAACCCCTTTCCCCGGTCCAAGCGGACGTCGTTCTGGCAACGATTCAGACGTCAAAATCGATGCAAAATGAGGTCGTTTTCCAAGAAATTCGCGCGGGAAGTTTAGCGGATTTCTGCGGTTTTGGGAGAGCGGCGGGCGGCGCGCAGCGCCGCCGCGAACTTGGCCAGGTGTGTTGGACAATTTACCTTGTATTTCCATGCTGACTGGACATGTAGGACCCCCAGCGCCCTCGACTCTTCGCACGCTCTGAACAATTCCTGACGCACCGACGACAATTTCGACCCTGAAATCGCTGCAAAATGAGCTCGTTCTTTGAAAATTCGCGCGGGGAGTCTAGCGGAATTCTGTGATCTTGGGAGTGAAGAAGGACGTTGAGATGGTACGTGGCCCCTTTCCTGATGTGAATAGGGCGCTGATAAGGTCGTGAAGCAATGTATTTTCTTCCGGCGAGCGGCGTCTGCGAGTCCATCCTCGCGCCCCCATCATTGCACCCCCATCTCATAGCGTCCACCGAAGGCACTGACATACGTGCTCTTTTCCGTGGAGTCGAAGACGCGCTAACGAAGTCGTGAAGCAATGTATCTTCTTCCGGCGAGCGCCCTACTCATTGCCCTCATTTCGACCTCACCCTCGCGTCCCCCGAAGCGCTGAGGCAACGTATGGCCTTCCCGCGAGCGCTAAGGCAACGTATGGCACTCCCGCGGGCGCTGAGGCAACACATCGCCTTCCGGCGGGCGCTGAGGCCCGGCGAGCGCCGCTTCGGGCGCGGCTTAGGCGACGAGGCAATGGATCGACGTCCGCCGAGCACGACTTTGACGAGCACGACTTTGACGCACATGTCGTGGTCCCGCTGTCCAGGTGAGTAGCCCGACCTCGTACGCGAATGCGCGTCATGCTGACGGGTCCGGCCGAGGTCCTGAAGCAATGGATCGACGTCCGGCGAGCGGCCTAAGGCACCGACTATAGCGTTGAGGCAACAGATCGCCGTCCGGCGAGCAGGCTTAGGCGACGTCTGGCGAGGAGGACCGAAGACGACTTGGGCGTTGAGGCAATAGACCGCCGTCCGGCGAGGCGGTAGCGTTCCCGCGAATGAGGTGTGCTTACACGCGGGGTCTGCTTCCTGTTAGCCATGGGATTAGACGAGTTTCACGGCGCTTTCGATGCCTTTGTCGAGTACATGTGAACTCGAGAACGTCGGTGAAGACTGGCAGCGCATTTATGGCGCTTTTCCTGTGCACTGACGCACTGTGAGTCGGCGCTTTCACGACTCTCAGGCCACCCATGCGATGTGATGAGGCAGGGTGGCGAGACATCCGTGGACTTGTGGTTTTGAGCGTTTTGACCTGATGAAGCCTGGTCTCGGTGGTCGTTTGTGTAGTTCTAGCTCGTGAATTGACTTGTATTCTTACTCGTAGCCTGTCCTTGAACTTGAATACATTGTGCAAACACCGTTGTTCAAAGACAAACTCGATGCACAATAGAGCTGCTGTAACAAGGGTCCAGCAGGCTGTAGAATTGATCGGGATTTATTACAGGGATGAGGTGATTGCGGCGGTAGTCAGTGCGACGGTCGAGCGCAAAATGATCGGGATTTATTCTAGGGGGCGTCTGCGCAGAAAGTCTGGCGGAGATAAAATAAATTTCGAGTGCACGAGGAGGCAACCGGCGGTAGGAGAGTTCAGGGAGCTGGCCAAAAGCGGCGAGAGAGAGGATTGCGAGAGAGGGAGGAGGGTGGCCAGCTCAAGGGAAAGACAAGGCATGATATGTCAAGGAATTGAAGGTGCTGTCCAAAAACGATGGCAATTCGCGCGCGCCGATGGGTCCAAGTATTTCTATACCTTACCCGGATATATCTAGTCACGGAGCGTGATATCGGCGGCTGGATCTGGGAGTTGAGGAGCTAATAGCATAGGCAGGGAGGCAGCGAGAGCTTGGAAAAGAGCAAGGCAGGCTTGTATTGGCAGCAGATGCCAGTCCGGCAAGTCCGAAGACCGTAGCTGCAGCGGCTGGCGAGTTGTATACACATATAAAGGGCGTTAAGTTTGCAGCTCTCTCTTCCCAAACAGGAGTGTAAGCAGCGCCGATAGCAGTAGTCGAACCGTGATCTCGTCACGTCACTCGTCGCAACGGACTGATCGACACATCGCCGCCCTGCCGCCGCGGGGGGATTTATATCGGGGCGTCCTGTCAGAGCCCGTCCTCGCATCCACCCTCCTAGGCGGAGCAGGCGTCCTTGGCCGTGGCTGTGCGACGTCGCTGCGTCTTGTCCACAACGCTCATGTTCGTCTCGCTTCAGGCGGTCTAACCCAGCCGACGGTCCCTCATAGCAGTGGGCACCTCCCCTTTCGTTTCCGCTGCACAGTCAACAATGTCTGCTAGCGCTGTGCTCGAGCATGCTGCAATTCTTTGCATCCGGTACGCGGTCTCTCTTCATCAACACCTCGCGCTGACCCCCTGCAGTGGGGGCTTCTTCCTCGGGTGCCGCAGATACCTAATTCATAGTCTATACGCCGATCTACAAGATCTGTCTCTGCCCGTCGGCGCTGCCGCAGAGACGAGCTCCAAGTCCCCCTCGATCGAGTTGGAAACGCTGCCCATGCCATCCGGCGCCTCGGCGCAGCCACCGCGGTCGACACTGCATTTCGACGATCTCGCGCGTCGTATTCGCGAGCTGCTTTCACCGAGACGTGCACGATGTTTCTTCCTGCTTTTGTGCCAGGGCATGAGCATGTTCCAGCCCAGGGTGTGTTCATGTGTGCACCGCGCAGTCGGTCCGCCCCGCTCATCGCCCACTCCTCAGCGTACGCCTCGTGCAGTGGAAGATTCTCTCCCTTGCGCTTCTCCTCGTCAACATCATCTTGACAATTCCCTCCTCCATCAGCCTCGTCCCTCTCTGTCGGCGCCAGCGCTCGCGACGCCGTCCCCCTCGCGCGTTCTGCAGCCCGCGGCTGCTCCTCAACCTCATCCCCGTCGTCCTCTACCTCTCCGCCCTCTCCTACATCCCCCTCCCCGGCGCACTGGCTCCCACCGGCTTTGTTGCGGGCGTCCTCGCGCGCCTGTTGCGTGCTGGCACGACCATCCTTGGGCTCCTATCGGGCTTTGGTGCGATCAGCAGCGCGTGGCCATACCTGCCATTCGTCAACCGTGCAAAGAGCCTGCCGACGGAGCAGGACCTGCGGGCCGCCGAGCATAGCTTGGACCGCATCCGCGCAGATCTGGCCACGCTGAACGGCGAGCTGACGCGCACCTCTGCGTCCTCGACGGACGGGTCGTGGATCTCGCGCGTGGCGACGAGCTTCCGGGGAGGTGACAGCAGTGCGTGCCATCTACACCCACAGTTCAAACACTCACAAGTCTTCCAGGAGCCCAAGAAATGAAAGGCCTCCGCGCTCTGGAGGCCGAGATGAGCCGCAATTTTGACGATCTCACGCGGCGGTATCAAGAACACACGTACCGACGCACCTTCCGTGGGCGCGTCGTTGCGGTTGTCGGGCGCCTATTTCGCGGTCTACTGCGTCGTGCGCATCGTCAGCGTGAGTGTTATGCCCCGCACGTGCGAACCTACTCACACGCCGCCAGTCCGCTCTCCACCTCCTGTTCCCTAGCAACGCCGGTTACAACACAACCACGTCCGACTTGCTGACCGACCTCCTCGCTATTCCTTGTCTATTGTTTGTCCCGGGAGGAAGTGTAGGACGGGACGACGTCGCGTTGATATCGAGGCAGATCAGCTAGGGCTGGTCGGCGTTATCATATTGATGAGCTTGAGGCTTGTGCTGAGGGGGGTAACAAGGGTGCGTGCTAGCCGTCCCGCCTTGCAGTTTG
>VDMD01000159.1:0-47681 GCA_007026445.1 Schizophyllum amplum
CTGCATCAGTGAGGTTTTGAAGTCTATCGCCTAACATTTGCCATGCTGTAAGGTCTGCTACAGCGCAAGTAATACATCTACATGGTTACCAAAATGCTCAGAACTGAAGGAAGGGGAGCGCATACAGCGCGAGACGTGCAGTGGCATGGCGTGCGCGCGCGTCTCGAACCTAGTCCAAGTGCGACTACGACATGGCCATCCACCCGCTCAGCAGGTCTCGACATGCCGTGCCGCGCCCGTATATCGTTCCATTGCCACCCGCGTCTCTTGCACTCCAACACGCGGCTTCAGAAGGGAGCCGGCCTGCGCGCGCGCCCGAAAGAGCCTTCCTTCACGTACTCTCTCTTCAGGGTTTGGCACGCCGGCGCATCAGCTTGGCGCCCAACGACTTTTCGAGCTCGAATCTTCTGCCGTCTGGCCTGACATGGGGTGCAAATGTCTTGTTCTGATCCTGTAAGAAAGACATGTTAGTCAAGGGTGAACGTGGACGAGGACCCCAAGAAGAACAGGGAACACAAGTAGATGGTGCTCGCACCTTTAGAAATGCATTGTACTGAGGACCGCGCGCGAAGAGACAGCGCGCACGAATAAGCCGCACGGCAGGCGCCAGGTTCTTGGCTCTGAGCTGGCGGTCCGTAAACGGTTGAATCTGCGCAGGATATAATTAGCGTCGACACACGCAACGAAGGGTAAGAGCACGTACCCTAGCCATCCAGAACATCTCCGGCTTGTTATCCTTCTGCGTGAAGATCGTCGTGGCAAGCTCCGCATCAGAGAGGATGATGTCGAAATGCCTGAGCTTCGTCGGGAGCTGCAATTTCTCGGGGACACGCTCGATGGGCGCGTTCGTGACATTGTTGCCGAAGCTGCGGGGTGAGGCTGCGTTCGTCTGGCGCGACCACGGAGGCGTTCGACTGCGTCGCATTCAGCCGCGCGCTCGTTATCACAGTGTGCTTCGCCTGAGGGCGCGGCCCCGAAATCTAAGAGGAACAGTAAGTGGATGCGCAAGATGAAACTACACGTCGCGCACCTGGAGCTTGTATTCCTTGAGATCACCTCGCGAGCGACGTGTCGCCGAGATCGAGACATATGCATCGTTCTCCTTGCTCGTTACCACCTTGCGCTTCGCCAGAGGACGCGGTCCAGAAATCTAGGTCAAGTGGTCAGTCTATAGTCAGGCTAGAGATCACGCAAAGCGCACCTGAAGCTTGCGCTCCTCGACACTCATTTTACCCCGCGAACGACGCACCGCAGGGCTGGCTGCCTTCGCGTCGTTCTCCTTGAACCAGGGGAGTACCTACAACATAAGATCAGCATAGCTCAGACCACCGAGCAAGCAAGCGACCACAAACCTTGCGGACGAAGTTGCCCTTGCCGTTCTGGTCGCCTTTGTCTTTTCTGCGCCATGACCTCCATTCCACCGCGCACTTTGTTCTCGCTGCCCCTGTACCATCCCACCGTCGACTTTATCCCCGCCACCCTTGCCGGACCGAAAGCGACCGCCAAAGAGACCGGGCGCCATAGCAGCGAATGGGAGAAAGGGAAAAGAGACGAAGAGACCCTTTGCTTTGGTGGCGGGTTATAAGCCCTTGGGCCAACAGTGGGGGGCATGTGGGGGGTCCGGAGGCCATTCGGGAGCGGCGGGGCCCTGCCGTGCTTCCATCGCGCCAGGGATTGCCTGTTTTGGGGATAATCGTCGGCCTGCAGCGTTGATCAGCGTTCGGCGTGGGCTAAAAATAAGGACAATGGGAGTTTGTGGGCGGATAATGGGCGAGGGGAGGCAGACAAAGGACGTTCGCGGGCAGACACGGAACGCTCGGAAGATGTGTTTGGAACGCCCAGGAAGGTGTGATTAAGTAACGTAGCATCGTCGAATTCGGTCTGTGAGGAAGAGTCGAGTACGCGAAGGTATGGTAGTGCCACGTCTCTGGAGTGGTGTGTCGAGACGGCGGGCAGAGCGCGCCTGCCTCGGGGGTTGCGACTCGGCGAAGTCCTTGAGACCCCTTCGTATAAACGTGCGTTGGGACAATGGCGGGTAAGGGTTAAGTCTTTGCGCGCCTGCCGTTCCGCTGACGCAACTGCTGCAAAACAACGTCTGAAGCAAAAGGCTACAGAAGGTCATGCAACGGTCAAGAAGCCTGGAAGCATATCTATCATGTACGCGAGAAGGGAAGAAGGAGTATCATGCGCGAGCAGATTGAGAGTATGAAGAGGTACGCACCCTGACCAGCGAATCGTGCGCTTTCAAGTAACCGTCTCGCTATCCTCAAAATCGACTGCGTGGCACCGGTATAGTGCAAAGTTCACCGAGAGTGCTGACGAGTCTTTATGCTTCCAGCGGCCGACGGGCATGCAGGAGTTCGGCGCGAGCAATCGAGCCGTTGCCTTGTGCGTAGCGGCGGCGACGTACGCATATCACATTGAGGGTGTAGCTGAATTCATTGAGACCTCTGCAAGCCCGGGCATTGATGCATCTTGAAGAACAACAGCGAGAAGGGATGTGTATTCAGAAATCTCGGCCACGCATTCCGACGATCATCCCCTCGGTTCCGAGTCAGGAGCATTGCTGCCTTCATTGTGCGTCAGTAGCTTCTTCGCAGTCAAGTTGAGATATCTCACCTATCTCAGCTCTGTCAATCTCGCCGTAGGTAGGGTTGAGCGCCGATGTCGTCGTCTTCTGCGCTAATGTCTTGTTATCGTTCGCGGTCAGTCTCGTTATCCTCAGTCGCAATCGTCATTAATTTCCTCAGTTCAGAGACGAGAAGCCGATGTATTCGTTAGGAGGCCAGCGAGAATCGGGGGCGGCATTCCGCCATGAGCGGGAGCGAAGGGAGGAGCTCGGTGGCGCGGGCGCTTGGCCCTCTCAGTTTGGCCTGATGACTTGTCCCCGACTGCCATCATCATGTTCTTCCTCTGCCCCTCCCTCTGCCTCCATTGTCGCACCTCTGACTCCCCTCGACTGCTTGAAACTTGACACAACTCTCTCATCTGTCTACTTCGCCTCTGGTGTCTGCGAGGATCGTTCGATCATATCACATGTCGATCGCGTTCCTTCCTCCTTGCTGAGCCTTTCGCGTAACCCAACACTTATTCGGTGTAGTGCAGTAGTGCTGTAACCCTGCGTCAGCAGAAAGTGCGTTACGATGCTTATTCTCTGAACTCCCACTGCTGACGTCGATTGATAGAGACGGCGTGAAAAACTCCGTAGCAGCCGGCGTCCACCGACTAGCAACCGACGAAAGACGGCGGTCTCTCGACCAATGCAACCCGCCAACGCGCACATGGACGGGCTTTCCCCTGTCAGAACAGTCTACGATCTTGAGGCCGTTTCCTTCGATCCTCGACACAATCTTTTCACTCAATGGACCCACGAGACGCTCGACTATATGTCCTCTCACGTCCCCATGACTCGTCCTCCGCATAGTCTCCTCTCTGGCTTTTTTCAGGAAAGCTCAGAGAGCTGTCGCTGTACACTGTCCTTCGCCAATGTTGCATATGTGCGTGGTCAATCTTCCATCACCGTACCCATCCCGTATACAAATATTTGACTCCATCACATCCAAGCTGCCTTTTGATCCCTTGCATGTATGCTCTCCTGAATTTGCAGGCGTCGCGCCCTCAGTAACCTCTGACCTCCAACCCGAATTTCCATGTGCAAAGTTCTCCCCCATTAATATTGACATATCACGTACTGTATCTACACCACCTCTTTTGCAATGAGCGTATACTTAATGCTCATACGCTCAGCTTTCCTCGCTTGATAATACGTAGTAGGTGGTGCTTACAGTTCCGGCTCGATGATCGCTATGCATTTACCTGGCTTGAGTTCGTCGTTGTACTGCTGCTGCCCGTCAGTCATTATTTCGATATACTGTTTCGTTCGAGCTCCAGTAACATCGTGACGAAGATGCATAACGCTACTGATATTCACAGTCGCTTGCAGCCTGTGGTCGCCCGGTGCGAAAGGGAGACGCACCGGGCCGATGGACCTTGTCTCCATTTGGAGAATTGCTGCAGGACGTGACCCAACACGTGATGTAAGTTGACTTCGGGCCCGAACCCGCTTTTCTTTGCTCGCCATCAGTGGCTTGCACGTGTCCTTTGTCTGCCTTCCACTCTCATCTTCTCCTCTTTCATATGCCACAGACCTGACCCTACCACTCAAACGACCTGGTAATCGTCCCATTACGCCCTCAGACATGGTCGCGACCAAGTCTTTTCGCCTGCTCGATCCTCCGGCTGCGGAACGTCCTCAAAGTGGACGAGCTCCTCGATCCTAGCCCACAACAACACACAATGACGCCGACGTGCGAATGTAAAGCTGTTCGAGGTGCGTGGCGGAGGTTGATCTTCAACGCGCCGTCACTGATTTGCCTTCGTAGAAACCTCATAGGCGCACGGCTGTCATGGTCGCAAAATTGGTGCGCTGGAAAGTCGGCATCAAGAGCACCAAATTGGCGCAGCCGGCGACAAACAACCCACCACATAATTGCCCTTCGAGCTCAAGCTCTCTCGCCGTCGACGAATGCCAGCCCTCTAAGCCGGTTGATAGCGAGAGCCCTGTTGTGGATGCGCCATCGATGGCGGTGGCTAAGGGCGGTCAAGATATACGTCGTGCGCCTCACAAGCCCACAAACGCACGATTGTCAGAAAGAAGAAGGCGCCAAGTTTCATTGTTACGGGCCCTCCCATGAGGCCTGCGATACCGTGTGCGCTATGGGAATCATACCTTCATACGGCATCCTTGCGCAAGGTTCCTGAGGTTTCATATCACTGTCGACGAATATACAAGCCACACTCAATCTGGGTAAGTGCCAGCGGGCCTGCGTTACTCTACACGACTCTCACAATATGAACTGCAGCCCCGTCCTGTTATCAAGCGAGTCGATCCCTGGGTGGACTTGTACGACGCCCGTGCTATGTTCTGTATCAGTTCCGACTTCCAGCGATATCTGGAGCGCGAGGTGCGTGAGACATTCTGCATGCGTTGACCTCATACACACAGCACGGCGACTAACCATACTTTTGCAGACTCAGAGCATGCGCACCACCATGGCTTATCAGCAGAAGATTCTGGAGGCGCGACGTTTGGACATCCCGGTTCCTCGCACTTTGACGCCAAAGACCACGCGCGACACGTTCAACCTCCGTCGGGAGCAGCAGGAGCGCCGTGTTCTCGCTGCGCTTAGGAAGTTCCTCAAGCCCAGACGCGAGGAGGCCCCAGCAGTTACATCTCGTGTTGGATCCAGCGCAAACGGGTCATCTGTTGCAGCGACGCCTCCGACATATACTGCGGTGCTGAAGGGGGATCCGAAGGATATCGAGCTCAACAGGAGGAAGCTGAAGAGCAGGAAAGATATGTGGGCGTCCGCGGTGTCGGTCAGGCAGAAGCGCCAACAGTTGACGGACCAGCGGCGGGCACTGCAGACATCACGAGTGCAGAACCAACAGCCGGATGCGACGACGATGCCGCGTAGTTTCTAGGTCAACTTCTTGATGCCGGGGGTCGCAGGAGTCGTCGCGTATGTTGTAAGTGCGAGATTCTCTTTGTTTACTCGAGACACGGTCGGACTCCATTTTCGAAGCTATTCTGTATATTGTACACTGTCATGTTCGCAGCAAGTAAGACGGTAGAGCATATGTGCTATTTACATAAGTATAAAATACACGAGTATGACGAGGAACGCTTCCGTCGACAGTGAGCTCAAGCGTCCATTGACAATCTGATGTCCCATCTCCACCTACAGTCCGTCAATGTCGCGGCCCACCGACGTCGAATCGTCCGCCAACAACATCAGTAGTTGCCCCCGAGCACCGACGAGTCCGCGAAGGACGACTGAGTGTCGGTAGACGATCCCAGGGACAGGAAGCTCTCCATGGGCTGGACCACGCGCGGCGCGCGGCGCGTCTGCGTGGGGCGGGCAGCCCTTTGAACGGTCCGCAAGGCGTTGCGACGCCAGAGACCGGGCGGGGACTGCGTGTCGAGGGCGAGCAGGGGCTGTTCCACGGCAGGTTGCGTCGTGCGAGACGTCGAAAAACGCTCGATGATGATGTCCGGGCGCCGCGTCGGGAGCCTGCTCGAGGGCTGCACCGAAGGACTGTTAGAGTGCTGCGTCGAGAGAGTGACCGACTGCTGCGACACGGTGGACATCGATGAGTGCATCGACGCGTGAGACGACATCGACGAGCGCGCGCTGAGGGGAGTGCGAGGTTGTCCCCCGAAGGGAAGCGGCGCGAGCTCGAAGGAGGCGAAGACTGGGGGACCAGGCGAATGGTGGGCAGGCTGACGAGGCTCGCGGCTGGTGTGGTCTACAGGGATTATAATTAGATTCGATATGGGATATATGGGGACTTGTAAGACTAACCTCAGCGTAATCTAGCTCTGTAATTTCGTCCGCCTCGATCACTGGCTCTAGCGCAGACACTCGCGCCAACTCTGTCGCTGGCTCTGGCATCGTCTCTGGCTCGGGCGCCGGCGCGGGCTCTTGCACCGGCTCTTGCATCGGAGCTGGCGATGACGCTAGGGCCGGCTGGGGCGTGGACACCGGAGAACCCCACTCGAATACGCCTGAATGCTGCGCAATGAGACGCTGGATGTCCTCGAGGGCCCTGACCGAGAGCATCGTGCGGTACGAGCCCGCAGTGCCGCCCGCCGTGCTCGACCAGTCGGTCTCCACGATCGGTAGCTCAAAGTTGCTGAACCGGAGGCGGGCCTTGAGAAGGGAAGATTAGATCAGCCAAGAATCGCGAGAGGGGGGGGGGGGTGGGGGGGACCACGCCACTCACCTTTTCCTTTTCCTTCGCCGCCTCCCTTCGCTTTCGCATCTCCTTGAATTCGACGTACAACGACATGCAGGACATCACCGTCTCGACCTTCGCAAGCGCCATCGTTACAGCACGATTAAGTAGGGGGGATCGCGCAGAGAGGTGCCAATGCTGATGAGAGCAGAAGGCAAGAAGGGAAGAGAGGGGAGGGGGTCTTGGCCCGAAGGGCCCCTCCCCCTTCCCCCTCGCTCCGGGCCGCGGTCGGAACGGGCCGTACCTCAGCCGCGGAGCCTCGAGGCGTTCATTTCGCTACCGGATTCGGAGTACAATGGGTCTCGTTTGTGATGGGAATGCTCGGGCCGACCGACTAAGCGAAATGAGAGAGTTCGTCGAGCGTGCTTGGATTCTCGTTGAATGCGCTTCTTCATCGCGTATGGGTGCTGAGGTTACCGTGGGGTCGAGTGGCACGTCCGGCGAGTGGTGTTCCCCATAGATCGTGAAGACTGACGAGCAGAGTCAGGATTTTTGCGTCGACCTGGGATGTCCATCAATGAAGATAATTGAACCACGGGTCTTCAATTGCAGTGAGTATAATGCTACTAGGTACAACTATGCTGAAGTGCGCGTTAGCGCTTGCAGGCATCGTGAGTGGCAGGCGCTTACCTAAACAGACGCTCGGACCTGTGATCCTGTGGCTTGGCCTTCCTCCACACTCCATAGCATTGTTCTCTTCTGCATCATTTCTTTCTCTGCCGGGTCCATGCTGCTATGGCCCTATAGGTAGCGTGGATCTGCGGGCTCGTCGACTCGAGCGACACGGTGCGCCGCACCCGATCTGCGCATAAGACGTTCTGTCAGCTCAGACATACGTTGCCGCAGTCTGTATGTCCAGCGCATGTATGACATGTCATTCCAGTCGGTGAGTGGGTTCATTCTGCCTGAAGTCGCGCAGAAGTTTTCACTGATGACCTGTGCCGGTTATTCCAGTCGAACTTCGCGCTTATCAGGACGCACCGTATCAGTGCGCAAGATGAATATGAGCTTCGTACAGTGTTACACATAGGCCATTTACTGACTCAAAGCGTCCAGGTCTCACAGAACCTTGATTCACATCACAGGTGAGCCTCCCAACTTCTACAACGGCACAGCCCATTCGACGCACGTTTATTCCCAATAATCCTGCAATCTCTGTAGACCTGAGTTCAGGGCAGGCCTGAGAAGGACGTGGCGAGTCTGTCGACAGTCAGACTCAGTCAGGTTGTCCCGTCGCATCAGTCACGAAAAAATGAAGCAGGCAGCCATGCCAAGCATTTGCCTCTTAGAGCGCGTCGCCATACAATTCGCGGAGCATAGAACATGGCTTAGATGCAGTGTGAGCGACCAGATACCTCGAGCACCGGCGAAGACTGAGGAAGCTGCTGAGAAGTAAGGACAAGATGTACGCTCGCGGCGCCGCCGCTTAGACGTCCGACGTCCGACCCCCTTGTCCTTCCCCATCATGTTCCATCGACTCAGCTTGCTTTCTCCTCGTCTATCTGGCTTCACGCAAGAGGCGCAATTCTCTCGACTCTGAGACCATACTCCACCGTAGCATGGCCCTCGTTTACGTCGCAGACCGAGCCGACTGACATGCACAACGATCGACGCTGCAGCTGACAAGCCGCTGTCGGCATGGCTCCCTTTCTAAGCGGCGCGCACTCAAGGGAGCGTGCAGGCGTATCCCCAGGGAAGATTATAGGCCTGACCTCGCTTGCCGTTGACTTCCACTTTACGGACGCTGGGAGATCGGCGGCTTGGCGACGGACGGCGCATCGCCCGGCTTCCGTCGTTGTGTCTTCGCGAACCTGCCGGCTTTATCGGAGCAAAGGATCGAAGGTGCGTTGTTGCTTGATATACTGGAAGCTATCATGTACTTACTGGCAATAGGAAGCATCAACGGCATGTCGACTTATCGATACATGTTCAGACAAGGCGGCTCTTCAAGAAGATCAAAACGTTGGTGCCCCAGCTTCTCTCCTGTCGACTCCCTTTTCCCCGTATCCAATCCATCATGATCATCTCGAGCACCCGAAGGAGGGTCCTGGAGGCTGGACTCCTGCTAAGCTCGTTCACGACGTCCGCCTCTGCAACAGTACCCACGTGACCACTGCATCTCCCAACGGGCGCCGTCTATGCTGTTCGTTTCCTAAATCTTTCAATTCCGACCTAGCTCCCTTGCGCACGCCGGACATCTACGCCCACACAATGTATGTTCGTGAAATTATCTTGTTGTGACGCTCATGAACACACTCCTTCTCCACCTCCTCCGTTTCTGGCGTGCCCTTTGTTTTCACGCGCTCTATTTCTCACCAAATGCATCGGATGGGAAACATGGGTGCGCGAGGTTTACGGTGCGCTGGACGTTCGCGGTTGCAGCGGTCGCATTCGTTTCACGTATGCCAGTACCATTTCCGCCTCGTATACTCATATGTGAGACAGATAGAATGACTTCGGACAAGGATATCCATCAGAATATTTTATGCAATAGTATACGAAGTGGCGCTGAGATACCAGACGTTGGCAAATTAAGAACCACCCGAGGTCTTCGTCGCGCTTGACTGCTGATTCTGCACCCGTGACGCCTGCAAAGCACCTCGGCGCTGTTCCACTACCTGGTGTTGCACTTGCTTAATTGCCACAGCAGCCGCCCACATGTCTTTCCTGGCCTTCAACTGCTTCTTGTTCAACTCGAAATCCTTCGGATGCGCACGCAGCACCCCGTCATCTGTCTCGCCGCATACCCTCGCTCCAGTGAACCGCTCAGCTTGACTCGTCCTCACGCCAGAAGATCTGCCTGTTGCCTTGTCAAGCACGAGGGCCTTTATCAGCGCGTTGTAAAGACCTCTTTCAAGCTGATCTCGGCGGAGGTTAGAGGAATCGCGCCCGGCATTGTTCGGCGAACAGGGCAGCGGAATGTCCTTGCGCTGCGCTTCGAAGATCATCTCGCGCGCTATGATGCTAGCGCGCAGGCATTCAGTCTGTGAACAAGAGATGCCAGACGTTGTTGAGCGAACAGAGCGCCTCGAACGGAGCGAGCGAGAACGAGCCAAACAAAACGACGTGCGCACCTCTCGCTTTAGCCATTCCTCGAAGTCGTCGCTGATTCCGAACATAGCTCGGGCGTCTATCAGATCTGCCTGGGGGTCTACGCCCTTGATGATAGGCTGCGGCTGTGGGCGATGTGTGAGCACGGTAATTTATCTTGGGACTCGGAAGAGAACCGTGTAGCGGTAAATTGGCATTGGTACTCACCCAAGATGACGCTATTCTCGGGAGCCGCCGAGACTGATATGGCACCTCAGCGGGGCGGTAATAAGCCATGTGAAGATGCCTCTGCAACAGAGTACGAGGTATCATGGGCCGCATGGGTGGGCCCGCGACAACGAGATCGGCCTCCTGTTGAGGTGGCTCACGAGGAGAGATGGTGTCAGCGGGAAGACTTTGAGTAATGTTGACTATTGCCGCTGAAGACTTCTCCTCTATAGGGCTCTCGCTATCAAGTGACTTGGAAGGTCGGCAGTTGCCGATGGAGGCCATAATTGGAGGAGACCCATCTCGTGCGTCGTTGGTGGCCACCTTGACCACATAAGAGCCAGGTATGACTATCGAGCGTAACATTTGTGAGATTATGACAGTCATGGGCTTCCGGGCCTGCTACGGCAACAAAACACCGATGAGTGGCGATGAGTTGCCGGATGACTTTCACAACGTACCTGGGGCAATATCTCCTCCACATATCGGTGATTATTGTGAGCGGCTGCTGGGCTCATATTGAGGTGGTCATCCTCCAAGTTCAGGACGTTTCGCAAGCCAGACGGCCGGGCAGGGCGAGAGGATTTGGTCAATACCATAGCGGAAGGCGTGGCTATAGAGCAGGCAGGTAACCTTCTGAGTGGCAGGTAGGTGACAGATGAGAGTAGAGAAGCAGGGAGAGTGGAATGCAGACAAAGGACCAGTGCAAGCCACTGATGGCCAAGGCATGCTCGGAGCCGAGAGTCACGTGCAAATCATGTGGTCGGGCCATTGTCCGCCGGATCGAGACAAGATCCGGCGGCTTGAGCCGCTAGGCGCGCTGCGGCGAGACGCCCTCAACTTCCGCTCACTGTCCACCCAGTCCATGTAGATCCACGTCGTATTTCCCTTCCAAAACACGTAAATACCTTAATGTTACCGTATAGTAAAGGTATGTACGGAAGAATACAAAACATGCCGACATAACAAAGCGAGAAAACACGACAGAGAAATACATGAGATGGGCGCGCGGCGCTCGCATCGATTGTAGCCTCCTCCCCCTAGCTAGTACCTCTTCAACCTCCATGGCTTCGGCTTCCTAGCACCAGTACCACCGCACCTCGTCAGCCATCAGTCAGTGTCCCACTGGGAGGCCACTACTTCAGTAGACGCGCATTGGGCAGTCTCTGAGAGGCCCGGAGTTAGACGAGGACAGGCCCGTCTGCATCTTCGATGAGTTGGCATCGCGCTCCTGCAAAAGGGGGTGTCAGCAAGACCATCATTCCCAGGAAGATACACACAGGCTTACAAGTGCTGCCTCGCGGCGCTCAATATCGCGTATTCTTCACGGACGCTAGCGCGTCCGGGCACGCAGAGCGTCTGGGGTGCCCGCTCGATCACGACGGCGCGTGCGGCCTCCTTCGCGGCGTGCTCTTTTGCGATCTGCGCTTCCTGCATCGCGACGATCTCGGCAGCCTGGTTGGTGATCTGCGTGAGGGCGAACGCGATGCGGTGTACACCCGCAAGGGGATTGGGGCATAGAGGGGACGAAGGCGCACGCAGGGACGGCGAGGGGCGTAAAGAAGGGACGCATGGTGGAACCGGGAGAGGCCGCTTGCTATAGGCAGGGGAGGGGCCACTCCAGAATCCTCGGGATCGAGCTCAAACTCAGACACGCTCCCCGCACCGACTTGGATATACTTGTCATCTGCATCTTCGAAAACGCTCTCGTCCTCCGCTCCGAGAGGCTTCGGTGTTCGAAATATTGCTGAATCAACTATGAAGGTAGTCAGCGATCGAACACCCCTCAAACGCGCCCGACACTCACCTGAGGACCGAGCGCCGCGTCGATCTGATCGGCTGCAGGACCTGTGATGCCCGGCTGGATCTCGTAGAGCCATTTAACCACCTAGTATAAAGATTGTCAGTCGAAGTGTGACGTCCGGAAGGCTATATGCACCCACCTTGACCGCTCTCTCCTCTCGCTCTTTCTCCTCCTCTGGCGTCAACGGCAGAGCTTTTTCTACCCGCGCACTCGTAACGGGCTGTGGCAGAGGGTTGGGGCGCACGGGCCACATGGGCCAGAAAGTGAGCGCAGGCATCGTGTTGAGTGAGCGATGACGGGGAGTGGCACAGTCGGGTGAAGGCAAGAGGACAGAAAGGCAAGAGGCCAAGAACGCGAAAGGCCAGAAGGCAAAAGGCAAGAGACAAAGAGAGGCCGTCCACCTGTGGCAAAGCTTATATAGTGATGACAATGGGAGGCCAACCAGATATTCAATTGAAGATCAGCGGGAGAACGCCGAGCCGACAGGTCCTTCCACCAGTAAGGCGAACAATAGGCACAGTTCGAGTTGGGCGATGATGTGAAATGTGTGAGTCATGCACAATGGAGCGTCGGATTCGCGGACGGCTGGGCGAAGGCCGGTTGCTAGGGTCGAGGGTGGGTTGCTGAAGTCCTTGGAAGACCTGGTGATGGGTGCAAAGGCCGTTAACGAGCTCAATGCCAGGCCGAGCGCACAGAAAGAGCTCGGCAGGTCGGTCCGGCAGACTCGCGTACATGCCGCTCACATCTAATCGCATATCTTGCTTTTATCTTCCTTGGTCCGTATATGTGAAGCCTCGGATAGATTTGAAGCCTGGTAAGAAAGTCCTCGCCGTTATATCATGACGAGTGGTGATACTGTGGATGGTGGCTAATATACTGACAGGCAGAAGGGGGCGTCAGTTGGCAGAGACTACGCAAAGCTGAGGCACTTACTGTGCTATGCCTGATAAGGGAGCGCCTGCGTCTATGCTTGCAGCTGTATTCCATCGTTGTATATGGTTCGCTGGGCTACGTCGCGTTCTCTACAATCATGTCCAATACTCATCCGGTGAGTCCCAGTACGTTGATGTACGCCGGCGTGTATGACGAGCCAGGACAATGTGAAAGCGTATGACCGCGCGTGTTCGAGCCTCCTCACCCAATTGCGATCATTTTAACTGCATATCAGGTATTAGACGAACACGCAACAGCAAGAGAGAATTGCATACGTACGGTCGTCCAGGTGTCATTTTCGTCGACTCGAGCAACTTTTACTCCAAGCGAGTACTATGTTCGGTTGGAAGCCGTTCCGAGTGCTCTCATCCTCTGCGATGACTTATCGTACATATTCGATGGGTATAAGGAGATTCAAAAGCGCTACACGAAGTCGCAAGAAGGAGTAGGGCTGAGAACCAGGACATTCGGTGCCTTCCTGTTGACAGCGATGGCGCGAGACATTTACACGACGCTTGCTGATTCACTGTTGCAGACCATGTAGCTCGTCGAGATGCGACGGTGCGGGCAGTATCCATGTATTCCGACCAATCTTCGACGCTTTGGAGGTTGGTAAGCATTGATATTGAGCGTGAAGCTTCGCAAGCAGCTTTATGAACTCACTCGTCTCTCTTCCACCTTTTTCGTCACACACATGCGCATCTCATGCCGCGACGAGACAGAGAAGGACCAGAAGCAGGCCTGAAAACATCTGGTCGGCGCTGGTTTGTCCACCCGTGGATCGGAGAGGAGTCAGACGCTTGAGCTGCAGTACGGAGCATTTGAGCTGTGTTTCGTGCACTTGTAGACCTCGATACGTTCTATAGAGTTGCCAGAGGCGTTGTATCCCAAAACGAGCAGCCAGAGACATGCGAGGCCAGTGCGAGGCGAAGAACAATTGAAGAACAAGGCGAGCGGGCGCCGCTTTGACTGCCAAACCTTCTTGTTTCTCTCCGTCATGTTCCCCCGAGGTCGCTCCCTTGTTCTCTTATCATCTCAGACTCCGAAGAGGATGCGCTGCAGGATGCTCATTGACCTCAAGACAGCGCTCACCAGACTCTGGTGAACGCCCTCGCTGCGGATGGAGTCGACACTGATCGTTGGACGCCGACGCCTTGCTCGCCCTGACCTCTCATATACATCGCAGTGCTCGAAGGCACCATCGCAAGAGTCTACGCAGAAGCTAGACCGAATGGGCGACTCGCGACAATCGCGCTTGACGGCACGGCGTCACGCCAAGAGCGCATGAAGACCCTTGACGAAATGCTCGCCTTGCTATCTCCTGCTGAACACCTTCATGCGGGAGAAAAGGTGCGTTTCCCGATACAATCGTGCACGAGAAGGACTGACGCGGGCGCTACAGTCAACACAGCGTCCCGACTGGTGGACCGCTTCAACGTTCATCGGTTAACGACTCAAGCACCCACCCCTTCCTCATCCCTGCGGCCACGATCCCAAGTACGGCGCTCTGAAGGTCCACTGCCATATATCCCGTTTCGTCTTTACCTCAAAGCGCGGCTGCCTTCCTCTTCTGTCGCCCGCGTCTCCTCTCGCCGTCTTGTCGTCGCATGAACAAGAATCTGCGCGCCTTCGACACCTCCGCGTGCAAGGCAGCATACTGAAGTTCCACTGACTCGTCTTGGATCAACATACGCTGTTTGTCTTGACATGAAGACATGTCCATGCTCCCCGCTAGGCACATTACACCGCCAAATCGACCGTTCGGACCCAGAAGCAATTGCGCGTCCCTATCGATACGTCGTCTCATTCACTGCGATAATCGCTTGCGCTTCGTACTGCTCGGAGCGAACTCTTCGCTCTCGCAGTCACTGGCGAGAGTGAAAGCTTCTCCGCTAGCCTCGCGTCTGTACTTGATGCCGGTATTCATACCATCGTCCCTCTATATAGCTCAGAGAATCATGCTCAATAAACTTGCTTTCATGCACAACCATTTGCCCGAAATCTTTCAATGCCACAGATGTTCGCGATGCAATTTCCTTGTTCTTTCCCCCCGTGCATATTTCTCATCCATTGCATGAATCGAAGTTTCGCACGCTGACACCCCCATAGGTAACCATCGAAGACGCAAGCCAGCAAATGACAACCGTGCACGAGCATGCCGAGCGCCTTTGAAGGACGCCGCTGACTCACTATGGACGCCTTCCGTAGCGCGGGAAACTATCGCCTTTCTCAGCCGGTTTATGGTCGCACTGTGCGCCTCGCTTCCGCCACTCGCCACATTTGACCTGATTTCTTTTCAGTCATGGGTGTCGTCCAGGGAGGTATATAAGACCGGTGCGTGACCTGTTAACCTCAACAAACTCGTCGCCATCCTTCCAACCAACCTCCAAGCTTCACAAGCCTCACCTCCTCTTCTGTACCATAATCATCATGGTGAAATACCTCGACAAGGACGTTGGTCCCGTCGGCTACGGCCTCATGAGTAGGCTCTTCTCCTATTCCAAGTCTCCTATGTTTGAACCTCATCGTATCTCCCCAGGCCTGACGTGGCACTCGAGCGTCAGCACCGACGACGCCCTCGCTTGCGTGAAGACCGCGCTCGAAGCCGGTGCCAACGTCTGGAACGCCGGCGAGATGTACGGCACCCCCGAGCACAACTCCCTGCACGTCGTCAAGGCCTACTTCACCAAGTACCCCGAGGACGCCGAGCGCGTCATCCTCAGCGTCAAGGGCTGCGTGGCGAACGCGGGCACGCCGCAGACAAAGCCGGACAGCTCTGAAGCGGGCATTCGGCGCAGCGTCGACTTCTGCTTGGACATCCTCGCGGGGACGAAGAAGATCGACGTGTTCGAGCCCGCGCGGAGGGACAAGACGGTGCCGCTGGAGCAGGTGATGGGATCGCTGAAGGCGCTCGTCGACGAGGGCAAGATTGGCGCCATTGGGCTGTCGGAGGTCAGCGCGGAGACTATCCGTGAGGCGGCGAAGTACGCGCCCATCCGCGGCGGCGTCGAGGTTGAGTTCTCGATGTGGTTCACGGACATTATGGAGAACGGCGTCGCGAAGGCATGTACCGAGCTCGACATCCCCATCATCGCGTACTCGCCGCTGGGATCCGGATTTCTGGTACGTGACTCGCGCAGCCCGACGAGAGCCTTGTCGCTCACCTCTTATCCCAGACCGGCCAGATCAAGTCCTTCGACGACATCCCGCAGGGTGATATGCGCCGCTACTTTCCCCGCTTCCAGGCGAACGTCTTCGACGCGAACCTCCAGCTCGTCACATTCGTCCAGGATCTCGCCAAACGCAAGGGTTGCACACCTTCGCAGATCGCCATCGCCTGGGTCTGCGCCATGAGCGGCAAGCCGGGCATGCCCACTATCATCCCGATTCCGGGCTCGACGTCCGTGTCGAGGATCAAGGAGAACACTACCTTGGTGAAGCTGACGGAGAGTGAGCTGGTAGAGATTGCGGGGATGCTGCGCGACTTTGAGAGGAAGGGCGACCGCTTCCCGGGTCACATGAACGACCTGAACTGGGGCTAGAGTCGGAATGTGAATCGTTAATCACTGCCGTCGAATGTGTAGAGTACTTGGGTAACGGTATGAGAATACTTAGGCACACAGTGACTACGCAGTGAAACGCTAGGAAGCGCTGGCTTCGTCCATATTCGAACTTCGGCAAATCCCGAATCTAGGTTTGCCAGTCATCAGACATTTTGCGTAAACATTCCCAGGCGTTGTGAGCGCCTCCAGCCTGCGCGCCTGCTTGCGAGGTAGCGCCCGACCTCCTAAGACGCTCTAAGGGCTTGGGATCACATGCTAAGGTCGTCCCAATGCTGGGGGGGCCATCCTAAGGTTGTGCTAAGGCTGGGAGAAGATATCAAGGTTATGCTAAGGCTGGGAGGAACATGATAAGGACATACCAATCCTGGGAGGAGCCTGCTCAGTACCGATTAAGGGTGGGACATCCCTGAGCATGTTCCCCGGGGTCCTGTCAAGGTCGTCCCAATGCTCGAGGTGGTCTCGAACTTCGACGTGACACGGGTCACTGAGCGTGACTACACGCGTCGCGCCACAGACCGTGCCGATTCTGTTGCTCTCCGGCGAGCTGTGACTGGCATGGGATGACCTTTATACAGCTATCACTGCTGTACATGAACGGATCATAGAAATGAGAAATAAATGTCAAACTGTATTGTTTGTAATATAGTACAAATGCGGCAGACAGACCCAGGCGCGCGTACGGCGTAGCGAAGGGAGGATGTTCTACTAGTCTGGAGCAAATCCTTCCTCGATATTCGCGCCCTTCGTCACGATCGCCCATCGTGCCGCCGCCGACGCTCCGCTGCCCATCTCTGGCCCATCCTGGCAATTACCTCCGATGCCCATCCAGCACGGGCACCTTTGCCCATCCATCACGGAGCTGCTCTAATGCCCACTCACCGTGGCAGCCCCTCCGAAGCTCACGGCGCCGCGCCGATGTCCATCCATTACAATCTCGCCTCTTCGACCCTCGTCTTCTCCACGTCCATCCTGCCCTTCCCACTCCTTTGCCCCCACCTTCCTCTAGACTCGAAGCAGGCGTGTGGAGGTCGACAGCGAGGTTAGATTCAACATATGTCGTGGTTGGGGTCGCATTTGAGGCGTGTCGCGCTGAGTTTGAAGACGCGTGTCGCGGTCGGAGGCGAGGTCGGGCGAGGACGAGGTCGAAGGTGAGCCTGTCGCAGGCGACTGCCGAAGGCGAAAGCGACGTTGAGAAGAAAGGCGAGCGACGGTCAGGTCGACGTCGAAGGTTGAAGGTGGCAGCGTCGCAAACTACCGGGGGTGAGGTCAAAGGCGAGGTCGAAGGCGAAAGCGAGGGAGGGGCGATGTCGAGGTCGGGGTAGGGGTCGAAGTCGGAGGCAACGGTACGGCTAAGGCGAGTCGGATGCAACGGCGCTCGGAGGTCGACGTCGAAGATGAGATGGTGGATGCGCATCCGCGCGACGCCGTGATAAATTGGGAGCGATGGCGCTCGGAGGTAGATGGGCATCGTGACCAGGTCAATTATCAGACGACATAACACGCGATTTACCTTTCCTGAGCATCTCGCCGTGGACGCGGTCAATGACGAGCAATCTCGTGTGCGCACTCTTGGTCGCTAGCTTGGCGGGAGCGGACACCGGTGCGGTCTGGCCTTTGGCATCCGCTGCTGGCGCCTTCGATCCAGTGTCGCAGGCATTGCTTTACGACTCCGGCTTCGCAGACGACGAGGTGCAAACTTTGCCAGTCGCAAACCAAAAAAAATGCCCCTGGCGCGCCAGCCTTACCCAGAGTGGTACACGACAAAGCGTAGGCATATGTAGTCCATGTTGAGATACGCGTCGGGCGCCACGAGTCCAGCAAGAATAGAGTGTATTCCGGTTGTCCTGTATGGTGGTACAAGGACAAACGGATGGCGTAAACTACGATAAACACGGTATATATAGGAACAATGTCATCCAAATCGGGCGATGACTAAGCGCGTGCGGCGCTCGCCAAACCATGTTCCAACAGTCCAGACCAACACCCGTCGAGGTCAAGGGCTAGAGAGTATTGTTAGATTCCTGAGCACGTACGCAACTTTCACAGACACCCCGGCAGCAACGTCGAACCCTAGCAGCTCACCTCTCTAGCTACACATGAGGATCGGAGGGAAAGAATATGTCCTCGTCACGCTGAGTGAACGACGGAGGAGGGTTGCGTGAGGTCGAAAGCGACGGTGGAGGGTGTGGGTGACCAGTGCATAGTAGCCTGTCAGCCTGTCTCCATCCAGTGTGAAGCCTCACTCTCACCTTAACTGCGCTCAAGTGCTTGCCATGCCGTACTCGAGAGCGCGCCGCTCCTGCTTCAGCGCACGCTTGATTATCGAGTAGGTGAGTACTTATGAACTTAGCGAGCGCGAGTTCACGCTCCAGACGTAATCGACAAGCAGTTTGCAAATGTCGCGTAGCACCAGGAGGACGGTGAATCAGCCATGGCGGCCACACACTGAGCACGGAGAACGGTGACCTAGCGATGACTCTCGTCGTCGATGAGCAAGTTCGAAGTCACGATGTGATTTTACGATCACGTGTATTCAGCGCAGCAAATCATGACCAAACATTGATGGTCTTGTCTTCGCGCAAGTTCGCCGTGTGCGTCATCCTTCTTGCTTTCTCCCATTGCGGTCGTCCGGTCAACCATCGCAACTTCCTCATGTCTCCGCCGGACTGTATCCGACGACGACAAGCAGTCCGCCGCACCCGACTTCCTTTGAGAAGACTCAAACCCTGTCGCGTTGAAGCGTGATGATAGCGCGTTGATCCACAGCCTACGATCGCTCCATCGGCCTTGACGGCGTGTCTCTTCATGAAAGGGCAGAGGAATACACGTATCCCCGCAAATCTGTCTATCTGGAGTCGAGCGTGGTGAGCGAATCGATGTGTCCGGCCACTGATGCACCTACAGACGAATCGTGCAGTGCGTTCATGGCGCGTATCACTGAAGTTAGCGTACACAAAAACGACAAGGGCCGCGGGCAACGGGGGGAAGGCGAAGGGTACACCTTGTGAGTTATCGCATGCGCATATATGCGCTCAAATTCTGATTTAATCCCGAGAACGACCATGGCGTCGTATTCCTCGCCCGACGCATCATTGTATCATCCGTGCTCCATTGCCTTCCCCCGAATCCCTATCTCTATTCCACAGCTTATCATTCCTCCAACGCTGTTTAACACCATCTCTATCCCCTCTCCAGAGTGACTTGACATGAAATGCAACCTTCACAGCCCGGAAAAGCCGCGCACGGAGGAGGAAGCCCCCTTGAAACCCTCGGCAATTGCTACAAAGCCGGTATGCAGTCTTTGTCTGATGTTCGAGCTCGGACTGACTTATCACAGATGAATGCGCGGACTCGCCCATGCCTTCTATATTGCCTTCAGCCTCGCGGCCACGCCTGCCATTGCGCGGTCATGTCCGCTTTCGATTTTCTGCTTGGTTTGCCTCGCTTGCATGTCGCTCTTACCGCTAGTGTTCCAGAAGTCGATAATACTTATTACCATCAATGTAGACGAGTTTTGCAATATATATACGTGCCATTGTCGATGATGACCACGAGACCCATAAGTGAGCTGAAGCCTGAGGTACCTCGTCGACGTCTGGACAGCCTCACAACGTCATCAACTCGTTGTCTACATTGTAAGCACTGCTAATGCCTTAGCTACCTTAGGAGGTCCCTCACACCTTAGAAGCCTTAGGAGGTCTGTCACGCGTTAGGTACCTCGTCAGATCGCGCAACCTTGCAAGGTAAGCCGGACCTGCCCAGGAAAATGCAATACACGCAGGTACCTAACGCGTGGAGGTACCTCCCCAGGCGTTGGGGGGCCTCATAAGCTTTAGGTAAAATGTCTGATGCAGCCACGTTACCGGGCCGCGAGTGAACTGCTTTCTTCTCTGCTCTCAACCGCCAACTTGGACTCGGGCGTCGTTGGCCCTGAGCGGTATGTGGCCGTGTGCGACCTCTAGCTACCCATACCTCTTTGAACATGAGTGGGCTAGTGGAATCGACAGTCATTCCTTCTGCTCTGCGCCAAGCTCCTCGTCGATATTCTCGACGACTTGGCTGCCCGGAACGAGGAAGATAGCCCACTCCAGTGTCTCTTACCCTCAGACCTATGCTGCAGAGAATCCAGCAATACCTTCTTGCTATCATCATAAGTACTAGAAGTGCGACAGACCGCCCCGATGTCGCGCCTCACGCCCGCGCAAAAGCTGCTGTGCCTCCCGTGCAAGTCACCCCACCTCGCGGACTGTACCCACCACCTTTATGAGGTGGAGACACTGCATGAATTTCTGCAGGCAGGTAAGAACGGCACCAAGGGCGAAGCTGCACTTCTGGAGATTCTGCTGAAGTTGCACAGATCACGTGGCTCCACTGCCCACGCCACTCCGAGTTTGTTCGACTTTACTTCCGTGCGCCGTCCAGACTTCACTGTCTGACTCTTAGCCCCGTGACCACGTCTTCATCCCTGGACGGTACCCCTTCCATTTTCCGTCACGCTGGATGATCTCGCCAGACGCCGAGCTGCTCTTATCTGGGCTCGAGCACTCAGCGTATACTTTGCATTTTCTGCACGAAAATGCATGGTTTCTTCCGCTGATAAGCAGTCCTACCCCGGAACGTTTGACTTGTCAGGCCGCCTCGGCCCGATCGACGGCTCCGGAGACAGCATTGGACATCGCTCATCCGCTCCGGACCTTTCTTCTCTTTCGCCATTCTGGTTTCTTGTTCAGCGTCGCGCGCGCGTCTCGTCTGACCGCCATACTACACCCTTCACTTGTCCATCATCCCGTATATTTGTCCCCGATGGACGCCACGTCCATGGCCTTCCGCCCTTCGCAGCTCAACAGCGACATGCTCTCGTTCGCCGGAGACGCGGATGACTACGCCACCTACGAATCGTCCAGAGCTCTGGTTCCTCCGACGAAGGACTCGCCTATGGCGGCGACACCACCGCATACTACAATGACAGCTACACCGCCACTCGCTTGCCGCCGTTCTCGAGCTTAGACATCAAGCATGAGGATCTGGAGTACCGCGAGACCTATGGCCTGAACCACTTGCACGACGCGCCGCGACTCGAAGAGGACGCGTTGACAGACGCCCTGAGCTACACGCATAGCGACAGCGAGAGCACAGGCTCGAGCGAGGCGAATGCAGTGCCCGAGTACGCTCTTGCGATATCGCCTGCCGCGCTTCCGGCGAGGCATCGGCAGCGTCGCTCGGCGTATCTTCATACCACACCGCCGCCTCTCCTGGTATCACTCCCGACAGACTGCAGCTGCTCTCCCCCCTCGCGCGGCCGGCGTACCAGAGCGAATCCTCGCCCGTTGGCTCTCTCGCTCCGTCACCGTTGTCGATCACGTCATATACCGCGGAAGAACAGCCACAGCAGCAATACGTCTCGCCCTCCGAGCTCTCCTCGGACTACTCGCGTGCGCATTCGGTGCGTCCTTGTCTTCCTCTGGCCGTTTGGCTATCGCTGACCTGCTGTAGCAACTGCACGATGCGAGGTGAATGCGTCAACCCGGCGTCGCTGAGGTCGAATTGGTACGCCACAGTCCTGCACGAAACCCCCACGCAGCATGCGTTCGGCCTATATGGCGCGACCTCGCTTCCCCATTTGGGGCAACCGGCATATTCGACGTCCCGTTCGGCATCCCCCGAGGAGGTGCACTCTCACTTCAGTTCGCGTAGCGCCAGTTCCTCGCGTGGGGGAAAACAGGCTCTCTACCACGCGACCACTTCAACAGGCCTTCAAGGCGCTTTCATCCAGCGATGAGTCCGAGGCCTCCCGCTCTGGCTCTGCAGCCTCTCGCTCAGGATCTGCAGCCTCTGGCTCTGGCTCCGCAGCCTCTCACTCTTTCCTGCTCGACGACGACGAATACTCGGCCACCTCGTCCGACGACGACTACTCGCCGTACGGCGGCTCCGGGACGCGCAAGCGCGTGTCGCACGCGGACAGGCCCAGCGCTGCGCACGCTCTCGTGCGCTCGAGTCGGGTATGGCGTACGGGGGAGGCTCGAAGCGTCGTCGGATTGGTTTACCGCAGCCGACGCCGGGAGTTGCGAAGAGGTCGCGCGGGCGCAAGGTGCCGGTCGTGTTGCGAGGGCCTGCTGCTCCTGGGCCTGAGGCGTACAGCGGGCAGTCGCCGGCGAGAGGCAGTACGCGCAGTCGGGGCGGAGGCGCGACGGGCGGACGTGGTGGAGGGTCCGTGGGAAGCAGCAGCAGCGGTAGGCGACAATTCGCGTGCACGGCGGATGGATGCGGGAAGCTCTTCGTGCGGAAAGACATCTGAAGCGGCATGTCGGAGCTTGCATACGGAGGATAAGCGTGAGTTATTTGTTCTGATATCGGGGCGGGTGCTTACTTCTTCTCTGCAGCGCATGTATGCCCACAGCCTGGATGCGGCAAGAGCTTCAGTCGGCGGGATAATTTGGGGCAACATGTAAGGATCCACAATTAGGTTTGTGCGCCTTTCCATTCCCTTTCTGCCTTTCCGCCACGCCCTGCCATTCGTCGCGGCCGGCATTGGTAACATGTCACCACTACACAACGCCTATCTACAGTCCCATGTACAACTAGTATCTATCCATGGCTCAACAGCTCCTGTACCATCCTATTACACTGTATCACCGCCCTACTGTTGTAACTTGTAACACTTCTATCCTACGCTCAAAGCATACTAGTCTACCTTACAGTCTTCTTTAGTCTTGAATTATTCAGTCTGGCTTTCTCCACATCATGGGAAATTTAGTGACCTCTTGTTCCTTGTACCTTCCTTGGAAATAATATTTCGCCTGACTCCAAAGGAATTGCAACTAGGCCACTGCGGCTGCAATCTCGCCGCCGAAAGTTGTGGGTCCACGGTCTGATTGGCAATATATGGCGTGGGAAAACCGAGTGACGTCGGCGATTCGGCTGCGCAAGTGGCGGTGAACAAAGCTCGACATCGACGACGACGACGGCGACGACGAGCGGTTATCAGTCATCACTTTACTGGGCGCCCACGACATTGAGGGCACAGACTATCTATTTGCGCGGTTGAACCAGTGCGAGGAGACCAAAACACGGCTTGCGCTGTACATCGCCCCGGTCGACGTGTAAGCATCAGGGTGTCATTCGCTCATATATTGGAGTGCCCCTTCTTATCGACCACCATCATGTCCTCGACACCGACAGCAGCGACGCCGAACCCGACGAAGGGCAAGAAGTTCAAGCGAGCCATCAAGTCTGCTGCTCGTCTCCCGCGTCCCGGCAAGGGGCTTCGTGGGCGCGGTGGCCGTGGCAGTTTCGCGCCCATACCAGGAGAGACGCCCATCGTCAATGTCCGTGTCCAGGTCGTCGGCTGCAGCGGTCTCATAGCGAAGGATCGCAACGGCTACAGTGATCCGTGCGTTCGTCGCTCCTCGTATCTCTGCCACTGTGACTGATCCAGCGATGCAGATTCGTCACCGGTGTCCGTACTTTCGACCCGACAGCAGACCCGGTGGCAAAGCGCACGCTGAATCCGACGTACCCAGCCAAGGACGCGACTTTCGATTTTCCCATCTACCTCTCCCTCGCCGATCGCCTGGGCGCGCTCGAGCTCGTCATATGGGACAAGGACATGCTCAAGAAGGACTACATCGGCGAGGCCGCGCTCCCCCTCGATGACTGGTTCGCCAACGGGCGCGGCTTCGGCTTCACGGACCCCTCCAACGTCCCATTCACCGTCAACCTCGTCAGCACTCGCACCAGCACGCAGGCGAAGGGTTCGGTCGAACTCAAGGTCGGCTTCGTCAGTCCTCCGCACACGCACAATCTGCTCGAGTTCCCCGAAGTGTTTGAGGAGCTCGTGCGCCGCGCCCGTCGATCGCTCGTATCTGCGCCGCCGACGGAGGGCGTGGGTACCATCCGCAGGAACGAGGGTGGTCCAGAATACGAGGACGATGGAGGGCTGAGCTCGTCCTCGGAGGATGATGATTCCGACGACGAAGACACGGACGTCTTCCCGACTACGCCGTCCACGCCCGGCGGTATATACGATCGCCCTCCTGCCGAGCTTCTGGTGCAGGCTCGCAAACCCAGTGGACCCCATGTCGCGCCGCGCGTCGAGTCGCCGAAGTCGGAAGGACCGCCCACGCCGCGCGTCGATGTCCAGCCGGCGTCTCCGCAGATGCCAAACCGCAGCCCATCTAGTCGTGCGAGTCTCTTGCCCAAGATCCTACGTCGTAGCTCAGGAACGTCCTCCGACGGCCTATCGTCTTCACCGAGCCCGTTACCCAGTCCGGCGATTGCGACGCCGTCGACACCGTCGTCTTCGCTGGCACCATCGACGCCCACGACGCCGGTACCCGGTGGACGTCGCCGCCGCCGCGAGAAAGGAGGGTCTTATAATCTCAGTAAGGAGAACGACATTGTAGGCATAGTCATGCTGGAGATCGACCGCGCGGAAGACTTGCCGAAGCTGAAGAATAGTGAGTGCATCACAAATGTACCCTTACAGGGACTGACTTTTGTAGTGACACGCACGGGATGGGACATGGACCCTTTCGTGGTAGTGTCCTTCGGTAAGAAGGTAAGCATTGGTACCGACTCACAAGGTGGTTGATGCTGACAAGGTTCTTCTCAGGTTTTCCGCACGCGCGTCATCCGCCACTCCCTCAATCCCATATGGGACGAGAAACTGCTGTTTCACGTACGGCGGTACGAGAAGGCTTTTAGGGTTAAGTTGACGTTGCTCGACTGGGACAAGATGTCCAGTAATGATCTGATAGGCGAGACTGGCTTCGAGGTTCGTTTGTACGCTCTTTTGGACCATCACGCTTAACATACAGTACAGGTGGCCGACCTTCTGGCGAAAGCCCCCAGCCGGACCCAAGACGGGCTTTACAAGGATGTGGAGGATGAACGGGCCAGAGGAGCTGGTTGAGTTCAAGCTGAACATCGCGACGGACAAGAACCCCGCTTGGGAGGCGAGGCATAACCCTATCATCACTGTTCGGTTAGTCCTGTTAATCGTATGCGCGAGGCATGCGACTGACGTATACGTAGGGCCAAGTACCAGCCTTACGACGCGTTGCGTCAACGGTTCTGGCGGCAATACCTGCGTCAGTACGACACAGACGACACGGGCTCTTTGTCCCATGTTGAGGTAAGCTGGAGGGTTTTGGCATCACTTTTTGTTTGCTGACGAGCATAGATCACGAGTATGCTCGACTCCCTCGGTCGACGCTCACACGTACGACCGTCGACTCGTTCTTCACGCGCTATGGCAAGAAGCCGCATGAGGACGAGCTGTTGATGGATGAGGTCGTTCAGGTAGGCATGGCTACGTGAAGACGCTCTTCCGGGTCACTGATGTATCCTCAGTGTCTTGAAGACGAGATTGGCAAGCCCGACGCCGAGCGTCAGCGTGTAGGCGAGGATGCGGACGAAGACCCGAACACAAGCGCCATCGCGA
Organism: Schizophyllum amplum; assembly: GCA_007026445.1. Taxonomy (NCBI): domain Eukaryota; kingdom Fungi; phylum Basidiomycota; class Agaricomycetes; order Agaricales; family Schizophyllaceae; genus Schizophyllum; species Schizophyllum amplum. The sequence continues at coordinate 25,799 of VDMD01000159.1, forward strand.
CCCCCGTGCTCGGTCTATCCGACGCCCATGGACGAGAGCTCGACATGAGCCAACTCGACTTCTCTGGACCTCCGGCCGCAGCGGGTGCGACTAGTGAGAACACCGACGCCCCGGTTGACAAGCCTGCCACCATCACTGCTGCTGGAGGCGGGGCGCCTCTCGCACGTCCCGCGAGCAGCCGCGTGTGTCATCCCAGCCTGGCGCGCCTGCCGGCTATGCGACGGAGCCGGCAGCGCAGCCTCTCGTGGACGCTGCTGCGTTCTCGCCGACGGCCATGACCTACTCGTCCTCGGAGGACGCCGGGGAGGAGAGCTCGAGCTCGGTCACTGCTGTTGGAGGGAAGAAGAAGAGGCGCGGCTTCAAGTCCCGCGCGAGCTTCCGCAAGTCCTCGAGCTCCAAGTCGAGCTCGAGCAGCCCTGACGCCTTGACCTCTGGGTCGCGGAGTCCGGATGGGATGGGTTCGGGCGGGATGGGTGCAGGCTCTGTCGAGCGCGTCATCAACGTCAAGAACTGCCCGTTGTGCCATCGCCCGCGGTTGAATGACAAGGCGGAGATGGATATCGTGACGCATTTGGCGGTCTGCGCGAGTCAGGATTGGAACAAGGTCGACCGGATTATGGTGGCTAACTTTGTGACGGCGAGCCAGGCGCAACGCAAGTGGTACACGAAGATCATCGGGAAGATCAGTTCGGGCGATTACAAGCTGGGCGCGGTGAGTTGGCGCTTTGGGAAGCGGTCGTTTCATGGTACTCATGTGGCGCGCTGCAGAACTCGGCGAACATCATCGTGCAGAACAGGATGACGGGCCAGCTAGAAGAGGAGAAGATGGCAGTGTATGTGCGCCTGGGCATCCGTTTGCTGTACAAGGTGAGCCCAGTGTCGTTCGGTGCTATCAACTCAACCAACGCGTCATTGTCAGGGTGCCAAAAGTAGGATGGAGGGTGGTCGAGGTCAGTGCCATGCTGCTTAACATGACAATGTTAACTAATATGAATGCAGCCCGCCGTCTGCTCAAGTCCATGTCCATCAAGCAAGGGATCAAGTACGACTCGCCGGAGTCCGTACGAGACATCGTGCCCTTCATCGAGTTCCATCAGCTAAAGATCGAGGAGATGCTCGACCCAGTGGATTCCTTCAGCGCGTCTGTCCTCTCAAACCGTGAGACGTCGCTCACCTCTCCCGCAGAATCGTTCAACGAGTTCTTCTATCGCAAGTTGAAACCCAGTGCGCGTCCCGTTGAGGCTCTCGATGACCCCTACCGCCTCGTGAGCGCCGCCGACTGTCGTCTGATGACGTTCGAGACCGTGAGCGATGCGACGAAGCTGTGGATCAAGGGTCGGGAGTTCACCGTCGGGCGTCTGCTCGGCGACAACTACAAGGAAGACTTTTCACGCTACGAGGGCGGCGCGCTGGCGATCTTCCGACTCGCGCCACAGGACTACCATCGGTTCCACACTCCGGTGGACGGGAAGATTGGCAAGATGAGCTATATCGCGGGGGAGTACTACACCGTCAACGTATGTGGTGATTCGGCTGCACGGTTGACTCATAGCTGATGACACTCCTTAAGCCGCAAGCTATCCGTACTTCGCTCGATGTGTATGGCGAGAACGCGCGGATGATCGTGCCCATCGACAGTCCCCAGTTCGGTCGCGTGATGGCGGTCTGCGTCGGCGCGATGATGGTTGGCACGATCAAGATCACTGTCGAGGAGGGCCAAGAGGTGAAGCGTGGCGACGAATTTGGATACTTCGCGTTCGGTGCGTCTGTCTCTCCAATGACTCCATCATCTAATTTAACGGGCATGCAGGTGGATCGACGATCGTCTTGCTTATCGAGAAGGGCGCTGTGCAGTGGGACGAAGACCTCCTCATCAATGGTCGTTCCGCTCTTGAAACACTTGTACGGGTGGGTATGGGTATTGGCAAGGGTCTGAGGGCCGAGCAAGTCTAGTCGCCTGCTAGATGGACGAGTGCGTATTGTCAAAAGGACGGATAAGATCAGCTCAGCTAACGGCCACACTAGGACGGACCATTCGAACACAGAATAAATGTATTCATATTATATCAATCCACACTGCTATTCTTCAATAGTATGTACTCAGACTGGTCAGTTGCGCGGTGCGGTTGCGCGGGTGCGCGGATGATTTCCGGGTCGTGGGAAGTGATGGTCTTTCTCAGCCGGATAATAAGCGCCTGAGTGCGTGCGTCGCAAGAGCACCTCGCTGCCGAGAGTGCGTGCGTCGCGAGAGCACCTCGCTGCCGTTGAATGGGCTTTTGAGTTCGTGCTTAGTTCGTGCCGGTTCGAGTTTACCGACGTCCGACAGATAAATAAGCTTGGCCACAAAAAGACATCGACAGTGCCTCCGTGCTCACAACGCCCCCCATTGACACCCCAGTGTCTAATCCGCAAGCATGGTGAAATATGTCGGCAAAGAAGTTGGGCCTATTGGCTTTGGTCTCATGAGTGCGTCGACTTTGTCCATGGCTTCATCCTCATGCTGACCGTCACTTCGTGCTACGCAGGCCTTACTTGGAAGTCCAACATCAGCATCGACGAGGCCGTGGAGTGCATGAAGACCGCCCTCGAGGCAGGCGCAAATGTCTGGAATGGCGGCGAGTTCTACGGCACCCCTGAACATAACTCCATGCACGTCGTCAAGGCATACTTCACCAAGTACCCCGAGGACGCCGACCGTGTTATTCTCAACATCAAGGGCTGCGTAGCGGCAGCGGGAACGCCAGCCGTGAGGCCCGACAGCTCCGAGGCGGGTATTCGCCGCAGCGTTGACTTCTGCTTGGACATCTTGGCGGGGACGAAGAAGATCGATGTGTTCGAGCCGGCGCGTAGGGACAAGACGGTGCCGCTGGAGGAGACGATGGGCACCTTGAAGGCACTCGTGGAGGAGGGTAAGATCGGCGCGATCGGGCTGTCGGAGGTCAGCGCGGATACTATCCGCGCAGCGGCCGAGTACGCGCCGATTCTCGGCGGCGTCGAGGTCGAGTTCTCGATGTGGTTCACGGATATCCTGGAGAACGGTGTCGCGAAGGCGTGCGCAGAGCTCGGCATCCCCGTCATCGCGTACACGCCGCTGGGATCAGGGTTCTTGGTGAGTGTGTGATGCAGGATGCGGACTACTGAATGGAGTCGTCTGACCATGTTGCAGACCGGCCAGATCCTGTCCTTCGACGACATCCCCGAGGGCGATGCGCGCCGCCATTACCCCCGCTTCCAGCCTGACGTCTTCGACACCAACCTTCGACTCGTCCACTTCGTCCAAGATCTCGCGAAGCGCAAGTTTTGCACGCCCGCTCAGATCGCCATCGCCTGGGTCTGCGCGATGAGCGGCAAACCGGGCCTGCCGACCATCATACCGATCCCCGGCTCCAAGTCGGTGGCGCGGATCAAGGAGAATTCCACGCTGGTAGAATTGACGGAGAGTGAGATGGAGGAGGTCGCCGCGATGTTGCGCGCATTTGAGAGCAAGGGCGACCGATTCTTTGGCCACTTGAACGAACTCAGCTGGGGTTAGGCGTTTCAGAGGTCGGTCTGTAAAAATGTGAAGTAGATAAAAATCTAGGAAATCCTCTCGAACAAACTGATGTGTAGCAGCGTCGGCGGCATGGTGGCAAGGAAACGCTTTCCTAAGATTGTTTGGGCGATTTACACGGATATTGTACGTCTCAACCCTTATACTGAAGACGTTTGAAGACCCTGCGTTGGCAACAAATATACGCATCACTCTTCGGCGCAATCGAGAGGTGACCGATCAATTAGTCGCTCCACGCAGGACACCTCAGACGGCCCGGACTTTGTCGGCGGACATATTGTTGGAAATATGTGTAACCATATTAATTAAATTGCTGCGGAGAAATAAGCGCTTATCGACGGTAAAAGTTTATGTTTGTCGTCGGAGAAAGATCAGATATATCCACAGCAATACCGGCGGTCATATATCACGTATCCCGGCCGTCAAAGGCTTTGCGATATCTTATCTTCGTCCACTGACATACATTAGGAATATCCGTGGATATACGCATTAAGAACAATGGGAACAATGGGGACATGTATTAAGAATATCCACGGATGTTTCTTATCTATGTCAGCGGCCGAAGATAAGATATCTCGAAGCCTTTGACGGCCGGAATACGTGATATATGTCCGCATGTGTTTCTTTTCTTTCACCACAACCACAAGTAATCTTTCGCGGTCGATATCCGTCATGTTTATGAGCGGATATCTACTTTTTATGTATATACTTATGTCCACAACTTCGACCGGCGACAAATTCGAGGCTGCCTGAAGTGGGAGGAGCCCTATGCCTGTACAATATTGCACTCAGGTATGTTCAAATATGTGGAATTATATCACTCACACCGTCGGTTGGCAGTCGGTTGGTAGAAACAGTGAGCTTCTGACCCATGCGTCTGCGTGCACAAGGCAGGGCAACCGCAATAGCAGCTGCATCGACAACTGTGCCTTCCTCCATCCAGTCGAGTTCGTTCGCATGTATATCGACGCGTTCGATTCGTATGTCTGCGCTGTCAAGGATTTCGTCCAAACGCCGCCACTCTGCAGCGTCCCGGGTAATTGTCTCCGTAGAGTCCAGTAGGAACATGAGCACAAGACGGCGCAACGGACGCAAGGATTGCAACGTAGCCAACAGCCACGACCACGCGCCACGTTTGTGATCATTCCTGAGGGTGATGTCTCGGATAGCTAGATCCCGCAGACTAGGCAGGGCAGCAAAGTTCGGGATATCATTGGTGGCTGGCTCTGAAAGATACTCGTCAGAGAACGAAGGATTCAAGCGGAACCAGTGCCAAAGAAGCTCACGGGTGATCCTATATCTCGTATGCAGCTGCTGCAAGCTCGACTGGCAGCGATCCAGCAATTGCTCTATATAGAAATTCGGTACGAGAAGCTCGCTGACGTCCAAGGCGATGAGGTTGTCGAGATACGGTGGGTACATAGCGAGAAGACCGAGGAAGATGTCGAATTGCAGAGCCAGCTTCCCCGACACGGTGAGCGTCTTGACCTTCGGGATTGCGGAAGTATCTCGAGGCTCATGCGTCGCTGGGATCCAATGCACTTCATGGCAGGTGAGATGGCGAAGGTGCGGAAAACGATCCAGGATGTAGAGCGGGAACGTGACCGTGTATAGAGACAGGTGAAGCAGGGACGGCATCGCGAGGGCATCAATGAAGTCATCGCCGACATAGGAGCGGGGAGGCGCTGTTATCCTCAGCCACTTCACCGCACGCAGCATCGGGAGAATATCCAGCAGGGCGACTTCGCGCGCAATGCCGTGCTTGACCACCTGTTCCTGCGAAATAGGACCGGAGACCTCAACGATGGACAGCTCGTGTACGTAATTTCCGAGGTGTGGCGAATGGCGCAGGACGATGAGCAGCTTTCGCGAGGGTGTAGCTGGCGCATTCGAGCTCAAGATGAAATGCGGGACTTCCAGCTCTATGGTGGCGAAGAGAAGTTGCTGGCTTCGCTGTAGCATAGATCGGTGGGCTAGCGCGCATTGTCGCAGACATTCTTCTTCTCCATAAGCAGCTAGGGTATCGAGAATGGCATCGATAAGCTCTTGTGGTAGAGCCGGCGGAAGATCTCCAGGCATTGCGCTCCAATACAGTCGCCTAACTAGAATGTCAAGATGGCCGTGTGCATGCAGAAGACCACGTACGACCCGAGGACCCAGTGATTGATCGGCGTGCTACAACTCAGATCGACGGGAATTCGGAGACAGAAGAAAATGGCAAGAAAACGGAACTGCCCCGACAGCCTCCCAGCAACGTGTCAATTATGTCAGGTGCTGGTCACTTCCAAGTCACGACTTACGGCAACTGCCGGAAACGAGCAGGAGAACTCAGAACTGTCTCTTGACTGTCTCGCTCATGATTGGTCGTTACGCCCATATACAGGTGACCTTTGGAGCTTAAGAACATGGTAGCAATGTATAATTATACTAGCTACAGTCACAGTGATGACGACTCGCGAGCGAGTGGGTGTTGTACAAAGCCAAGCCAGCATACACGTGTGTACAACATACATGCGCGCCCGCCGAAGTCTAATGATAAATAAGGAGTCGTAGCTGGTCGTGAAAAGCGTCTACAACAAAGGCCCAAAATAATACGAACGACACATCTACCAACCGAAAACCTCCTCGTGTATCTCAATACCACCGACCATATCGCGGCGCGCGCCCTCGATACGGTCCACAGTCTTCCGTACATCGTCCGCCAATGCAACTGGTCCACACACGCCAACCAAGACACCGCAGTAGGGACCAGAGTTCCTCTCTCCGTCGTCATAGACAGTATTGGTGATGATCTTGTCGAGCGTGTGGTGCATATGAGGGCGACCGACATGGATATGCATACCCTGAGGCAGAGTCGCCTCCGCGATGGCCGCTGCGCCCGCGGCAGACACGCGTGTATAATGCACCGAGATGTTGACCGTCGTGTGCCTCGCAGAGTGCACAAGCGCCGTCAACTCAGGGAGTAATGGCGTGATGGAGCCTAGACCGTTCGTCAATTGCTGTTCACATCGATAGCAAAGGGACGCGACGTACCGACGTCCTGAACAGTCCAGACAAGGTGGATGCTCTTTACCCGGCTCTGGCTGACGGCGTCCTTCTGGAGAATGTCGTACATGGCGGACAGCCCGAAAGTGATACCACTCCCTCCGCAGACGAGCATAGCGGCCGAATAGCTGGAAAATATCGCATCGCCCGGGCCACCGTACGGCCCTTCGATGATGACTCGCACTTGCGGGTCCTCATCACCCTCAGCGCTGCGCGATTTGGCGAGGTTGAACAGGCGATGCTACGACAAACAATAAGCATGATAGCGCGCAAGACACAAGAACAAAGCACGCACCGTCCACCTTCCCGACTTCTTCGCCATGAGCACCATGCCGGACTCCGTGCCCGGCATGTTCGCGATCGTGAACGGGTGGATCTCGGACCACGCCAGGAGGCCCATGCCGCTGCTCAGAACGCGGATGCGCACATGTTGCCCAGCGCGCCACCCCGCGTTAAGCTCGCGCACCTCCAAGCGCACCATCCCCATTTCCGGCATCGCGTGCAGGTGCGCGCGCTGCACGCGCGTCTTCACCAGGCGGAAAACGCGGTCAAAGGCGTAGATGGACCGATGGCGATGACGTAGTTCACGAGCGGCGCCTTGTGCATGTAGATGGCCGGGATGAGGATGATGAGGCAGATGGTGTGCGACCAGAAGAAGAGGTTGTAGTAGTTGTTGCGCACGTAGGAGGTGGAGAAGATGAACAGGAAATCCATGCAAACGGTCGCGACGAGGCCCCATACGTATGCGGGCTCCACGATGGCCTCGAAGAAGGCGTCCTCCCAGAAGAACTTGAAGACTGAATTGTGGCGTTGTCAGCGTGTGCAGCGTTAGCGGTGAGGGGGTGGACGCACGGAAACCAACGACGTGGCAGTTGACGGCGAGGACAATGAATCGCCCGAGGTGGCGATGGAGAAAGTTGAGCTGCGCTTCGTATTAGGTCTGTTTAGCACGAAGAAAGGCATCGCGTACCTTCTCGTATCCTACGTCGAGAAGAAGCCCTATAGGGCTGACCTTCGTCCCGAGAGCAAACACCCACGGCACTTGCGAGACGGCAACGGCGCCGGCACGCACTGGGATGAACATCAGGACTCTTGCGAACGCATCGAGAGGCTGAGGGACGCACCAGGGTTCATGAATGGGTTCGAGTCGTAAAGTCCAGCGTACAACATGCCAACGGACCAAAGGACGCAGAGAATGAGCTGGCCGACCGAGTTGCCCTTGTTCCAACGCCAGTGGAGCGGCGCCAGCAGGGGACGAAGCACGCGCGGGTACGCAGGGACATGCGGCGCCGCGTGCTCCGCGCCCTCCTCCGCACGCAAAGAAGACAACGTCTGGCTCTGCGAGAGCGTGGTGGCGCTCTGCTTCTCGCCGAGCTGTGTACGACGATCAACAGGAGTGGCGGCGCCTGGCTCAATGACCTCCTGCTTCTCCTGCTCGCGCGCGGCCCCGGCCTTGTACCAGATGAGGTGACCCGTGAGCCACTCCGAGGGTACGGTGAGTCGGGCAGCCACACGAGGAAGTCGTGTCAGGGCGAGCAGACCGAGCAGGCAGAGGAGGACGATATTGAGGTGCCACACGATCTCGGGGGCGATCTCATCTTCCAAGTTTGGCGGCGCCGGCGGCAGTAAGCCCGACGCGTTGTTCGACGGCACAGCGCGAGGCAATATCGTCGGGTGCATCTTGAGGGGAGGAGGGGGGGGGGAGTCGAGGTCGTGAACGGGTCGGCGTCGTTGAGGGTGCGCGCGTCTTATCTAGTTGAACGGTATGGGAATCAGCAATAATGTTATACGGTTTTGATGGGAGATGGGTGCGGGCACCTGTGACAAACTCGCAGTGGATTAGCAACGCGCGTGCGGGACAGCACAGCTCGGCGCGTAAGTGTGATTTCGTGGATGAGGATCCGGAGTTACGGCCTGATGGAGCAATGGGAAGAGCGCCCGTTGGCGAGAAGCGACGGAGGTTCCAGATGGCGAGAACAGGCGGCGCGCGTGGAGGGCTTGAAGACAATCAGCTCATGCTTATATGAAGAAGGAGGAAAATATGGATACCTAACAAGAAAAGGGCGCGGTAGAATTCGGAGAAAATAGAACCAGTGAGTGTCCCGAACTGGACAGTGAATAGGAAAGCCAGAAAGGGCCGAGCAGAGCGTTTAGAGTGCATCGGTCGCATGCCAGGAGGTCGGCCTCTTTGAAGTCCCCAGGTGATGCAGGCATGAGCGTGGCAGCTAGGTCATGAGGTGCCGAAGGGAGAGACGTCGGCGCCTTCTGCGTACATTGGCGTCTTCTTCTTGGTTGACTCTCTATCGCGTCAAATCTGTCAGTACAAGTCCTCGACTTAGTTTCAGACATGAGGGACCGACCATGCATTCATCGCAGTCATCTCGGATACGTCTGCGCCTGTTGTTACTGAGCTGCGGGGTATATGGCCATCCGCCAGTAGTGCAAACTTCTATCTCAGCGTTCGAAGAGATGATAGACAACATGGCGCACCACATGGACAGCAGCAAGCTGAGAAGGAGCCATCGGGGCATGGATCGGTGGCCATCGCAGTCATTTTGAATATTACTCCATCACAATGTTGGACACAAGAACCATGAGTACTGAGCTGGATTGCGCGATAGACAGTCCATGCACGCTTGTCAAGTTGTTTCCTCTTTGATGTGCTCATTCTCTCGTCCATCTTGTAGTCAAGCGCCCTGACAGCCCGCGCGCGAGCTATTCAGCGCAAGTCATAGATGATATGTCCATCTCCGATCCTATTCAGTAGCGAAGGCAGGTGAGTGGATGAGGCATGGTGTCTGGACCTGGCGGAAGCGACTTGAAGATAGATAGAGCCAGTTCGATAGACAGTCCAGTCGCATGACGCAAAGGCACGTAGCATAAGCCGAGCAGAAAGAAGGTCTCGTATTTGTAGAGGCTTTACGCAGAGGCATGCCACGTCGGGCACCCATCGTGGTCGAAACATGGTGGAAGACGGGACCAAGACACCTGTGGCGGCGGACATTCTCACGGTCTCCCACGATTTCACGTGGTTCAATTCAACTTGCGTGATTGATTTCATATTGTCCGCGGCCCTCTCGCGGCGCTCCTCCAGGCTCTCCCTCCTAAGTACGAAGAGGTGCACTTTCATAAATATGATCGCCTCAGATACAGCGAAAAGATCTCTTTCGACCCGTTAGTATGTTCAAGTCGGCGCTGTCCGAGTCAGTATATTTTCATACGGCCGGTACCTGCTTGAGACGTTGTATGCATTGCGCTGAGCGCTGGCCTCTGACGACATCATCCTCTACCATACACTTAGCCAGTGGCGCCAAATTTGACCTCAGACAGCGTAGTGGAACTTCTTGCGACGATGCTCGACGATAGCTGTGCTCAGCAACCAGTGACATCGAAGCTCCCGCTGAGGACCCTCATGTCTCCCAGGATGCGCATCACTCTCCACTATCTCTTCATCTTGCCATCCACCTCGTCAAGTCATCCGGCAATTGTCCCCCGACACTGCTCTATGCAGGTCTATGCGACATGCAGTTCCTCGGGTGTCTACCGTCCGAAGCTGCGCCTGATACGCGCCCATCGTCGTTCTTGCGGCCGCGGCGCGGCGGCGACGGCGTACGCAACACGCCGAACAAGAATTGTGCCTTCACCGCTGCGAAGACGGATGCGCACCTCATCGAACGCGCCGCACACGCAGTTGGGCGAGGGGCGGCGCGCGCTCCCTTCTCATCGTCCATGCGGGGCTATCCCCATAAGGGGTTCCTTTTCCCTCGCAAGCCCACCGCACTGTACGCGGTCGGTCCATTCCAGAAGCCTAGTGAGCTCTCCAGCGTCCAGCGGCCCACTGTAACGGACGTGGAGCGGAGGTGCAGGGTGTCGAGAAGAAGCAGCACCAGCGGTGTCAGGGCGCGATAAGACGATGGAAGAAGACAGCACCTTCATAAGCTGCGTAAGCTCTTGTACGAGGGGGCAACTGGTTGTAGTCAGACAGCTTGAAGATTGAACGAGCACAAGTAAGGCCTTTTACGAGAAGATGGTCAGCGGGGGCGATGAATCAACGTAAGGCAACGTGTGCGTACTGTCCGGTACTGGCATTGAGCGCTTGAGCGACGTTGAGTCTGAAGCGGCACGCTGAGCAGCGCAAGGCCATGCGACAGCTCGCACTCGTAGACGACATGCCAACGAGCTCTGGGAGAGGCTGGGGAGAGAATACATAGTCTCAAAGTCGCGCTTTTATTGGTACGCGTTTCGGCATCTCCCGTCAACGGACCCACAAGTTTGAGTGCGCTTCAAGCGGCAGATACTGAAGCCTTCAGAATACTTGAGCCTTCATACAATGTCAGCGGGAGCACAGGAACGATACATTGTACACACCTCAAGAAGATCCACAGGATTGAGACAGGCGGGCTGCAAGCGATTGGTTGGACCCAAATTGCAAGCTTGAATAAATAACGAGTAGTGGCAAGTACAAGCAAAGCATTTAACAGTACACGTACAAACAGCAGATCGACAGCCGCACATCAACACATATACATACATACATGAAGCAGTCGTAAAGCAGCCCAGACAACAAAGCAGCACACCACACAATCAACTTTTGCAGAACAGGAATCACTGTCTGATCAACATCCAACGTTTCGACACCCGCCACCCTACTGCGACGCATAGCTCAGGTCCGTGTACGCAGAAGGCTCCCGCCGCAGGCCCCGTTGCGGCGGCGGCACGGGCACAGGTGTCGGTGAGCGCGAGCGCGAGCGTGAGGGCGGCCGCTCAGGGATAACGGGGCTTCCTTGCGCCGCAGGAGGGACGAAGGGCTCGCCTGCGCCCTCAGCGCTCCGTGACGCACTATAACCCCCGGTGCAGCATACGCGCCGTTCGGAGGGGCGTGGACTTCGAAGGAGCGTGGCCATTCGGATGCGCGTAGCCAGCCGGCGGCGCAGCAGCCGCGTAGGGATAGTTAGGCGCCGGTCGCGGAGGGCCGTATGCAGCGGGTGGTGCTCCGTAGGGTGTGCCGTGGATAAGCCGCGGGGCGGTCCCTCCTTGATATCCTGTAGGCGGTCCTCCTTGAAAGCCTGCAGGCGGTACACCCTGGAATCCTGCAGGAGGTCCACCCTGATAGCCCCGGCACGTACGGCTGGCCCCTGGCCGATGCTGCGGGAGGCGGCGCGCCACCTCCCCCGCGCCGCCCCCGCTGCATTCGCCCTCGTATTCGCGTCCGTCTCCGCGCCGAACCCGTCCGACGTCCCGCGCGACTGCGACTGGCGCGAGTCCACCGGACTGCGAATGGCGCGAGTCGACCGACTGCGGGGCGGGCGGGCGCGCACGTGAGTCCTCAGCCTGCCGCGAGCGCAGATCCTCCCGGACAGCGCCCTCTGCCTCGACCGCGGCGTGGTGGCCATCTCCGCCGACCTCGACCTCGGCGTCGCCTGCTGCGGCAGCGTCAAGTCCTCCGCGGACCGCACGAACGCCGGGTCCACGTACGTCGACGGGTCGTAGTGCCCATACGACGACGCCCGCGAGCTCGGCCGGTGCAGCTCCCTCGCCAGCCGCGCCTGGTCCTCCCTATCCTCCCTCACCCTATCCCCGCCCCCATCCCTCGCCTCCCGCGCCCTATCCGCCTCCGCCCTCAACGACCGCGCCGACCTTCTCGACATCGCACTCCCCGGCCGCGTCGTCGGCTCCGCAGACGTCGTCGGCGCGAGCGGCGGCAGCGGCGGGAACGCCATCGACGGCGACGGCAGCGCCGGGAACGCGCTCGCGGGCGACGCCTTGAACGCCATCTGGTGCTCGCGCGTCGTCATAGAGCTGCCGCGGAGGCCGCTCGTGACGCTCTGGGGGCTGAAGGGGACAGGCGGCGCGGTAACGGGGGCAGAAGGCCTCGGGGCGTGCATGGGCGGCGCCTGTGACCGAGATGGTCCTGCCTGCGAGCGCGAGGACGTCGCGGAGCGCATGCGGCGCGGCCCACCCGCGCGCCCGCCTGCGCGGGAGGACGAGCCGGACGCAGCCACCGGCGGCCCTCGCATACCGGAAGAGGGCCCACCCCGCGAAGACGAGCCGGACGGCGCTAACGGCGGCCCCCCGCGCACAGACGTGCCCGTCGGCGTCGCCTCCGTCGGTGCAGCAGCCCCTTCCAGCCCTCCGCGTCGATGATGGCGCGCTCCTGCCGGCGTGTAGTGCCCCGCCCAGTCGTCCACGTAGTGCGACCCGGGTGTGTGCGGCATAGGCGCGCCGTAGTCTGTCGGTTGCTGGTTCTGCATGCGCGAGGACGACGACCCGGTTTGCATGCGCGGGGATAGGAAGCCGTCATTCCGCGGCAGGTGCTCGCGCGACCCGCGCATGTCGTCCCTGGACGGCGTCTGCTTGGACGGCGTGGTCGGCGAACGCGAGGGCGGCTGGACCGAGATCGGGATATCAGGGCTGATATCCTGCCGCCCGAACGGCATGCGCGGGACAACGTTCTCGCTCTGGCTGCGTTGGTGTCCTGCCCCACGCCTGGCAGACGAGGGCGTGCTCTGCTCCTCGATCACGCTGAGGTTGCGCTGCAGGCCCGGCCGCTCGCGGCGCATACCGAAGCCCCAAGTCTTAGTGCGCTTGTGCTCGCCCGTACCGTCGTCCGCGTAGCCGTTCTTGGAGCTTCTCCCGGTGAGTGTGCGCCGGAGGGTGCTGAATATGCCGCCTCCGCCGGCTTCCTCACGCGCCATGGCGGCGGCTTGCTGGTCAGCGATTTGCTGCAGGCGCGCCTGCTCCGCGAGGCGTCGTGCTTCGGCGAGGATCTCTTCTGGGGAACGCTTGACGGGCCTCGCGGCGGGAGGAGACCGGTCTTCATCGTCATCTTCATCATCATCGTACTGGCGACGCGGATTCGAGTATATCGGCTGTTGCGATGCGCTGCCTTGATCGTATTCTCGACGGGCTTGTGGAGGACGACGCGAGCTGCTGAAGTTCCGCCGTAAGGTCCCCCGTCCGTTGATCTCGCGCTCGACCTCTTCTGCAGGCGGAATCTCAAGGCTGTAGGTCTGAACGCTCGGCGTGCGCATATGTGGCGGTACATAGCCGGATGGCGACGGCCCTGGAGGATGCTCAAGCACAGGCGTCGGATCCGGTTCCGGCTCAGTCATCGGCTCAGTGGGCGCCCCCTCCGTCGGGAACGACATGCGAGTGCGCGGCGGGGACAGCGGGTGGGGGCTTGGCTGGGGCTGGCCAAATGCGGATGTCTCCGGCGATATCGGGCCGACGTCGACCGTGCGCATGGGCATGCCGCCGGGGGAGCTCGGCAGGGTCTCGTCCGCGGCGCGATTGCGGGGAGTGTGGCGCGCGGCGTACGCAGCATCGTAGTCGTACTCGTCACCATAGTACTCATAGTCGTAGTCGTCAGAGTAAGGGCCCTCCTCTTCGGTCTCCGTAGGCGCGCGACGACGGCGCTGATGGTGGCGGCGGCGCCTGCGAGGGGGATCGCGCACCTCCGCGCGTGCTTGTCGCAGACCGTCTTGAAAACCGACGAGGCGCCCCTCCTCCCGCGCAGCTTCTGCGAGCAGCTCTCGCGTGAGCCTCCGAGCAGTGCTTCGAGCGCGTGCGGCGGCACGTTCTGCATCATCGCGCTGTCGCTCGACGCCCCGGACGACCTCTTGCGCGCGGTCAATCTCGCGCTGGGCATTGGCAACCTGAACGCGGTACATCGCCAGCTCGTCCCGCGCGCGGGAGGCCTCCGTCTGCGCCATTGCCCGCGCGTCCCCCGCGAGCCGAACGTGCTGGAAGGTCTCCCGCGCGACGCGTTCCGCTTCGGCCGCGCGTTGTGCCTCGGCGTCAATGCGTACAGACGCGTTCTCGAGGGCGCGCTGCAGCCGGTCGGCCTCGTATTCGCGCTCGATGAGGAGGCGGAGGAGTTCGTTGTGGGGTTCGTGGGCGTGAGCGCGCTCGCGGTCTTTCCGGTAGCGTGCGCTGGGTCTAGTCTTGGTGTGCGTATGGCTGCGGACCTTGGATTTGCGGGTATGGCGGTCGGCGGGCGGCGAGGAGAGCAGCTCCGATCGAGGGGAATAGCTGTCTTCATCTTCGAACGCGTACGCCGTCACTCCGTTCGTATGTCTAGAGTAGAGTTCAGCATTGTATTCAGAGAAAATTGTTGACCACGCACACTTCTGGTTCCGGGATGCGTAGGGGGGAGAGGTATCGTCCTCTGAGTACATGATCGTGAGGGGTATCGTGCGGCGTCGTGAGAGCGGTGAAAGTACAGGCCAGAGAGTACACCTCTCAAGCACCAGTAAGAACTCTTCCGGTCAAGGAGAATAGCAATATGTCGGTATCACCGCATGGCACAATGACCAGGCGCCTGTGCTCGTCGTGGCCAGCGTCAACAAGCCGTCAACCGGGCCGCGGGGACCCAATACGGCAAAGGTTTCCCACGCTCATTGCCTTGTTTCTGGAATCTCTCAATCTGGGCTCTGGCCCTTCTGTCGCCCTGTGATAGTCGGCTGCCGACGCTGCCGACAGTCAACACTTCAATAAACGCGCTAGTTGCAATTCATAACCGTCAACGCCACTCGACCCTCAGACCTCGGCAAGATCTCAGGATGATATGCCTGCGAGAGTGGCCGGCTTAAAGCCTTGCGCAGGGTCCTTCCCGGGCCCAATAGTACAAGTACAATCCACCCGTTCTCGCGAAGGACTTGCATACTTACTTAGAAGAGTTCCTGTGACCACCGTGCAAGGCAATGGATATATGGGGCCTCGATCTCCGTAATTGCTGCGGGATACCGATCTATTGAACTTGATTGACAGGCCGCATCACGACAGTCTCAGAGTCCACTGTCAGAAGACGACATTTCCTCCTTTCCCTCCCGTTTCCTTTCAACCCCGATGTCCTCACACCCCCCTCATCGTACCGTGCTCGCTGTTTGACGGGACGCCATGCTTTCCTTCCTGGTCGCCGCGGTGGTCTCTGTCTCGGTAGAGGTTCGTTCACAGTCGCCCGATCACGCTAATCATTGAGCGCTGACATCCTCAGATGTTCCTCCTCGGTATGCTGCATTTCGCGCTCCTGCTGCAGGTCCGTCCTGATGGTGACCCGTCAGGAATCTACACGGTTGTGTGGATCCGACATACGATGCTGATGGTTCGGAAGGGATTCACGCCCCGGAGGTTTATGTGCGTATCTGGTTCGATACGGACGCGGTACTGTCTGAATGACACTTCTTGTAGATCTTCTTCGCCTTGTCTGCTGCTATGTACATAGCAGCGTTCCTTCACGCTTGCAAGTCGCAGAGCTTTCCCCTATACCCTATGACCCCGGGAGCTGAGCGTCGACACAGGGCTCATGGCGTATAGGGTCATACACGGCATCAACCTTGCGCCAGACGTCTACGCGCAGAACATGGTGGTTCGACCTCATCATTGGCATATACGCACGATCAGCGTCCTTCAATTCCTACAGACCATCATCGGAGATCTCGTCCTGGTGCGTGCACACTTATCATACTCGACGAGCGTCGTTGCTTACCCAAGACCCAGGCTTCCGCACCTACGTCGCATGGAGCTACAGTATCTGGGTCCTCGCCCTCCCCTCCCACTATTCATACTCGCCTTTGGTGAGTTGCGCCGTTCCTCCTTATTACACCGCCCTAACGCCCCACTACCAGTCACCGGCGCCCTCTCGCTCATCCAACAGCCCTCGGCCCTTTCTCGAGCTCGTCATCCGCATCTGCCTCCCCGCCTCCCTCGCATTCAACGTCGCCCTGACCGTGCTCCTCATCTGGCGGCTTGGCGCCGTACACGCCGAGTCCTCCGCGCCGGCGTGCGCGACGCGACGCACCAGCCTGTCCTCCTCCGCATCGCGCGCGTGGTCGCCGAGACGGGCGCCCCGTACGTCGGCACGTACGCGGTCTTCATCGTGCTCACCTTCATGGGCCGGTCGGAGATGTACATCGTGCATGCGCGCTGCTGCCCATCGGGGGTGAGTGGCTCTGTTCTTACAAGCGTCCCTTACTAGGCGGGGAACCTGATTCCCCATGCGCTTCCCCTTTGCTGTGTGCGTATCCCCTCATATTGACCTCGTACACAGGCATGACCTTCTCCCTTATGTCCATCCGACTGTACGGTATCGCGGATGAGCGGCCGGACGCCTGGACCTGGCATTCGCCGACGATATGGCTGAGGTCTGGGACGGCGTCGGACGTGGGACACACGACGTCGGATGCGGGACATAGGACGTCGGACGCGGAGGCAGGGCCTGCGACGTCCAAAATCGTATTCGCGGCGTCGAAAGGGAGGTTTGCGAGCGCAGACGGCTCTCTCTGGGATGCGGATGACTATGGTCGGAGTACGGACGACTACGGGCGGAGTACGGACGACTATGGACGGGGTACGACTGACTATGGTCGGAGTATGACTGATCATGGTCGTCGGGGTGGTCGTCGGAGTGCCACGGATGAATACGGGTGGGGGGTGGATGACCTCGGTCGAGGTGCGATAGATTATGACCGGGATCCTCTGCCGCCTGAGCACGCTGTATGATCCTCGAATAAAATTCGTTCAACGGTGTCCGTGACTGACGTCCATGTGACATGGTGGTGGTGACTTGGTGACTGACCCGCACAAGACCCGCAGGCCTCCCGCGGTGAGGGCCTTTTTCTTGACGCTCGTCGCAGTCGCACAACGGCCCGAAATTGAGCAGCGCAATGAGTGACCTATGTTCTCCTCCTTTGTCTGCCGTTCCCGACCTCTGGTTTGACGATGGAAACATCGTCATTGTGGCCGGATCGTGGTCCTTCCGCCTACGTCGCGGCATCCTCGCGTTCCAGTCCAGCGTCTTTCGAGACATGTTCTCCCTGCCTCCGTCGGGGAGCCAGGACGTGTACGATGGCTGCCCGCTGATCAACGTGTCCGACGACCCAAACGATATGGAGCATTTCTTGAAGGCTGTGTATTTTCCGCAGTACGTGCTCCAGCGCCTCGACTATGCGATGTCGATTGATGCGACCTGCCTTCCCCAAGGTATTTTCCGCCTGGAATCTCTCAGGAGGTCGAGTTCGGCGTACTGCGCGCGGTGCTAGGTCTAGCCCAGAAATTCGACGTCCCTTTCCTACGACGCCGTGCGCTCTGCATACTCTCCGACGCGTACTCCACGGATGCTGATGGGTGCCATCGCTCAGCACTCCCTCTTGGAGGGGCAGGAGAGATCATCCCAGCCTGGATTGCCTTCTCGCAGAAATCGCCCTCGCTCGCGAAGTGAACGCTATCTGGCTCCTACCGCGCCTTTATTACGAAGTCTCCTACGCAGACGCCTCCGACATCATCATAGGCTGCCAAGAAGCATCGGACAAAGAGTTGCGAAACTCTGTCCTGATCCTCTGCTTCGCTGGACTACAGCGTATACGCGCGGCGTTCGAGCCTAACTTCATGATCAATCCTGCATCGTCGTGCTCCAGCAGGGCCAAGTGTACCCAGCGTCGCTGGATCGCTTTCGGCAAGACCTTTCACTTGCGAGACACACCACAGCTGTTCTTCAGCTATTCCTTCACTGAAGATGTTGACTCTGGAGCATGTGCATCGTGCCAGGTTGCGATAATCACGGATTTGCATACACGCAGAAAGGAGCTGTGGGACGCCATTCCAGGATTCTACGGCTTGCTGGACTGGGATCGGCTGAAGGAAATGAAGCGGGAGGAAACGAGTCTGAAAGTAAGTGACTTGTGGCGACTCTCACTGCCTCGCGATGTTAATAGCATATGCAGGGGTCGGCATGGGGCGAAGTCATTTGTAGTTGAGTATCGGGCGATTGCCTTCTGCGTGGCATCGCCTACTTGCTTAGCGCGTAGCAAAGTAGGACATGGACAATACTGCAAGTAGTACTGGCGCAACCATTTCTCGAGCTCATCACATTCACGCATGCGCCAGCTCGCGTTGAGTTCCCATTTGGTGTGCCGTGTATCAGCGCTAGCACACATACGTGTCTATATTTCCCAGGCCCCGTCCTACTGCCTGACTTGACCTCCGGTGAATTCGAGACAAGGGACTATCCTCATACTATGCATGCCACATGAGCAATGCGTAGCCATATGGTTGTGCCATAGAACCGACTCAATATACCCTGAAAAGTTGACTCGGTGTTTTACAGGAAAGGATGTGACGATGATTATTCGGCGGAGTCCCCTGTTGAGTGATATTAGTTCTAGATTAATACAAGTTCATCGACGATCGTGCATACCTACGCTAACGGTGTCCAAATACAAGAGTCGATAAGTCCTCTGCAAGTGAAGAAGACCTATACGGGACCCTGCGCAAGTCAGTTCCGCGTCCACTTCGGGCCGGAGCAGCGTAAGACAGTGACCGCACCTCCAAGGCCTTGCGCCTCATCTCCTTGAGCTCTTTGCAGTCGGGTAGGGAGTATTGGCCAGGCAGCGAGGTCCAGAAATCCTTCCTCCACTGACGATATCGTTCAATGATGCGCTCTTTGCATTTTGCGCAGAGCACCGCCACGCGTGTTCTCTGCTCGATGTCCCTGCTGAATAACTGTATGGGATCGCTCAACTTCCCTGCAGCCTCCAGCGCGAACATGATGCCATTAGGATTTTGAAAACATTTGTAGTTGCAGCCGGCGTTGACTAGTTCTTGAAACAGGAGGGTTCCCAGCAGTTTCGCTTCGCCCACCTTCTGAAATCCGGCATAGCAGTTGTTGACGTCGGCCTGGCTGAGCTGTGAAGAGACCAGTCGCTCCACATGCTCGTAAGATGCCTCGAACAATAGTTGCGGCAAGACCCAAAGCGCGCCCACTTCGCGCGCAAGGAGGATTTCGGTCACGAACTTCGACCATGTGACGTCGTCTTCGCGATGAGGATCAGAACGTCTCCACCAAGGCGTTGGCATCGTCTCGATCTTGTCGATGTCCAGGATATACTCCGCAGAGAACACGCGAAGGGCTCGCCGCCGCAGGAAGGGGACGTCGTACTTGTGCGCGAGCCGCAGTGCGCCCACTACCGCCTCAAACGGAAGGTCGTTGGGTCCTTTCGCCGAAGGAAAGTACCTGTGCGGTTATCTGTGAGCTTTCTGACCAAGGCGTTACGCCTGAAGACGTACTGCGGTAAATATATCGCCTTGAGAAAATGCTCGACCTCCTCGCCGTCATCGGGAAGCTCGATGAGAGGATGCCCCTCGTACATGTCCTGCTCCTCGGATGCGGGTAAGGAAAGGATGTCGCGGAAGACACTGGACTGCAGCGATAGGATGCTTCTATGCACACGGAAGAGACGCGATTTGGCCGCGATGACAACGTTGCCGTCGTCGAACCAGAGGTCGTCGACTGGAGAATAATCCTGGGAGGGAGGCGTACACGGAACGGGTTCCATGATGCTGGACGATGGATGCAATGTTGTAGCGTGCACAAATACGACGGGCGTCCAGGAAGAAAGGCGCCGCGGCGATTGAGGGTCGTTGGGTCAGATATCTGCAGGTGAGTCACCTGAATTAGTATTACTCGTCACGAGCCTTACTAGTCACATCAGCAATACAGTCACAGCACACTCAAAAGCTTGATTATTGGACGAGTCATACAGCACGCTCGGAAGGCAAAGGACTCCGACGGCGATCTGCCGTACTCCGGGCATAGTCTGCTGGACTTCGACCGAACTCTGCGTCCCGAGCGAAGTCGTCTATGCTTTCAGGCCCCACCTCCGACGTCGTCCCAGACTTAAGCCATATCGTCGGCGAATGCCAGGTCCAGGGGTCCGGCTGCTCATCCGCGATGCCGTACAGGCGGATGGACATGAGCGAGAAGGTCATGCCTGTGGGTGATATGAGGGACGCAGCGGGGAAGAGAATACAATGGACGTAGACGTCAGTGCCTGGCCAGGAGAATAATAACGGAACACCACCCCGATTGGCATGAGTGCGGACTGCACGATGAACATCTCCAACCGACCCATGAAGTTGAGCGCGATGAACAGCGCGTACGTGACCACGTATAGGGCGCCCGTTTCGGCTACTACCCGAGCGATCCGGAGAAGAACCGGCGGACGTGTCGCGTCTCGTACGCCCGCGCGGGACGACTCCGCATGTACGGCACTGAGGCGCCAGATGAGGAGCACAATCATCGTGAGACTGTATGCGAGAGAGGAGGGGAGGCAAATGCGAATGACGAGCTGGAGGAAGGGGGAGGGCGTTGTGGGCATGAGCGAGAGGATGCCGGTGACTGAGGTAGAGAGCGCTTCATGTTACTAGAATGACAAGGCGGACGAGGTAGGGGACTCACCGAAGCCGAGCAAGAACATTGGGGAGGGCAGGACAACGACCCAGATAGTGTAGCTCCATGCGACGTATGTGCGGAATGCCTGGAATATATGGTGGGCAGGTCGCCGTAATGACAAAGGATACACACGTACCAGGATGAGATCCCCAATAACGTTCTGCATAAATTGGAGGACACTGAGGGTGCGTATATGCCAGTGCGTTAGGTCAGACCACCACACGTTGTGCGCAGCGACGTCTGGCGTAAGGTCGACGCCGAGTATGACCCTGTACATCAACAGGCCTACGTCGACGTTTAGCGATTGTGATCATGAGGGAAAGCTCTTTGACTTGCAAGTGTGAAGAAGTGCCGCTATATACATGGTAGCCGACAGCGCTAAGAAAATCTGGGAGATGCGTCAGATAAAACGGTCTCCATCTCGACCAAGAAACGTACGATTAATCTCCGAGTTCTGAACCCTTTCCGGATCATCAACGCCATATGTCGTACCCAAAGAATCGTGTAGAGACCTGGCGCGCCACGATTACAGCGGGCCCAGTAGCCGGATAGCGCGAGATATCGTACCGAGGAAAAACATCTGTGCATAGTCCGTTAAAGCCTGGTCCCAGGGACTCAAGTGTGGGCGCACCTCTGCACAAACCGAGAGCATAGCGATTGCCTCGAAGGAAAGCATGGCGCCGTCTAGCAGCAAGCGCGTTAGGACAGAGGAGGATGTGGGGACATCGAGGTACGAAAAAAGGGTAGGAGGGAATAAAGTGCCCGCAGAGACTGTCGTGATGCACGTCAAGAGAGTTCAATTGGAGTTCAATAGATCGGTATACAGCCGGCGGATCCGCAGCAATTACGGAGGTCGCGACCTATACACTCACTGCCTTGCATAGAGGTCACAAGAGCTTATCTACTTCGCGAGAGATTGTATAACTGTCGCGAAGGCTATGACATTACTCGAGGCGTTATTCCGGCGACTCGCTCCATGCCAAAGCTTGATCAGAGCTCGGCCATTGTGGGCACATTCTGCAGTGAAGTGGAAGTAGGTAGTATATGGTTGGAGTGAGCAT
>VDMD01000160.1:0-47653 GCA_007026445.1 Schizophyllum amplum
ATGCAAAGAACCGCGGCTAAAGGGAGCCTTTAATCGGGGTAAGCATGAAATTACCCAGAACGACGGAGACGGACCTTGATAGCTCATTGGTGGGTGCGCTGCCTGGTACGCGGTCGCGCGTCTCGGAGACATCGCCGTTCGCGCGAGCGCGTTTCTTCGGTGTGGGCGGCCGAGTCCAGCTTGGATGGACCAGCTTATTAGGTGCTCTGATGATACAAACCTTCACGACAGGTATAGTGGCTTGATGGGCCGGTTTGGCCAGCTTCATCTCCTCAACGGCATCCTAGTCTGCTCGGCGCCGATAACCTCGAGGACCTGCGATGCTCGACAACTCGCGCGTTCTTGGGGAGAGCTGGCGCATTTTCATTGTGCGTATCCGGTGGGAAATGACGCGGGCATCTGTACCTTGCGTTAACAATCAGGTCAACCTGCAAGGAGGCCCATGGCACGGACCGTCTCTTCATCAACAGCCTGTAAGGCGGAGTGCGATTCGCAAGGCTCCTTCTCCTGCCACTGGGCATACGGACGAATCTCCTGCAAGCCCGATCAGTACATACGTACAGCAGTTGTGCAGACTCACCTGGGGAGTCTTCAAGTTTTTCCCATAAGCCGTCTGCCGCCCAACCCGCCGCTGTATGATCTTGAAAAGCGGTGGACGACGCCGAAAGGGAGTGGAGAAGAAGGTCGTGAAGGTTTCCTTCGGTGATGGCCTTCTCGTACAGGGCGCGTATCCCTGCTTGAACATCAGCTTTGACGGTGACTGCAGGAAGACAGAACTCACGTGGACCATCTTGCGCGCCAAGCTTTCGCTCCAGAAAGGCTAGCTCTGGCTCGTAGAGAGACTTCAGTCTGTCGGCGAGTCATGCTCTTTGCCTTGTCCAGATTCTTCTTTGACACGTCAAGGATCTCGGTCACCTGCGCCTCGTACAGGGGGACACATTCGTTGAGAGCCCGCGTATGCGTGAGTCCATCGACGAGGTCCGTGCGTATTGCGGAAAGGGAGTAGTCGAGGTGTCGGGCGTTCTTGATAGCATCGCCGTCCTTGTCGCCACGTGAGACTTTAGGGAAGTTCCGCGTCGCTTGACGGCCGGCCTCAATCGATGCGGTGAAGCTGTACTTGGGGTGGAGCGTGAAGAGTAGAGATGGAGACGACTCGTCGGTCTTGACTTTCGCAATGAGGTTGCCGATATGATGCATCGTACGTGGAGTTGGTAGCGCGTCGTGAAGCAACGGATAGTGGGGGGACTCAGGAAAGGGCAAATACGAAGTTCTGCTCCGCCTGGCCGGTTGATATATCTCGGAGCCTGCATGACGGGAGTTGCCCAGTTAGGAAAACAGCGCGAAGCAAAAAGACAGCGATGGCAGGCTTGACAATGGCAATACTTTCTCTTTGACAGTGACCGCGAGAGACTAGACAGTGATGGTGACGGCGGCGGCGGCGACGATCTCTCTCCACGTGATCGCGTGAGTTGTTCTCACGGTTCACCCAGGGTTCACCCTGTGAGTTCCGCCGTGTCCTGCATTGCCCAAGTATGCTCTCGCCTCTCTTCCACGTACAGCGTTTTGTCTGCGTCTCAATCGTACTTGCGCTCTCGAGGAGTGTGGGTGTACGCGTTGGAATAGCCTAGCGGGCCCGGCGAGGAGACCTCGGGGCAGCGGCCTGGGACACGCGTGTCTATACGCGTGTGTCGTTGTGCGCGGGTCGGAATTTCCGATCTGGACCTCGTCGAAGGGTCGCGATTTGCCTCCGCGAAGCCGCTAGTGCGTTTGCTGTCAATCTTGGCTTCACTGAGCCTTTCTCGTGTTCCTCGCATGACGAGGATATTGGCTTGTCGATCGCATGGTCATCGCACAATCTTCAGGAAATATCACCACGCTCTCCGGGGCAGGCAGGGCGACAAGGACTTATATGTTCAGACGACGCGACTTCGTCCTGCCTTTCGAATGCTTCTAGCGCGAGTTCCAGCGGAACAGTGAGACAATAATGTCAGTCCGATCGCGTTTGCCTCCGCTCCGCGTTTTCACGCGCAAGTATCTACAGCTTTGGGTCGCTATAAAGGCAGGGGATCCCGCGCCTCTATTTCCCCAGCGCTCCCTTCTCGACGTACCTCGGTGAGTTCCTTATAAAGGGCTCTTAGTCGGTGCAATATGGGTTAGGGTTGCGCTCAACCCCATCTCTCTCGCAGGCTACCGGTTTCCCTGGCAGGCTATCGGCAGGGTAAATCTTTCGTATATGCCTTCAACGTTGATATTGATAGTTTTTTCTTTCACAGCGTCCACGATGACGGTTCAAGCACATGGATAGTAAGTATGGCTCTTCGGTGAGTGCCCTCTTTCTCGCGGGACCCTGCGGGGTCCCGCTGCTCAGCTGCCGACTTTGCTTGCAAGTTCAAGGGACCTCTGCTTAGGGCATTCCCGCCGATTCAGGCCCCCTGCTAGCCGGTCGTGCGGATGGCCGCTTAGTGTCCAGTTGGGCGAGAGCATGGTAACGGGCTGCACATCCTTCTTCCAGGGGTTGGATGGGGTCGGCGCCGACCGGCCTGCATCACCCACCAAAAGATGAGTAGCTTCGTTCTCCTACTCCCTATTCAGGCGCTAACGAAGGAAACATTGACTCACCTCCCTCATGCGAGGCCTTCGGGCACCGCGTTCAGCCCAGTCGCTGCTCAATGCGTTTCTCCATGACCAGCTCGGCGCCGGTGGCTGGAAGTGTGAATGGCGGCGAGAACCGACCGGGCGAGTGCATGGTAATGGGTCGTGCATCGAACGTTGGATGAGGACGACGCCGACCAGGCTGCAGCTTGTGGCGCCCTTCATAAGATGAGTACTCTGGTCTTCCTGTTCGTCCCGCCGATTGCTAACGACTTAATTATCAGCTCATCTCCCCCGTGCGAGGCCTTCGGGCACCGCTTCCAGCCCAGCTGCCGACTTTGCGTGCACTGTGTCCTGCTTTAGCGTTCTCCGCGAATCCAGGCCCCCGGAAGCTGGTCGTGTCGAATGGCCGCTTAGTTTCTGGCCGGGTAAGTGCATGGTGCGGGTCGCATATCTCTCCTAGGGGGAAGGGATAGGGTCGACGCGGGCCGGGGCGCTGCCTGTGTTACTCACAGGAAAGATACGTTTTGTCTATTTCCTGTTGTGCATCCGTCCAAGCTAACCTTCGGCTTGAGACAATTCTTCCTGCACCGCGAGGTCGGCGGGTCCCTGACGCCGGCTTCGCGGTGCCTTCCTCAGTTCCAGCAGATGAGTGATCTACTTCGCCTTTGAGACCCTTCGCTAATGTTCCCTATCAGTTGGAAGGGAGACGGTTGTAGGGAACCTGTGGGTTCTCGTTATGTATCGTTTTATGTACCATCAATGTCATGCTACGACTGCTTTGCTATCTCTCGTATGACACCCAAAGTTCTTGAGTTGTTCGGCTCACATATCTGAGTCGCGTCATGGCCATCGACGTGTTTACATAGTATCTCTAATTTCGCTGCATACCAATCGCGCGACACCTCCAACCTTACGAGGACCATTTTCGACATCTTCTTATACTACCTATACTCTAGGCCTACTATGTAATGACTTCCTATGCTATGTTTACTACCAGCGCCACCGTCCCCATCGTCAAACTGTAGTACACTGTTAGAGATTCGTGGTGCACAACATTGGTGTAAGAGCAATACATACACTTCATCCGAGCGTGTAGATTAGTGATGAACTTCAAAACCAGCACTGCCTTGCCTTTCTTTGCATTTGCTTGGCCAGGTGGGTGCTGCGGCGCGACGGCCGGCGCAGTTTGCCGCTTGGTCTCTACCTTGTCCACATTCGCGCCGTCCCCCTCGCACATACACATTTCCATAGTCGAAAGCTGGTTCTTTCTGCAGCTGCCCTTGCCTTTTCCCCGACAGTCCTTTCAAGATGATGACGCCTTGGCGTTACGTCTTCCTCGTTCTGGGGATCGTCGTACGCGCGCTCCCCTGCGGCCCCGCCCTCGCGCTCACGGACCACCAGATCAGTCTGCATTCTTTGCTTAGCTTCACACACGAGGGCTATGGACAGGCGACGTCCCTCACAAATCTCAAGGGCCACATCTACGGAGAGACGTTTGAGCCGCCGTATAAGGCGGGCGTGCCAGACGAGTACTACGTGCCCGAGGAGCATGCGTCGCCCGTGGGGCGCAAAGCCAACGCAGCTATCGTGATGCTTGGTGCGTGGTACTGTGAAGGCTGGTCACAAACGAAGCTGACGTCCGTCCAGCACGCAACAGCGACTTGAACGGGATCATCACCAGCATGAAGCAGATGGAGGACCGCTTCAACAAGAAGTTCAACTACCCCTACGTCTTCCTCAACGAGGCCGAGTTCTCCGACGAGTTCAAGAAGTGCGCAGTCTGATTATACTCTCCTCGGTGCTTGCTGATGCCGTTGCGCAGACGTGTCTCCGATCTCACCGACGCCGAAGTCAAGTTTGGCTTGATTCCCCGCGAGCACTGGTTCCAGCCGGAATGGATAGACGAAGACAAGGCGAAGGCTTCTCGGGACGACATGGTCAGAAATCAGGTCATTTACGGAGGTGCGTGCGCTACACCACGCATTGTTTCTCGTGCTCACATATCTCTCAGGCAGCGTGCCGTACGTGCTTGACTCATCTACCTCGACTTATATACCCATCTCACCACAGGTACCGCAACATGTGCCGCTTCAACTCTGGTGTACGTGTCTGTATGGGCCAGTGTCGTAACTTGCGTTAACGGCCCATCAGTTCTTCTACCGTCACGAACTGCTGAAGGATTATAAGGTGAGTAACCAACTCATCTCCGCTTGAATCAGGACTGACGCGTACTCGACAGTACTACTGGAGGTACGTGTAACTTCACAGCTTTGGCCCATAGACTCACATCATGGGGTATCTGTCCCAGAGTCGAGTGAGTGGTTATGTCGCGTAGACAAGTTCGCACGATGCTGACCACCCGACAGGCCTGACGTCAAGTTCTTCTGCGATCTTGACTACGACCCTTCCTCATCATGCAGGACCAGCAGAAGGTCTATGGTACGTCCAAACATCGCAAGTAAGCCGTGATCCACTGATCAGATATCACGCAGGTTTCACCGTCTCCTTATACGAGTACGAGGCGACCATACCCACCCTGTGGAACGCTGTTCGCGAGTTCATCGAAGAGAACCCGGGTCTCGTCTCGCCCGACAACGCTATGGCATTCCTGTCCGACGACGGAGGCAAGACGTATAACCGCTGCCACTGTGAGCAAGTTACTTCACATTTGTTTGACCTGCCTGCTCACTCCCCGGTACTAGTCTGGTCTAACTTCGAGATCGGCGACCTTGACCTCTGGCGGAGCGAAGCCTACATGAAGTTCTTCGACTTCCTCGACTCTAAAGGTGGCTTCTACTACGAACGCTGGGGCGATGCGCCGGTGCACTCCATTGGCGCCGCTCTCTTCGCCAAGAAGGAGCAGATCGTGCGTTCGCTTCGCTTATTATGCTTGTGTGGCTCAAGTTGACTCGCATACCCCCCAGCACTTCTTCAACGACATCGGCTACAGGCATGAGCCTTTCCAGCATTGCCCGCAAGGTGACGCACACAAGAAGGGCAAGTGCTGGTGTGATGAGTCTCAAAACTTCGGTGCGCATGGATTCCTGCTGTAGTGCAGACCCGTCCCTGAATGAAGACAATTTTCAGACTACGAATGGTATTCGTGCCTCAACCGGTATGACAAGATGTTCCAGTAGGTGGCCACCTGCCGCGCGGACGTTTAGTACATCGTACACAGATCTGTACTCACCCTCACGCTCGCTGCACGGGCGCGCCCTATAATGTATTCTTGCCCTGATATTACTTATCGGCCAACTTGGCCATGCGTGATGTTTGCAAGGAGACGACGACGCTCGTTGATATGCGAGTCCGTGGTATGGTACAGTATTGCGTGGGTGCTGCGTGGACGACGGTATAAATGAGGTCATAAGATGGATTGTGAATAGTATTGGTACTGTGGATGGGGTTAGCGTCTGAGGGATGCGAGTTGCTGTTCGCGCTTACCGAATCGTAAAGACGCGTCCAGTGAGAGCCGAGCGAAGTGTCAATGAGGCGGTTGACGTGATCACCAACGAGGGAGTGCGTAAGGGAAGGCTGGAAGCGATCCCGCAGTTGGCTGGCCGTCTGCTCGCCAAAGGCAGCAAAGCATGGCATTGTTGAGTCCTTCTGCATCAGCTCGACGAGCGCTGTCAATATGATCAGTCCAATTACTGACTCCTGAGCGTGGCATACGTACTGATTATGCGATCACAATGCTTGCGCGCCGCCTCGAAACCCTCGCGAAAGAGCTTCCTGAATTCGAGGAATGCTGCGCCCTGCATCCCGCCAAGCACTTCAATGTAATCGCTCGGAAGCTTGAACGGCGCGGCTTCAAACCCCAGGTTGCCCGGAGTGTTCGACAGCATGAAGCCGAAGTCGATGTGCACGACGTGGCCCTCACGGTCCACGAGTATGTTCCCATTATGCCGGTCCTTAATCTGGAGGAAGTACGTGACGAGCGAGTAGCCTCAACGTTCAGTGAGCAAAGTGAGCGGGTCGACTAGAAATGGACATACCAGCAAGTGACTTTGCGAAGTTACGCTGTGCACGTGCAAACTTCGCCGATGATGGGTCGCCATACGTGTTGCAGAAGTGGTCGAACAAAGATACGTGGCCCAGGCGGCCGACGGCAAGCCTTCGTGCGTACTCGGCCTTCTTGATAGAGTGGATTGACATGGCGTCCGTGATCGTCTCGACGAGGCCAGACGTACCACCAGTGATCAGGATGGTAAACCTGAAATGAAACAAAATAGCAGAAGACAAAGCATGTCAGCTCCCTGGGACATCCGTGGCAGCAAGTACGCACGGGCGCACCCAGCACGCGCAGCCCTCGTCTTTCCATATTTGTTGGAACTGTGAGATGAGCTGCACCGCGAGCTGCTCCTGACGCAAATCGCCGCCTGTCTTGATGATAACGGAGATGCAGTCCCAATTAGCCAGGTGCCCATATGGCGACGCCTGTCGTATACGGCTCTGCAGGGTATCAGCATAGACACAGTAAATTCACGTATATCGCACCTTCTTCGCCGCCCATGACTCACTTACAACAACGGCACTCGGATCCGCCTTGTTCAGCTCACGCCGGATGATACTCTCGTCCATCGCGCCCTCCCTCCCATTACTCGAGCGGACGCCCAAAAGCTGCCCACCGCTCTGGCTCTCACGCATGCGCTCCATGCGCTCCTCTTCCAGCGCCAGCATCTCCTTCATGATGCGCTCGCGGATGGCGGTAGCTTCCGCGTGAGATAGGCGCATACGCGTGGCCGTTTCGTGCGCTCTCGCCGGCGGGTGTGGGCTGGGAGGCACGTCCGCCGTGCCGTTGCTGGCATGTGCGTCAGAGGCATGGGCTATTGGGTCACGCGCGAGGGTCTCATTCAGCTGCGCGAGCATGATCGCGGCCGTGCGCATTCGCTCCGAGTACTCGTCCAACGACAGCGCCGTCTCGCCAGATTGATTTCGCAGATGCATCGGGCTCGGCATATTCTCCATCGCGGGAGTGTTGGGCGCAGTCGGTCGTGCCCATGCAGCAAGCTCTAGCTCGCGATTTTTCGGCGGGGGCGGGAGCACTATGGAGTCCGCGAGGTCCGCGGAGCGCAACGATGAATTGGGCCCGTACAGCTGCTCGACAAGATCCACTTCGTCGTCGTCTTCTTCGGGCGGCAGTGTAGGACTCGGCGCCCTCAGCTGCGGCACTGCAGGACTCTGTGTGTCCACGGGCTCGTTCGCAACATCGAGCTCTGGTTTCGGGTTGGTTGCTGTAGGCAATGGCGTCAAAGGGTTCGACCGTGTGCGCGACATGGCGAAGGGAAGCGTGTCTACGGCGCCGCTCTGGCCTCCGCGATCTTGCTCTGTTTTTGCGACCATCTTCTTCAGGATTTCGCGGTTACCGCGCTTGGCTGGATCAAAGTCTAGTTCGTCGTGGAGAATCTCTATCATGAGCAGATACGGCGCGCGTTCAGCAGAGTTGAGCACGACGCTCTCGCCGGGAGGTATTCGGACAATGCGATGATGAGGGTGTGGAATGCCAGTCTGTGGATGGGGCTCGTCTGATGTGGAGCACCACATCGGCATACAGATCTGACATGAGAATAAGATTTGTGTTGGAGCAACGTAGAGACCTGTACCTCAGCCGGAAGTTGGTGATTCAAGTTGGTGAGTTCAGCGCGCAAAGCGCTTACTCGTGCTGGTCGAGGAACGACCAGAAGCCGGTTCGAAATGTTTTCTAAAGTGAGCAAAAACTGTATCTGAGCGGCGTGTCAGTCGCTGACAGCTCGTCATTGCACGAAGCATACCTCTGAGCGACAATAGTGACTTCGCAGGAGGTGGATTTGCGACAAGTGGTCATAGTTCTGGAGTAGTTCGTCTGCTGCATATGCAGTGCCCAGTCGCGGGGCCAGGCGCGAAACGGAGGGAGTGGATTGGAATGCAGAAGGCATAACCTCTGGATCAAGCTGACCGAAAGGATCATGAGATAAGCGCGGCCCCCGCCTCACTTTGAGATGCAACGGCAGGGCGGGCAGCGTCTGCGCGGCAGTAACAGCTCGCCGCCTGCCCGTCGCAACATTGAGGCGGCTGTTCTCTTCCTCGGAGTCCTCCAGCTCGAGCTTGGTTTGCTCGGGAGACATCGATGGTGTCACGGTATGCACGATCACTGCTTCTGCTGGTTCCAAGTAGTCGTGATCATCGCCCTCTTCCACTAGTCGCCCTTGTTCAATGGCGACATTCCCCATGATAGAGGTGAGCTCTGGCATGCCTGGTACGCCCGCGAGAACGGATGCAATGCCCACCAGCGCGGGCTCCAGATGTGGCTTGACTTTTCGCCGGCCTAGTCGCGAGGTCAAGGGCAGGGAGAAGGACAGGTATGGCCCAGCTGATGGTGCGGGTACGTCGCCGAATATGATCTCGTGGCAGCTGTGCAGGATACGCTGGCAGATGACGAAGGATGGGGTGTTGTGGGGGAAATCCTTGAGGTAGGCCTGCATAAACCACAACGTCTGCCGCACCGTCAGAGCAGCAGCTACGCAACATACATCGCGTACTCACTATCATTGCAACGTGTGTGGATCGTTGTGCTGTGTCCACTACAAAGCATTCCAGCGCGCGAGACTTGGACGGGCGCGTCACAAGAAGGTGGCTAGCGCGCGCTATTCAGCGAAATTCAAGCGCATATATCCGCTTTAAACGCACCATATGAATCCCCAGACTTCCCTTAGCTCTCCTATGTCGAGCTCCCGCAAACGCCTCGTGAGGTAGTATGTGATGCCAATGTGGTCGGAGTACGTCCTCATGTACTTGAGCGCGACATGCACCGAGAAGAACGATGGCGCGAGGAAGAGCCGCAGGAGCAGCGCGTGCGACATGGTGGTAACAGTCAGATATATGCGTGTCGAAGGGGACCTCGTCGCCGGCGGACGCGCTGATGAGGGCCAGTTCAATGCAAAGCGCGGCGTCTGCGAATTATCTCGTACGCGTCGTGTCCTGGTTTGAGTATGTCTATCCTGCAATCGAGGGCGGTATGAGGGATGAACGTTGCCGGCAACACTGAATGGAGGGATGGACGTCGAGGACGCCGGGAACAAGGCGCTACAAGGGCGCTCGCCGCTACCCGCCACGTTGTCGGCCCGGTCCTTCAAGCCCGTCGTCGCGCGTACTTACTCACTACACCGGGCCACAGTCCAGATAATTGCCAGACGTAAAGTAGCGATCCCTATACTCTGACTCAGATATATTCATGCGACTCTATCATACTAGGTAGACCCTGTGTCCGCCAATATAGTACCGTAAGTGCCTCGGGTCGTGGATATCTGGATGCGCGTACATAGGACACTGCAAGGAAGGACGGTAAGACTCACAATGATACGCAAGGCGAAAAGATAGATGAAGGGGCGGAGGGGATCTGGTGTCGCAATGAAGCGGAATGGAAGGTACCGTCGTCCTCGAATTCCTCACTATGATCTCCCCAGAGGAAGATGACTCCGAGTTATCATCCCTTTGTCCCTTCCCCTTGCTATCCGGATCGTCTTCCTCTTCAGACACGGCGTCGCGTAAGGCTGGGATTGCAGCTCTCGAACCCTTATACCTCGACTAGGAACAGTACGCTCGTACCGCTAACGCACTCCACATAATCAGCGCGCCCGCCAAGGAAGATTTTCTGCCTGCATCGGGAGAAGGACGGCCTAGACAACCTGTAGACAACCTTCCACAAAGGTTCCCAATGCGGCGACATCGTCCTGAGATGATATTGTAAACACCGATGATTCGAGATAGGTGAGGTTCAGCGGCGGTCCGAGATGGCCCTCCAGTACGTCGCCTAGATAGTTGATCGCACTTCGAGAGGTGTACACCAATACAGTGCGATTTGCAGCCTTTCAACGCTTGCATATCTCTTGAGCAATTGTACCCAGTCATTGCTACTGAAATTCTCGCAAGCCGGTGGCCACAGCTCCAGGGCAGACGAGTTGGCGGTAGGATTGTTGTCGACGAAGCGCAAAAGCACGCTTAGAACGTCGCCCCACACGATGTCCAGCGTGCACAGGCCAGGGGCACGCAAGACCTCCAGAACACATATGACGAGTGCAAAGAGAGTCGGAACGTTAAGGTTGGGAAGGAGGAGCTCCGTGTACCGTGTATCGACGGGGTTCAATAACGTGAGCTTGAGGCTTTGAAGCGCATGGCACTCCTGCAGCGCGTCGGCGGTCTGGCGAAGATCGTCGCGGTCCCAGACGCGACGGGTATTGTTCTTGTAACGTCGAAGCGCAGAAGGTCTGTTCAGGGAGAATGAGCCATCCACAGTCCACTTTGGTTGAACGCACGTCGATGAGCACAGGACAAGCTTATAATGACGGAGATGAATGCGTGGCGTATGAGTCGTCCTGAGCTGAAGTTACGCACTTGTCGTGCAGGATTAGAGACCGTCGTCGCCTGGCGCTCCCGAGCAATGAGTCCGCGAAGGCCTTCCAGCGCTCCTGCAGTCGTTCTGAACGAAGAGCCTGAAGATGAGGGGAAGCGCCCTCGATTGGCGCACAAGCGAAGCCTTGGCGAGAAAGCATGATGTTGGTCCACAGTCGAGGACCAGAGAGAGCACGCGAGCGCCAACACCGACAGACTCGCATGATAGGACGTCGCGCGATGGTGATGCACGACCTACGCTGGCGTATTGTGTGGGAGATGGCGTCGGTCATAATGATGGCGAGAACTTCGAGCGGAAGCCGCTGGGACGCTGTCGCACAGGAGAGGACGACGTGCGCTTTCGTGCCGCGCTATCCGCCACAAGATCGCGCTGAGCGCAATTCGGCATGGCGCGCGTTTCCCGCATGGCGTCGTCGCGTAAGTCGAGTCGTTCGAACTGCTGTGCGAGCATTTTATTTCTGGAGGGCCATAAGTAGGCAGGAGAATAGGCGTCGCGAGCCTGAGCTCAGCTATCTTGAGTCAAATGCGCGCTTCAACCTGCTTCAACTTGAACTTGGGACGATGACCGTCCGCGTCAGGACCGTTTGCGGTGTCCTGCCGTGTCGCTGACGGCACAGCTACGCGGTCACGTGTGTTCGCGGTATAAGTAAGGAGACCTCCCATTGGCCGACCTATCCATCCCCAACATGCTTTTATGACTTCATCCCGTGTCTTTTATGCTCACAGGCTGGATATAAAAGCGAGCAAAGAGACGAAAAGCGCGCTCGCGCGTTCTCTCGTCTCTCCCACCTCGGATACCTCGAAAGCCTCAGCCGTATACTGCCATGCCTTCCAGGTTCGCCGACACACCGATGGATGGATTCCCTGACTGGCTGAAGGAGAAGCCTTTCTCGCCCTCCGCCAACGACGCGATGTGCAACATCATGCTTGCTTGCAAAGACCGAATTGGCGACCTGACTCCTTCGTCGTCGGAGTCGGGCCCTTCCGACTACTACGTCCTGCTTCGGCGCTACCTACATGTTCTCGCCAAATGTAACTGTGCTATTATCACCGTCATGCTCGCCGACCTCACGCTGACTGAAGACGAGCACATCGAGCTCCTGAAAATGGAAGACTCTCACATGGCGCGTTTGCTCGAGACGACGAATGGCTTGGAAGTGGCTAGAGCTCGCTCAAAGCCAAAAACCAAAATTCGGTCAAGGTGTGTCTTGACGCCAATCTGTAGCTGCTGTCGTTTCTCATATTGTGCGACAGCAAGGGTCGCCGCGCTCGAGGACGTCGCCACCACTGTGATCAGACAAGCGTCTCGGCGTGCGTGTGACTCTATACGGCGTAGTGCGTCTCGTACCTTTTGCATACTCCCAATGTTGAAGCTGACCGATCTGTTAGCTTCTTGCTTGCTCGAACCCTTGTGTAAGTTGCCAACAGCTAGGGCGGTGTCCAGTAAGTTTGATTCTGCTCATCGAGGATACGTGTCTGTCTGTCTGACGACGCATTGCAGACTCGTTCCCTCCACCCGACCACGTACAATCTACGGTTTTTCCCTTGCGCTGCCACGTCAACGGCTTCTCGACCACACTACTCATGCATCTCTGATCGTGGAGCTGTGTCATCCGATTGACCTCGACGCTGCGACTGAGTCCGTCTCTGTCCTTGCGGTCCTCGCTCCTGTCGAACGCAAGTCAACACCTATTATTATCTATCGCGTCACTCGCCAGACTCCGTCTGCACTAGCTGTCATCTCTTTGAAAGCTCCTCGATTCTGCTAAATCCAACACAATACATGGCATGGCGCCCTATGAAAATCTGTTTGCTCGCAGACAGACGTTGAAACGGGATGTCCGCAGGAAGAAGTATGTGAGATTGTGCATCGTCTTGCCGACGAGGCGCAGCGCGTCACGATGCTAGTCTCTAGCAGAAATGCGAGAGGGAGGTGCACGAACTGAGCGACAGTATCCAAGCTGAACCAGGGTCCAGGACGCAGTCGGGCACACATCATCAAACACAATCTCCAAGCCACCCAGACTCACTGAACCGTTTGGTTGATGCGTGCACGGGCGCGCAAGTACAGGTGACACCTACCCGAGAGACCATCGGATTGCAAACGCCACGATGTCGCACCAACACATGATCCATGCAGAAATCTTTCACAGGACGAGTACGGATGTCGACAAGAGATAGAAAGGCAGTCAAGGCATGGTATTCACGGTACACGTAGCGACAACAAATGAGCAGAAGTGACTTCCCAGTAATTCATGCCATTAGCGAGATCACTTCTATAAGGAAGAACGGGCAGGCTTAGACCTCACGTGCCTTCCCTTACGCAGATACGGTCACGGGCACGGGCACGGGCTGGCGACTAGTAACCGAATGGCGAAGTAGAACACTCATCTGCTGGAGCTGAGGGTGTTGGCACCGCGAAGCCGGCGTCAGGGCCCCCAACCTCGCGATGCAGAAAGAAGGGCCGGACGCCGAAAGTTGGCTTGAACGGATGTGTAGCACAGAAGCTGGTGAGGAAATGTAGCCTTGTCCGCGAGGGTCATAGGCAGCGCGCCGGCCCGCGTCGATCCCATCCTTTCCCCCTAGGAAGGATGGTCCCTATGCGACTCGGGACATGCACTCACACAGCTAGATACTCGGCGGCCATTCGACATGACCAGCTTCGGGGGCCTGGCTTAGTGGAGAACCCTGAAGCAGAGGTCCGTGTGGACACAGTACACGCAATGTCGGCAGCTGGGCTGGACGCGGCGCCTGAAGGCCTCGCATGGGAAAATAAGCTGTCATCGGACGACTCAGCGCCTGGAAGAGGAGGTAAAAGAAAGAATCTACTTATCTGATGAAGGACAGCATAAGCTGCAGCCTGGTTGGCGTCGACCTCGTCCAACGCTCCGGTAGAAGGATGCGCGACCCGCCAGGACCCCGGGCAATGCGCCAAGAGGTCCGATCCAAAAAGCTGGCCTTTTTGGCATTTCCGTCGCACGGATTTTAGCCATTTTGGGGGTCTTTCAGTCGCATTGAGATCGAACACGCACTTTCCAGTCAAAGTTCGTCGCACTTTGGATCGAACATGGCTAGCGACGGGTCACCGAAAACTCCAAGCCTTTGCCTTGGAAAGGTTGTGCCCAGGTTGCGCCCACCCATTTGTTGGTCTGGCGTAGCGAAAAGCTTTCGGGAATCGGGACCCCCGACGACCGTCGCATTATGGATCGAACCTGGCTATCGACGCCCTCACACGGCGCACATTGGATCAGACCTTCGACACACAAGCTGACCTATCCGGCGCATTGGGATCGGGCCTCGGCGGTTTCTGGGGGTCCAACTCGGCGCACAAGGATCGAACATATAGGCGCATTGCCCGGGGTCCTGACCCGCCGTTACCATGCACTCACCCAGCCGGGTCTCTCCTCCATTCACACTTCCAGCCACAGGCGCTGAGCTGGTCATTAAGAACGCATCGAGTAATATGGGGCGCGTCCGCGGTGCCCGTATGCCTCGCGCGAGAGAGGTCCTCTGACGCTACATCCCTTCTATAAGCAAGGAGGCCCTTTTTGCCGAGCTGCCGCGCTTTGACAGATTTCGAAAGTTGCCTTTCTGAGACGAAATGCGTGTGACATTTGCGTGACATACGACCCTCAACCGTCCGGTGACCTCTCTTAACAACGCAACCTTGGACTTGGCGTGTCGCGG
Organism: Schizophyllum amplum; assembly: GCA_007026445.1. Classification (NCBI taxonomy): domain Eukaryota; kingdom Fungi; phylum Basidiomycota; class Agaricomycetes; order Agaricales; family Schizophyllaceae; genus Schizophyllum; species Schizophyllum amplum. The sequence continues at coordinate 14,671 of VDMD01000160.1, forward strand.
GTCGACGCGAGCGCCACAGGCCTGCATCATACCTTTAATTGCACGACGACGTAGCAAGTCGATACCGTTGGACCGTTCTTGCCTTACGATCCCTTCGCAGTTTAATTCGCACATGCACCGGGTTGGATGCGTGCCACGCGTGTGGCCAAACCACGCCTCTCAAGGACTTACTACAGGCAACGGAATGGAGATAAAAAGTCTTTGAAGACACTCGGGTTTGTAAACACGGGTCTCTCCTAGTGAGTTATAAGTACTGTCTGAGTGGAAGTTCGACTTCCCAATTGGGCGTTTTGGCACGCGGCGCGATCACGTGAACGACATCTTGCCCTGCATTAGCGTGGTGGAAAATACCTACCTCAATTCGCGAAAAGCTATTTTACCGGTTACTTACCGGTATGTTACCGGTAAGTTACCAGTCAGCCCTATGAAGGTCATTTGGGGCTGGTAACATTCATCACGTGACCCTCGCCGCGTGCGGCGGGACACAGCGCAAGGCTGTGGATTGCAAGCCCTCATACGCTCATGAGCTCAAGTATTAGCTATAGTCTGCATGTACATCAGTGTATATAGCACAACTCAGACTCTGATAGCAGGATGCTCAGAAATGAGATCCCCCGCGGTCTCCCGGCAAACTCCGATCACCGTGGCCGCTCGGCGCTCGCACCTCTCAGCTCTGCCATTGCCCCCCTGCGCACCTTCGAGACAAATCAAGAAAAATAGTAGATGACTACTTAGGATAGCAGGCGTGGCCTTTGTAGTTTGCCACATGCCGCATGCTTGAATGGGAAGCATGGCAGCAGCAGACAGCAGAGTTGCCGCAGCTTGAATCATAAACTTAAAAGCAATGACAGCAGGTACACCTCCGCTAAACGTTGTCACCCGGCGATGGGTGCTGGCACTGGTCGTCGCTGGTTTCTGGCTGTACGCGTAGTGCGCGCGACCCAAGTGCGACCGGCGCCGAGCTCAACGGAATTCACCGAGAGATGCAATTATCATTTCACTCGAAAAAAGCAATCGAAAATTCAGCTGAGTACGGAGAGGGCACCAGTATATGGTGCCATAGCGTTGGCCCTACCCCGGTACGTGGGGGACCTTGCGAAGAGACATCGATGGTGCGCGCCAGCGCGCCGCCCGAAAATTTTGGCGCACCACTGGCCCCCGCGCGCCGGGAAGGTCACGTGCACGAGGTAACTTACCGGTAAGATACTGGTAAAATACCCCCCTGCCTGGGCGTAGCGGTAACTTACCGGTAACAAAGGGTCGGGAGGTATTTTACACCACGCTACCCGCCAGTGCGTAGTGAGTAGGAGAGCTTGTGAGTCCGGCAAGCTCCGAGGTACGAGGGGCGGGCCGGAGGTTGGTCTATGGATGATGGCAGCGATCGGAAAAGTACGATCGCCTCTTGCTGCGATCGCTCATCGCCCGCTCATCGCAGCCGCGTCGTTGCCCTCGCCGGGCTGCACAGCTCAAGCACCCACCCACCGCACCCTCTGAAGACATTGCTGTGTCCGTGAATTAAGAGAACTAGAGTCATGTGTCAATGGTCTTAGAACTCGGCTCTGGGATCTGGGGCTGGGAGTCGTGCTCACGCGCTGATCCCCAGATCCTTCGAGCCTGTCGCCACTTCTCTCGTACTTAGTGAGTAGGAGAGCCAACAGGAGAGCGCATGATGCAGGGTAGCGTGGTGTAAAATACCTCCCGACCCTTTGTTACCGGTAAGTTACCGCTACGCCCAGGCAGGGGGGTATTTTACCAGTATCTTACCGGTAAGTTACCTCGTGCACGTGACCTTCCCGGCGCGCGGGGGCCAGTGGTGCGCCAAAATTTTCGGGCGGCGCGCTGGCGCGCACCATCGATGTCTCTTCGCAAGGTCCCCCACGTACCGGGGTAGGGCCAACGCTATGGCACCATATACTGGTGCCCTCTCCGTACTCAGCTGAATTTTCGATTGCTTTTTTCGAGTGAAATGATAATTGCATCTCTCGGTGAATTCCGTTGAGCTCGGCGCCGGTCGCACTTGGGTCGCGCGCACTACGCGTACAGCCAGAAACCAGCGACGACCAGTGCCAGCACCCATCGCCGGGTGACAACGTTTAGCGGAGGTGTACCTGCTGTCATTGCTTTTAAGTTTATGATTCAAGCTGCGGCAACTCTGCTGTCTGCTGCTGCCATGCTTCCCATTCAAGCATGCGGCATGTGGCAAACTACAAAGGCCACGCCTGCTATCCTAAGTAGTCATCTACTATTTTTCTTGATTTGTCTCGAAGGTGCGCAGGGGGGCAATGGCAGAGCTGAGAGGTGCGAGCGCCGAGCGGCCACGGTGATCGGAGTTTGCCGGGAGACCGCGGGGGATCTCATTTCTGAGCATCCTGCTATCAGAGTCTGAGTTGTGCTATATACACTGATGTACATGCAGACTATAGCTAATACTTGAGCTCATGAGCGTATGAGGGCTTGCAATCCACAGCCTTGCGCTGTGTCCCGCCGCACGCGGCGAGGGTCACGTGATGAATGTTACCAGCCCCAAATGACCTTCATAGGGCTGACTGGTAACTTACCGGTAACATACCGGTAAGTAACCGGTAAAATAGCTTTTCGCGAATTGAGGTAGGTATTTTCCACCACGCTACTGGCGGGCTACTCTGAGTAGGTGACTGGTCCGTGCCCAAGCCAAGACGTACAGGTAATGTCTTTGAGATGTGTTCAATTGCAAGTCGTGTGTGTTTCACCAGGTAAGCTAAGCATTCCACGAATATATATCGTCCATATTCCGTGGGTGATTCGGAAGAGGCATGTCACGTCTATGCTACATTCTTGTCATGGGGACCAGGCCGAGCAGTTCATTGACCAGGTTGGTTGAACACGTCTACGTACCGGCTCCGCGCCGGTCGCTTCGACGCGGAAGACCGCGGCCGCCCTGGCGGCGGAGTACCCGCTCCTGGAGGAGCCAGCATCGAGCTGCCTGGCAGGGGCGAGCTTGGCATCGGGGGACCACCCTCGGGCGTAGGCACCAAATTCGACCGTACACGCGGAATGGTCTTGCCAGGAGGCGGACCGCTCGCCATCTCAGCCACCGACGCTGCGCGTGCAGGTGGGCGTGAGCCGCTGAGAGGCGGAGCTGCCGTCATGCGCGGGCCGCCGCTAGCCATCATGCCAGGCGACGCTGTCTGGGCACGCGGCGGCGGTGGCGGCGGCGCACTTGGTTTTGCGTCGTCCGCACCGGCCTAAACAATCTCGCCGTGAGCCTAAGAGAGATTAGACGGCAGTAGTAGCGTACCTTCTTGTTGACCCATCGCTTCTGCTCCTTGTCGTAATAGAACGATGTCTCCTCCCCTAGACTGGCCTTGATAGGTCCCGGCCCCTGTGCCTCCGAGCTCTTCTTCCACGAGAAAGGCCACCAGCTCCCACGGGAGGATCCCGAGTTCGACTGTTGCACCGGCTGAGGATCTGGACATAGTCAGCCACTGTAACTGGACAGAGGGCAGGCAACTCACCCGGCCGCTCAGGTGCAGCAGGCTTCGCCGGCTCGGTGTTTTGCTGCGTGGCCCCGTCATCTTGCGCCCGTGCCTTGTCTTTCTTCGAGTTTCCGAAGCCAAGGTCCTCCATGTCTTCGTCATCATAAGATTGCGAAGAAGGCGGTCCCATATTGCGGAAGCTCATCGACGAAGGTGGTGCCGAGAACGGCGAGGGCGCACTGTCCATTAGCGAGATGAAACCGTCCGACGATGACGGTACTTGTAGCCCGTCCGATACGTGCACGAAGGAGGTCGCCTTCGGCGTTTGCGACGACTGCTCTGAGTTGCTGTAGGAGCCCGCGCCCCACCAAGTCACCTCCTGACCTTGGTCTGGTTGTTCGCCCTGGTCGGTCTGCAGTGACGACTCGTCTTGGATTGGACTAAGGGCGCTGACGGGAGCGTACGGATTGGGGGAATGTCCGAATGGAGCCCCATAGCTCACGCTGACTGAAGCGGTGCGGTTCAGAGGCGGTGGCGCAGTCCGACGCACTTCCGCTGCAGACGACGATCGCCCAGGAGGGCCATAGGCATTGGCCCCTTCGTGCAAGTTGGTAACGGATGGGTTTGGCGACGGCTCCGTAGACGATATCGCGCTGTAGAGAGCAAATGGGCCGGAGAAAGCCTCCGTCTTCTTGGGCTCCGGCTCGGCTTCTGTATCGGCACCGGCCACCAGCTGTGTGAGACGCTTCTCGAGGAAGCCACCCACAGATGCAAGACTTGGCTTGCTGATCTTGCCGCCGATCCATGAAGCTGACTTGTCCCCCTCGGTGTTGCCCGCAATCCTATTTGATAGCTCCTTGAGCTGTTCGAGCATCGTCATCGTATAGTACGGTGAAGGCTGGGCTAGCATAACGGAGATTGCTTCGCAGTATCTGAAGAAGCTGAATTAGCTCCAAGTACTCCGCGGAATGACGGCGCCACGAACCTCTGAGCAAGCTGCACCTCTCCAATTTCGGCCAGCATGAAAGCACGCATAAGGCGGTATGCCTGCAAATGGGAGAATCCACGGAACGGTTCTTGACCCTTCTGAGGCGTGCTCAGCGACAAGGCAAACTCGCCGATCTCGGACAAGACGACGGCTTCCGAATCCTTGTCGAAGTTCGGTGTCGTTTGAGGACCGCGCGAGCCCAACAGAACAATCCGAGTGCCCGGACTTCCGAGGCCGCCAATAGGTGAGGTCAGTGGTGACAAGAGGTAGCTGCATAGGACACGTTGGCCATGAGCTTAGATTTGAAGAAAGGTACTAACCATGCATGCGCCGCCTCTACCCATTGATTGAGCTGCAGCTGATCGCCAAGAGCAGTTATGGCTGCAGAGACGTCCGGAGCCATGTTGCTCGAGTACATCATCGCTAGCGTGTCAGTCCACTTAGCAAGAGCCTCTTCGCTGATATGCGAAGACCCGGCGGGCAGCGAAAAGTTGGGAGCCATCGGCGTCGCGCCGCTGCTCGGCGGCGGCAGCCCAGTCACAGCGGCCTGTGCGAGCAGATTGGGCGGAACCATCTCTTGCACTGCATCGTCGTCAATACATGCATACAACAGTATAGCAGAACAACTAACCTGCAGAAGGTCCCTGTCCAGAGTATAAGCGGTATGCAACGCGCAGACTTTCGTATCCGTTGGACACGGAAGGATGTGCCGAGAGGTCGTCTGAGCCTTTCACGCCGAGCTCGCCCTTCAGAAACTCATTTACGACCTCCTGCCATGCGTCCTTGTCCACGCTGCTCGCGATGACCATGGCGTGCGCCCAGAGCTTCTCGTCCAACGCAAGATTGTATGCTGCGCGACGCTCCCCTTTGCGAAGGAATTCCTGGATCTTGTCCAATGTCGACGGGTGTAAGGACACAACAGAGATGGGTGCATCGCTACCAGCATTCCCTGTGAGACCAGGGCTCGAGAAGGAATGTGCTGCCGTGTCCGCAGGTGTGCTGAACGAATATGCACTGGGCGATGGCTCACTGGCACCGTCCGCGGGATACAACTGTGGCAGCAATGCGGCCCGAATTGCATTCTCGTGTTGTGATCTAGAGCAAATGAGTAAGACAGCACCTTGAGCGCAAAGTGAACTCACACTCCAGTCAGCCTTCCGTCATGCTCAACCATTACTTTGAGCAGCTTCACCAGCACCAGCTTCCCTTCCGCTCGGCGGCCTTCAGGGCTGTCACTATGCATGTAGGCAATTCCGCGCGAGAGCTCTTCCGCACGATCCTGAAGATATTTCAAGACGCTCGTCTTCTTTGCCTTCATCATCGACGCGTTCGTCTTCACCAAGCTTGTCGCCGTTTGCATGCCAGGGTCGCCGAGGAGCGGGCCTGGGAACGCTGTTGTGGGGAAGTCCAGAGCAGTCTCAGGAATGAGCTTCGAGATAGTCCGCATGCAGATGCTGGTCTGGTTTTTCGCTGCCAAAGCGACATCAAATCCAGTGCTGAGCGTGTCGCCGCCGTGGAAACACGACACGAGCTTTCCCCCAAAGCCAAAGCTGATGACGGGGGCGCGAGACGCTGTCCGCCCGAGGACATCGTTGGTCCCCAGCAGTGACGGCGACGGTGCATACTGCGAGATGGTCGGCTTGACTGTGAGCTCCTGGGCGCCGCCAAAGCCTGAAGTGCCAGCGTCGTTCATGCCGTATGGCGTGTATCCGTATCTCGACGTACCGCTGCCGCCGTAATCGCTTGCCGCTTCGCCTGACTGGTATCTATTGTGTTGTCCTGGAGCATATGGATCTTCTGGGCTGAGCGAGCTCACGGACCGTATGGAGTCCTTGGACTTCGACCGCTCATGTGCGGACGCTCCACTGGGAGGCGGGGCCATCTTGGGAGGGGCCGCATAGCGGCTAGCACCGGCGATGCTACTAGTCGACCTGACGGACGATACAGACTGCGCACCCGGAGACGACACTCTTCCAGGAGCAGCGCCGTTTTGATGCGGCGCGTAGGGGTCGAAAGCAGGCAGAGCCGGGGACGCAGTAGAAGCGAACGAGATAGTTGACGCTTGCTGAGGCGCGTAATGATCATACGCACTGCTGGTCTGAGTTGGAGGGGCATATTGCTCATACGAAGATCTGGCCGTCGTCTGCGTTACCGGAGATGTCGTCCGATCGCCTGGGGTCGCATATGCCATTCCGTATGCGCTGACATTGTTCGCGAAAGGGCTGCCTGTCCGGCTAGCGGGACGCATCGAAATGCGCGACGAAGCCCGCTCCTGTAAAGGAGGACTGCCATACCGCTGCGTGAGATCTATCGACGACGCCCGAGAGCCGGATGGGGACGAGCGATCCGACCGAGGCGGGGGAGGAACCATTGAAGACTTAGTAGGCGGTGGCGAGATTGTTGACGTAGGCGGCGAGGGATACGCGAATTCAGGATAGGCTGGAACTGCGTAACGCGGACTTGCCCTGTCCAAGGGAGGGGAGCCGGAAGACGAGGGCGGTAGCGGAACAGATGCAGGTGGAGGTGCGGGGGCAGCATAGGCGTTAAACGCAGCGCTTTGAGCAGGCAAGCCCGCCTCGAAGTCATCGCCACCCTCCATGTCATGAACTTGCTCACCACCTTCGCGATCAACCATCCCTTCGTCGCCGTGACCTCCTTCCGGATCCAAGGCATCGTCTATAGCAGTGATGGTTTTGTCCGTGTCCAGTGCAGGTGCTTCCACGGACGCAGTAGACCCATGGGAAGGTTGGTACGGCGCTGACGGCGACATTGAACGTCCGTGGTTCGCGTCAGCTGCTGTGCCGAGAACCGGATGCGCGTACGGGTCTACAGTCGGCACGTATGGGGACGACTGGTTCCAGTTCTGGCTCAGAGGCCGGGGCGGGGGCGGGCTGGCGTAGTGTGATTGTACGCTTGGTGATCGGGCTGGCGGAGGATGGACAGTAGATCCAGGGTGGCCCATCGAAGGTGGCGGACTGGTGAAGTGCGACGCGCTCGAGGGTCGAACAGGTGGCGCCGCTGCAAAATGCGACGAGCTGGCTGGACGAGGTGGCGGAGGGCTGGCAAACCGCGATGCGCCGGCTGATTGTGGAGGAGCAGAATACTGCGAGGATACCGACGACTTCCTGGGGGGCGGAGGAGGCAGCGGTGGCGCCTCTTGCTGCTGCTGGAGGGAGCCGTACATGGCCGGACTTGCATATGCGCCGTAAGCGGAAGCAGCTGGGGCCAGGCGAGTCGTCGACTTCTGCTTCGAAATGGTCGGAATAGGTGGGTCATAGGCATTCGCCAACTTGGGCCTCGCGGGCGCTTGTTTGGAAAGAGGAGGCGCCGTAGCTGGTGCAGCAGGTGTCATGTATGGAGAGCTCGCCCCAGAATATGTAGCGTACGGCGTGTAAGGCGACGAAGTTGCGCTCTGGGCTGCATAGGGCGACGCGGTATTTGCGCTATACGTAGCAAAAGGGGACGCGGTGGGGGCCAAGTTTGGCGTATATTGAGCGAACTGCGCTGCCGCCGGCGACTGGAATGTTGACGGCGGGGGAGCATATGGGTCGGTCTTGAGTTGTGAGGACGTAACGGACGAGGTCTGGTACGAGTTCTGTGCCGGTTGTGCTGGAGTTCGATATTGTTCGTAGGAGGTCGTGTTCGTCGAGGCCGTATTGGAGTACTGATCGTAACCGTATACCTGCGTAGACGGAGTGTACGTGTCGCCTACCGGATAATTGCGGTCAGCGACTCGTACGTGGACGACAGCAGATCGGACGCACCTCTCACAGCGCTTTCGGATGGATAGTGTGACCCAGCCTGCCATTGTTGCTGTCCGTCGTAGTATCCCTGCTGTCCGTACGCCGCTCCTGTGCCATTGGTTTGCTGGGTCGGCTCGGCGGCTGACGTCGCGTACCCTTGGGCACCGGAGGTATCATGCTGAGTACCCACTGTGGCCGCCCCTCCCTGGGCATCCGTGGTATCATTTCCGCTCGATATTTGGTCGAAGAAGTCAGCGTCGCCTGCAGGCTCGGCACCGAACAGGTTACCAGCGGGTGCAGCGGTGGTACTTCCAGCGGAAGGCTTGTCGGACTCGTCTCCAAGGTTTGAGAACGGGTCAGACGCTGGGCCGTCGGCGCCAAAGAGGGAGGCGGCGGCTTCCATGCTGCTGGCCGTTGAACCACAAAGAGCAAGCGCAAAGGACAGTGAAGCAGGACGAGGAGGAGAGTGTCCAAGTGATATTTGCCCGTGATTGTCACGAGCATCAGCATCAACACGTCATCACCGAATGTTGATTTCCTCAGAAAATCATGCCAGCTGGGCTTGTCCACCGGACCATCGCAACATTTGCGGGGACAGACGCATGGATGCAGATCCGTATAATCGTGCAGCAGTGCACGCCGGCATCAATTGACTACCAAGCTAGCTAGTCGTACTAATAGGTGTAAGAAGACGTGCGTAGAGGAACGGCCTAGCAGGAGAGCAAGATGATCAAAGGGATCTACTAGAGCGGCCCAGTAATAGTACGACTGTTCGTGAACGATGAATGAAGACAACTACGTACGGCATTAGAAGACATGGAGAGCGTGCACGTATATATCCAATGAACGATGCGACGATGCAGTAAGTTAGCGTTCTTGAAGATGATGAATGCGGTGAGAAAGAGTCGAGCAGAGTGCAGCATGATGCGGAAAGAGAGCCAGGCAATAATGTGAACGGTAGAGTAACAACGTGCACAGGAGACGGGAGGCGAGATCGAGACAAGACGGATGAAAATGCGTGAAGGACGGTGGTATGAACAGAAACAAGAAGCGGGGATTAAAGCTCGGGTATGGTAGTTAACGAGTCATGCGCCTGGCGGGGGTCCACCGGACGCCCTGCACCCTGCGGGTGCAGCGGGGAGCCAGAGACGGCGGCCTCCTGCTTATTCAAGAGGCGCTCGACTGCAGGGACCTTAGGACGATCGACATCGCAGGTGCAAAACGACTCACCGGCGACGAGATGCTTGCTGTACGCGCTGGAGTACCTGCGCATGTTCGCGATATGCGGCTTCACCTTCGCAATGAGCATGTCCTTTTGCTCGCCCTCCGCTGTCGCGAGGGCGCGCTGCAGGACGTAGTCTGTACGTGATAATCAACATCAGACGCAACAACACGCAGGGGAATGCACGTACTCGCAAACTGGTCCTTCATCATGATGACCAGAGGGCTGACGCCGTCCGCCGTCGGCATCATGATCTCGTCGATGAGATGGGCGCGCGTCTCCACGTCCGCAAAGACCAAAGCCTTCTCGCAGACGTTCGACGCAAACTTGTGTCGCGCGAGAGCCAGGATCTGACCCCGCATCTGGTTCAGAACCAGCGCCTTGTCCGTCGCGGACCCGTGCTCGATGACAAACTGCACGACGTAGTTCTGCAGCCATAGTCAGCACACAAGGAACAGGCAAGCTGGAAGATGATGACTCACGCCGAACTGGTCCTGGGCGAGGTTGAGCACGTATTTGTGCAGCTCATCCATGAGCGGGAATGTCATCTCGTGCGGGAGATGCTCCAGCGAGCGCTGGAGCACACGGCACCCGTAGGGGTGCGTCGAGAGGTCGTAGACATTGCCGCGGAACGTCGACACGAACTGGAGCCGATCCGCCGGCACACGCTCAATTAGTTTTTGGATAACCTGGAAGGAAGTATGAACACCACTGCTCATATCAACGGAGGCAGGTGCACTGACGTGATTACCGTTCGCGTCCTTCACACACTTAAGCACATGAGCCTCGAGTTCGCGGACGAAAGCGCCCTGCTGCTCCGGTAGAATACACTCGATAGCCTGATGAACATTGCATCAGCCGCCACGCATGAAATGGACAGATGGAAGTACGAACCTTTTGAACAACTCTGCAACCGTACATCTGTAGTGACAGGGGAAGGATGTGGCCCTCCATAGTGCTGGCGAGGACGGTCTTCTGTACTTGGGTACCGTGCTCAAATAGCTTCTGAATAACCTGCACAAGTCATCAGCATGCACGACTGTGGCGACATCGAGAGCATACGCACGTAATTACCGAAAACATCTTGAATAAGCTGAAGCGCATTGTCCGGCACAATCTCGTCGAACACAATCTGCTTCTCCTCGGTCGAAGCCGTCTCAAGCTTCTGCTGGATGAAGCGGGAGCCGTGCTGGTCACCAGAGAACTCGACGATGTAGCCGAAGATATCCTGTCAACTGTCAACAACAAGTTCCCGATGCGAGCGCGTCGCGACGCACCCTAAGCTCCCATTTCCTAGCTTTGTTCGCGCGGAACTCGTCGAGCAACGCGCTGCGGAGGGCGATGCTACGATGGCGGCCGTGGCGCAGGGGCGCGTACATGGCCGGCTGCGAGTACATATTGCTGCCGGTGATCATCATCGGGATGCCGCTGCTGTACTCCATTGTGTTGCGTGGGTACACAGGAGACGACGGCGTTGAGCGCATCATACCCGGCGAGGTCAGGCCCTGCTGAATGTTCAACTTGTAGTAGGCGTCAGCAAATGGTGCTCGCGGTTGCAGCACTAGGTGCCAACCTGCATCTCCCGCTTCTTGTCGCTGTACGTCGCCGGCGTCGAGGGGGCCGATGTCGGGGTCAACATCGGCGTCGGCGGCGTGTACATGGGGTAGTAGTACTGGTTGCCGCGTCCGCCACTGTAGTCATAGTAGAGACCAGCTTGTTGGCGGTGCATGTCAGAGATGGGGCTCGGGGGAACGCTCTGCAACCTAGAGTACATAGCCACGATCGTCAGCACAACCCGAAGAGGCGCAAATCGTTAGATCGTTCTCCTCACCCATAGGGATAGTCCATATAGGATTCTCTGGTGCGGGATTGGCATAATAGCCGCCATAGTCGGCAGGAGAGTAGACGCCGTAAGGACGGTGCGCAGTCATCGGAGGGGTATCCGAATTGGCGAGGGGGGTCCAGCTGCACGGGCCTGGCCGCTATAGTCGTCTGCGACAACCATGCCGCGCAGTGCGAGGCTGAGGTCGGTGTCGACTCCAGAGCCGGGAAGTGTGTCGAAGGCTCCTGCTGTTGGTAGGAAAGTTAGCATGGCTACTATACTGCTAGCGGGAGAAGACTTACCGGTCGGGGACGTTGACGACGCATACCGCGTGTTGGCTTCCTTCACGTTGTCATACCCTTGAGGCGAATACCGCCCGCTCTTGGCACCGGCGGGGCGCTCATCCTGAGGACACGAGGTGTGTGAGATCGAAAGCCTAAGTTGACGCGCGGAAACGCACCATTCTACCTACCGAGAGTGTCGGACCGTTCTGCCTCTGCATCGATGCGTGCAAAATGGATGAGTCCTGCAAAACGGGGGTCAGCTACGCGTGCTATGACACGCGGACGCCGCGTCGCGCGTACCAGAGGCGCGTTGTCCTTCTTGCAGGACTGGCGCTCTCGTCTTCCCAGACGCCACTTGTAGGACGCGAGGACGTCCAACTCTCGGAGCGTGCTGTCGTGCTTGACTGGTCGGTCAAGCTGGTAGCCGAGGAGACGGAAAGGTTCCGCTTGGACGTCGGGTTGTTGCCCCACACCTGATGGAAACGCCCACATTAGTTATTACGCGAACGGGAGCACGAGGAGTCGGCGACGCACGGGCCAACCGGAGTTGAGGGTCTTGAAGCTGCCATTGGGGTTGCTCATTGCTGCTCCGAGAATGTTGGCGGAAGATGTGGAGAGGGAGCGGTGAGACTACAGCGGGGTGAGTGAGCGTAGGTGTGGGAGGAGGGGTGTGCGCACGGTGGGAGGCGAGTTGGTGGGAGCGGAGTTCAAGGCCGAGGATCCAGAGACTTTGCGAGAGGCGTCCGCAGACATGCGCAGACGAATTAGAACTAGAAAACTGTGAGGGAGGATCAAGAAGGTGAGGGGTGGGACGCACCGTAAGTGAACAATTAGGGACACTACGAGTATGTATTTGAGCCTGACGAAGAAAGGAAGACGCGTCCAAAGGCCGTTTGTACAAAGCGCAAGCGGTGTGTCGGCTGGGACGCTGCGCAAAGAGAGCAAGCGCGTGTGGGGGGAAGAAACGCGACTCACGAAGAGGATGGTGGAGGAGGTAGGCGTATATAAGGAGGGAATGTACACGGGGCCGCTGCGAACCGAGTGACGGTCGAGAGCAAGGCAGGAAAAGTTGGGTTTCCTGCCACGCACAAGCCTGCGAACGAGGCGTGGTAAATGTAGTAAATCTCCGTGGAACCAGAACAGAGGTTGTGAATGCCGGCATCAGAATTAATTACCCGGCCGCTTCTCATGATCGCCCCGCACGTGTCTCTCATGTCCCCCTCGAGCGCCGTCACCCGTGTTCGGGGATGTCGAGGACTCCCTCGCAAGTACCCCATGGGTAATGGCATCTCATGGCATCTTCAGCTTGCCTCGAACATGCGGTGCAGAGACAGCTCCGAGCTCTTCATACTCCAGGTCTGTCTGCGCGGTCACTCCGAAGCGCGCGCATACATCGCATGGCCTTGGCGACGGCGTGCTTCTGTCTCAATCGAGCCCCCGGCGTGTTCTGCTTACTCGTGCTTATCCACAGCGAGCTGGGGCTCACGCACCCCGTCACACACGCTCGAGGGGACCTCGAATACATCCAGAATATCTGCAGGTTTACTACAATTTCTCTTATGCTGGCCCAGTCAATCCGCATCGGGAAGGTGAACAACACTGTGACCAAATCGGCAAAACGGTGCACCACGAGCGATACACGTGGCCCCGCATCCCATGTACTGCGGACTCCGACTCCGCAATCCGTGAGCAGGCTTTGAACAGGCTGTCCCCTTTCTCAGCGCCGCCATGGTTTGGCCATGGTCGCCCTCCGCCCTCTGCGACGGGTCCGTTTCTGCCCAACTCCGACCCGCTGGGCCGCCGCAGAATTGCGTCTCTTGGTGGCTTCTCCATCTCCGGCTCTGAATCTCAAGTGATGGCCGCCTCTTGGTTCTTCGATTGCATGGATGGTCACAAGACTCAGACAAGACTCGTGATTCTGCTCAAATTCTGCTTTGCCTTCGTCAGTCTCATCTGTCTGCTGACGCACCTTGACCTGGTCCTGCTCCGAACTTCCTTCTTTCGGCATGTTGGTAAGCTTGTGCGCCTTTAAGTCTGTATAGCACTGGTCTCTCGCAACATCGGACGCCCTATGAGGAGAAATTCGGGCTGCCTGAGCCGGGACGGGCCCTGTGTTGCCCGAACCGCTGCCCGAATAGACGCACTGCACACGGGCGGGCCGGGGCGGCCGCATCTCGCACGGGCGTAAGTCCAAAAGGACCTTCCCCCGGCGCCGATCTGTTCACAGTCGATCTCTGTATTCCAGTCTCCTCCCGCGATATGATGCTTTCGAACACCAAAGCGCTTCGCCGTGATATTAGAAGGCAGTCATCCTTGCGCTCCTACAAACGCTCCCTGTGCTCTTGGTTGATTCTCTCATCTGACTCGTCCATCTCAGGGTGTAGTAGGACCTTGCACATCCGGAGGCTCAATACGCACGGCGACCGTCCCCCTCTCCCCGCCGCGCGACACGTTTGTAAAGGCTGCCCCGTGCCCTTGTCTCTTCAACTTGTGCGCCATGCCCCTGATGCCTTCGTGCTCGGCTATCCCGGACGCCGCACGCAGTCCCTGACTGGATCGTCTGCGCAACAACATGACACCAGTTTCGTTCTACACGCAATAGAGGGAGCAGTTTTCTGGTGCAAACCTTGTTCTGCATCAGAGGAGCAAACGCGCCCCGACAATTTTTCTATCACAGCGAAGTCGAACCGTGAACATGACTCCGCTTCTCACGGCGAGCTTCTCCCAGGCTTCTCCTCGAGGCGATCCTCTAAAACTTCCTAACGAAGGTCGTACGCAAGTCGGACGAAGCCGCGGAAGCGTGAAGGCGCCTTGGCACGCCCACTTTGCAGTCGCAGAGCAGAGCGCGTCATCGCAGCCGCTGCATGCGCACGAGATGAGGCCAGTGCGCTCCGCCGAGCAGGCGATGGCGAGAGGACAGTCCCTGAGACATTTATCTCCAGCGGTGTGCATACTTAGGCGCAAACGCACAGGCCGGTGAGCGTTAAAGTTCATGATAGCACCCGATGCGCCGGTTGGTATTTGCCCTGCTGATTGCGCGCCTATAGACACCGAGGCCAGTACGCCACATGGACCTACAAGTATGCCACCCAATCTCTTGTGCGACTTCCAATTAAAGCTGCCTTGATACTGAAAGTAACCCCTAAGCGAAACCGGCCCCCTCAACGAAACACGCGGATGGCGTCACCCAGAATTCTCTGAAATTCCGAGAAAATCATATGGTGTATAGGCAAGTATCAAATGTATGCACACAAAATCTCAGACCAATAGCTGCACTGCGTAGCACAAACTGCCATGAACAGGAGGATGACTTCCATCAACCAGAATACGACGCGTTCTGCAAGCTTGCAGGACGATTCGTCCAACTCACCTCTCTAAACATTGTAGGTAGCTTCATCGGACCTAGAGAGACATTCCTACAGAAACGTACAGTGAACGACCAGGCGAGTCGTTGCGCAGGGCGGATGTTTCGCTGAGGGGTATAACCGGAGTTCCCCACCTCACGCTTCCACCCCCTCCCATTTGCTCAAATCACCGCCGATCCCTCTGAAATTACTTATACGTATACTAGACAGTAAACATGAACGATTACCAACTCTCAGCCTATGTCATGAGAGTGACTGAGTGAGCGTGGGCCCATTCGTAAAATCGTTTCGTTCATGGGTTACTTTCAGTATCCGTCATCATAAATTATGGGCTTCCAAGTTCCGTTGGTGGAGACGCAGCTCTCATTATCATAATGAAGTCCCCCTGGCGACAAAATTGACTACCTCCCAGCTTCTATTGGGGTAAACCACAGCTACAGCCTCCGGAGAAGTGCTGTCGTCGTCGGATTGCAACAGTGCGCGGAGGTGTGCGGCGACAATCGCTCGCCGATATTACGGAGGCTCGGAGGCGCCTTGCTCGCCCTCTTACGCCAGTGGCGTCCGACCTAACGCAGTACAGTGACTGCTGAAGATTTCTGCAGCCCCTGACGAGGGCAACTCCCAAATCTATTCAGATCATCCTCCTGTCTCGACATCATTCGTCAACCTCGGACCCAGAGGCCGACCGGAGGCGCACCATACTGGCGTGCGCGAAGCCTACTCCATGTAGCTTTCAGGGTCGAGAGCAAATACACATTCGTGCAGGTCTCCCCTGGGTCTCCCCCCACTTCTAGCGCAATCTAACGCCGCGCTGAGACAAGGGCGCTTCCCTCGCCCTCGACGGTGCATTTGTTTGCGCTCCCCGTATATTTATCTTTGCTGCGCCGCTCCGCTCGCTCGAGGGTGTTGAGAGGCTCAAAGGCGTTCTGGCGCGCAAGCGAGCCTCGGCCCACAGGACGACCGAATGTCGAACGGAAGTGCCGCAATTTCCCAAGTTCGAGTTCGGTCGAGTCTCACGGGCGCGTGGAAGCGACGATTGTTGTTACCTAATGGAGTTGGCCAGTACTTCCGCGGAGGCATTTTGCTTCGTGCACGGTCTTGCACGGTGCGCCTGGAGAGCGCGCTCCTACTTAGCTTCAAGCTGCCTCAATATTCAATATTCAGCCCTCGTTCCTCTTGTTCCTGCGGTGTTGACCGTTTGACGTTCTCGTACGTGTTGCTCCTCCAACTTGCAGGTCATATCCTGGGCCGCGTATCTCATCGTGCCCTGCCCCTCAAGCGCCTAACAAACTGCGCTCAGGATTCGCAGACAAATGAATCTGCAATACTTAGGTGCGAAACTTTTACATGAATATATGTTTAAATCTTTCGGTTATTCTCATACAATACTTCCTTCCTATCATTTGCGCCTTTAGTTCGTGCCATCTGGCAAATCCGGCGCCGGGAAGTCGGTCGACATATGCTCAGCCTACACGTATATGTCAGAAACGTTGCTTGCGACAGGAAGGCGGCTAGAGCAAGGCAAGACACTCACGTAATACCTGAAGTGCACGGTCTGCCCAACGCGGCTTATCTCCTCCACTTCCTCAGCGGTCAGGAGATCGCCTGGGAGGTGGGCGATATCAGCAAGGCCCTGGATGCGGCCGGGGTTGCCGGACGCAGTGACGGCCACTGCGCCGGTAGCACGCGTCCAGAGGAGGAGCACCGTCACTTCATCGACTTTGACAGGGAGATCCTGGGTGGGGTAGGGACATCAGTACAGTAATTATACGCCTCGTCGCCAAACTGCTCGAGGATTGTAGGAAGACAGATGAACGTCCACTCACCGGGTTGCTGGAGGATACACACTGCGCAATGCGGGTGAGCACAGGCTTGAGGGGTCCGCCCGTTGGGTGGCGAAGGAGCGGGGTCAAAGGACCGAAGGCTTCGGTGAGGATTCCGTGCTTCTTTCCAATTTCGAGAACCGGCTTGAGGTGGGCGAGCACATACGGATGGTACTCAAACTGATGAGACACGCGCCAGTCAAACACCCCATAAAACTCAGCAGATGAGACCGACTTGCCTGGTTCACGACTGGCTTGTAGCGCGCGCCCTCCAAGATGATCTCGAGGTCCTGAGGGCGGAAGTTGCTGACACCGATGTCCTTGAGCTCGCCCGCAGCCTTCATGTCCTCAAAAATACCCCAAGTTGCCTTAAGATCGGCACGGGGTACGACATGGGGGTTGTGAATTAAGAAGAGATCCGGCACAAAGCCCAGCTTTTCGATGGATCCCTTGATAACGGTGCGAACTTCGTTGAGAGGGTTGATGTATTCCGCTGTTCCTTGTAGTTTCTTATCGTTCGTACGTCCGGACACTGAGAACAATCAGCATTGGCATAGGGCGAAGGGGCAGAGACGCACACTTCGTGGTGACGAAGATGTCATCCTTCTTGAGGCTCGAGGTCTTCACGACCTCTCCCGTCGCCTCTTCGTTCCCATAGTTCTGCGCGGTGTCGATGTGGCGGATGCCCGCCGCGATCGCGATGCGTCCCGATTCAATTGCAGTCTTGTGTGCATCGCCAGAGCCGTTTCCCCAGGCGAGCCATGGGATCTTCGTGCCAGAGGACAGCGTAAAGGTCGCGATAGACTTGGACATGATGATGGTGGTGGATGGGAGAATTGTGCGGAAGCTTGCGATGGCGATCGACGAAGAAGATAAGGTCGCTGACCCGACGCTGACTGTTCGATGACAATATTTGACTGGGCAGTCGAGATCATGACGTGCGGTCCTTCAAACAGTACTCAAACTTGTCAAAGCCGTCGGCGAGGTCTGGCGAGGTCCGCTCCTCGCAAGAATCGTTCAAGCAGCAGAGTCATCACACATTTTGCCAACGCACAGCTCGTTTATTTGCATGATGCATCCCAATACTCGACACATCGCTGGAGAAGGCGGTGAAGCATGGTCAAGTCGAGTGGCAGATGGGGACCGGTCCGATGAGCCGATATCTGAATTTGGTAAACAAATGCTCTGATATCCCCGGGTATGGACCCACAACGCTCAGCGGATATCATAGAAGTATTATAGATACTTATGAGGAGCTGACCTGCATATCATTCATTCTGGCCCCAAGCGCTACCAGAGCGCTTCAAACATGTTGGCGTCCGGCGATCCAAGAACCCGTAAGAAAGTCTTACTGTGCTGAGAGGCAGTAGCGCGTACAGTCACGTCTTTGTCGGATACTCTTCACATATCCAAGTCTGTAACGGTCAGCTTCGGGCAAAGGTTTGGCCGGCGTGCTCAAGCCTCAGCTGCTACTCAGCGGCGCACTTGCTCTTGGGTCAATCCCGCCCTCCCGTACAGAGCCGTCTACAGATACTGCGATGTCATCTATTTATCTATGCTTCTAAGCCTACACGACGTGCTGAATCGCCCACTCATACACGCCCAAGAATACCGCTCCACCGGCGGAAATCCACATCATGCGTGGGACGATGCCAGAGAACAACGCCTTTGCGCCTTCTTGCGCAACGATAGTCCGTGCACGCTGCGGGAGAGAAGGCATCTTATTCTGGCCGACCTGGAACGACGAGTGAGAAGACATCCGAATGAGAGGCGTGGGGTTTGAGCGACGGTTGGCACTGTCACTTACTCGTGTGTCCAGCATGACCCGTGTCTTCAGTACATCCAATGGGGTGGTGACGGCCGCGGAGATGGCGCCGGCGACGCTGCCACAGAGCGCTGCCTCGTAAGGTGGCAGTCGCTGGTGACCCAACACGATTGCTGCCTCGCGCTTGAACAACTCGTATAATGGGAACTGCAGTGCGGTGAACGGGATCTATGAAGCAAGTTAGCGGGACGAAGTCCGTTCATTAATGGCCACACTCACATCGCGCATGAGGGTCGTTCCGAATCCGCGGAAGAAGCCCCGCAGGCCTTCGTGGCGTAGCGTAAGTTTTGCAGCGCCCCAGGACGACTTGCCCTCGGGACCGTAGCTCATGGTTTGCGTTCGGGTCTTGATGACCTCGACGGGTACGCGAACGAAGCATGCTGCCTGTGATGCATAAGACCAGACTTCAAGGGAAGAGCAAGAGAGCGTACGGTTTCTGCAATAGATGCCGACATCATGTGAGTGAGGGGGGCGAGGTTTTCTGGCATGGGGAGGTTGTGCTTCATGAACTCGTAGGTAGAGAAGAACAGAGCGGCTAGGTGGTATGTCAGTGGACAGTACGAGATAGTGAGGGAGCAACGTACCCCCTGGAGCACTTCCAACAACGACGCTACCTAGACCCTTGTATACCCCATGGAAGCCGCCCGCTTTCACGAACCCCTGGGGCGCCTGAAGACGCGTCTTGAGGGTGTCCAGGGGGAAGAAGAGAATGTCGACGGATGTGCCGGCCATGCCGCCAGCCTACAACCTATCAGTCAAGAGCATGTTGTAGAGCAACATATGCACGCACACATAGCGCCTGTACGAATGTCGGTGGTTTATGCTCCATGGCGCGGGACGAGCGCTTACGGACGCGCGACAGCGGAAGACGCGATCGCCCGACGCGGCCCGATGGACCGGAGCATGTAGCGCAGCTCGGCACGTGCACCAGCGCCTTATACCTTCGAACACGTCGACGACCATGAAGCTCGGACTGCTGGCGCTGCTGCTGGCGCCGCTGGCGCTCGCGGCGAAGACGGTGAACCCCCAGGAGCAGCTTGCGGGTCTGGCCGCCGCCGGGGGCGGCATCATCCGCCTCGACGACAAGACGTATGAGATGCTCACCGCGCCGCAGCGCAACTGGTCTGCGACTATATTGTTCACGGCGATGGACAAGCGCCGTCGCTGTGGGCCGTGCAAGTGCGTTTGGCAGTGGGGCGATGACTGGGCTGGGACTGACACGCCTGACAGGGAGTTTGATCCTGCGTGGAATGCGGTCGCGAAGTCGTGGACCACCGTGCCGAAGGAGAGCAGGGATGACCACTTCTTTGCGGTCATTGATTTCGATGAGACGCCCTCCGTCTTTACCAAGGTATATGCATTGCAGCGACTTGTGGAATAGCGTTAACAGCTTGTCTGCAGCTGCGGATGGCTTCTGCGCCTGCTGTGCATGTCTACCTCCCTACCAGCGGCCCTCGGGGGACGGCACGCACCGACCCGATCTCCTATGACTTCTCCCAGTAAGTGTACCCCTGCATTCGCCAGCCCCCAAGAACTAACACCACCCAGGGGCTTCGAACCCGGCCCCCTTGCCGAACAACTCTCCCGCCACACGCCCGTTTCCATCCCCTACAAGGCCCCCTTCGACTGGGGCAAGCTCTTCCAGACCATCTCCTTTATTCTCTTCTTTATCCTCACCCTCCGCTGGATTGGCCCTGTCCTCATGAACCGCTGGCTGTGGTGTACGTTGACGATCATGACGAGCCTAGTCATGACCGGTGGGTACATGTTCACCAAAATCCGCGGCGTGCCGTATACGGGCGCGGACGGCGGCTGGATTGCGGGAGGCTACCAGAACCAGTTTGGCCAGGAAGTGCAAGTCGTGGCTTTCATCTGTACGTACCTCTGCGTCTTGGGGGATAGTGCTGTTATTGACGTGCACGTAGATGGCTTCCTAGCCTTTGCATTCATTATGCTCATCACCGTCGTTCCTTTGCAAAAGTCACCGGGTCGCCAGGCGATGCAAATATACATCTGGACAGCCGTCATCTTCATCGTCTACTCGCTGCTGTTCTCCTTATTCAGGATCAAAAACAGAGGTGTGCAGCATCATCTCTCATCTAGACCCGTTGCTGACTGATTCCCAGGTTACCCGTTCAAGCTCCTTATATAAGATTATGTAGTCGAGCCAATGAAAAACATGTGTCCGAACAACTGCATATCAAGCCCTTCGTATGTTCGGCGTTCTGCAACTTCGGACCAGTGATCTTTGCTTCTCCCGACCACGACTGCCAAGATCTCCCGAGCGCCATGTACTGACTCCTGAGGGAGGTAGGACCAACGCTCAGGAGCTGATCTGTGATTTGAGAGAAGCATGTGTATTTTGCGACAATGCGATGATAGTTAGTAACCAATAAGTATATGAAGGGGCGTGCAAGGCTATGATGGAAAAGCAAGAGGTGAACGAATAAAGCATGCGAGGTAGAAGTACATAACAGAAGGGAGAGCAAATGTCCGCTGACTCTACCGACGCGGGCAGAAGTCGGTCGCGTCTACTGGCGAAAGCAGATGTACGTTGCCTCTATCGCCGAAGCTTGAAGTACAGAATGACACTGATAAGTGCCAGGAAGAAGACACCAATAAGGGCGAATATCACGCGCTGCTTATACATCCTGTTGATCATGTAAGGAAGAGTCCTGCGAAGACATATGTTGGACGTACTGCCTTATCATCTTCTTCATAGTACTCGACGAGCGGTCGATGTTGGTATCCGCCGTGTGCAGCTGGGGGTTCAAGCATCTATCAGCATCTTTCTCCATGTTTCAGATCAAGCGTACGCACCGTGTCCGTCGTGTGCAGGATCTGTTCGCGCTGCCCGCGCAAATTGCGCAGGATCTCCGCGCCGACCTCCTCCGTGCGCAGCGCTACGCGCGTCGAGTCCTCCAGGCGCTGGGTGCCGTCCTCGAGCGTGTGGTGTCCTGCTAGCAGCCGCGTACGCTCGTCGGGCTCCGAGCCCCACGCGCGACTCGAGTCCTGTCGTTGAATGAGCTCCGCGCGCGTGGCGCTGTGGTATAGCTCGCGCGACTGCTTCTTGCACGACGCGAGCGTTGCTTTTGCCTGGCGCACGCGGCTCACGTATGCCGGCTTCTCGCGGTGCGTCTGGGGGATGTGCGAGAGAAGCTCCTCGAGATGGCTCAGCTTCGAGAGAGAAGCGTTAGTAGGCGCAGCACAGGTGAAAGAGCTGCGCACCATGTCGTCTGCCTCGTCCATGTCGAGTTCCGCTCTGCGGATGGATGCTTTGCGCTGCTCTGTGCGCGGGGTCGATCGTGAGCGCGGGGAAGTGACTGCCGCGCAAGATACTGACCGACTCCTTGCGAGGTAGCCGCAGAGAGCTTGCTTTGTATGGAGACGAGGAGGCCATTGAAGTCCTGCTCGTAAGATTCGAACAGCGTAACTTCAGTCGCCATGATGGATCGCTGCAGGAGGCGTCGGCTATTGCCGTGGTTGGCTCGCGCAGCAGTGACACATACCACTTCTTACTCCTCGTCAATTGTTCAAACTGGGCTTTACCTATGAGCAGCAGCTGCATAGTCTCCCAATCGTACAGCAGCCGCACGTTACCATAACCAACACTCCGAAGAAGCAGCACTTGAGAAGCAGATATCTACGCTCTGCGCTATAAGACGGGAGCGAACCAGCCAAACACGGGTCAACATCCGAGCCTTTGTTCTTTGCCATCATGACAGAAAACCTCGATCGCGGTGGTGCAGAAGGTAGCTCTTTCCCTCCGCCGTCCATCATGTCTCTGGGACTCAGAACTCTCAGCGATTCAGGCTCTTCTTACTTCTCTGGCGCCGGAGGGCTCGAGTGATGCGCCGCGGCTGACACCCCAAGCTCTGGAACGCCTCACACAAAAGATGGAGGAGCTAGGACTGGGGGAGACAAATCAGGCTGGAGGTGAGGTGCGTCTCGCGATCGATGCGAGTATATCCAATTCTGAACACTGCATAGCTTGTTAACGAGGAGGGTCTGCCCATTGTAGACGTGACCGAGCCTGCGGGCGCGCCGATCGTTAGCGCGACGGGCGATTCACTCATCTCGGACGAGGACCCCCTTGTTCGATGGGATCTCCTGTCCTCATTTGAGCGCGAGCGCCGCGCCAGGGAGCGCGATCGCATCCTTGACATGCTCGAGGCGGAGGAGGTAGAGGAAGAGACGGAGCGTGAGGCGAGGGAGGAGGCGGAGCGCCGCGAGGAACGTGAGCGCCTGCGCAAGAAGCACAAGGGCGAACTGGACAAGATCAAGGGGATGCACAAGAAGATGGGCAAGGCGCTGTTGCGCGGTCTCGCAAACGACAGGGACGCGGGATCGGCGGATGCACCGACGCCGACATCGCCACCAACGGAAGTGACCAAGCCGAAGAAGAGCGTTGCGTTCGCGACGTCGAGCTCAACGACCGAGGATGATCCCGGTCGCAAGGAATGGGGCGACGTCGCGACTGGGCGGTTGCGCGCGAAGGCAGACAGCCTAGTGCATGCCATGACCCCTGCGGACCAGCCGACCATGAAGGCCACCGTAGTGGAACGCACCCCAAGCGGCGCGGCCCCACCGCCCTCCCTCCCCGAATACGAGCGTGACTCGGACGACGAGTCTGAGCCGCCAGGGTCGCCTATCGCGGTTGATTCCGATGAAGACCTCGCAGATGATGACATGGATGAGGACGAGTTGGGAGAGACGGGTCTGGAGCCGGAAGAATTTGACCTGGACTATGCCACGCAGCAGCGAGAAATCGCACTCGAGTATCATCGCAAACGGGCCACCATAGGGCAGGCGGCACTGGATGCGATGCTGTCGCATACGCATGACGAGCACGACGATGTAGTGAGTGTGCAAACGCAACCACTGCCGTCGTCATTAACCACCGGCAGGTACCCACTGATGATCCACCCGTCCAAATACCTTCTGCCAAGCCTGCCGTTTCTCGCTTCAAGGCCTCAAAAATGGCGTCCGCGTATAACACTGAGGCAGGCCCAACCCATCCATCACACTCCCACTCGCTTGACGCTTCCGTCGTTCCCGAGGCTACGACGCGCACGATCCAGGGCGCGATCCGGACAGGCAAGCTCGACGCAGATAACAAGCTTGTCAGTGGCCCGGACGACAGTGGCAGCGAGGACGAGAATGAGCTCGCGCGCGAGATGTTTGAGATGTTGAAAAAGGGGGAGCTTGTTAATATGGGTCCAGGAGAGGTGCAGCTGGTGTCACCACCGCAGTCTGCGGATGCGACGGCGTCTGCGCCGATACCATCACCGGCGGCAGAGACGTCGACGCGGCAATCCCAATCCACGGGCAGTATCCCTGTCGGCGCAGACAAGTTGATGCCGCTGAACAAACCAAAACCAACGTCGCGGTTCAAGGTCGCAATGTCGCAGGCTGGAAGGGCTCCGCCAGCATCACCTCTCTCTGAGGCGGCGACTCCGATAAGCACGACTGGACGCTCGTCCCCCAAGATGCCTGTATCTCCGGCGGTCATGGAACGCAAGACGTACTCTGTGGTAGAACCTGGGTCGCCTGCCATCAATCCTCCAGTGCTGCCGCGTCTTGCCGCCGTACCTATAGAGTCGCGAACGTCGTCTGTCGGCTCGTCGGCGACGGTTGTGGGATCACCCGCGTTTTCGTCGATGATTGTCAACTCGGCATCGTTCCCTTCGATGTCTCCCACAGGCACGACGAACAAGGTGCCCAACACCAGCAGCGGGGCGCCTTATTCCATGGTTGTCGAGTCTCCCTCATTTCCTTCGCCGTCAGCACGGCAGCAAAGACGCCCCGAAAGGCCTCCCGATATCATGGCGACTGCAGTGAGGGAGTCGACAGGGACGGCGTACGAAACAGCAGATGCACCGTCGCCGTCGAAAAGAGTGTCACGATTTAAGGCGGAGCGTGGCTGATTCATTCCTGGTCCTGTCGACGCTCGTACGTTAGAATTAAGAAAATCCAGATTAGACTCCTGTTGATCATCATGTGACCGTGAGCATCGCGGACCGTAGAACACGTGCCTGACGGAATCCAGTTTGAACCTGAACAGCGTTGTTCACAGCTCTACGCATCGCTGACAAGCTCTTAAGGGCACCATAGGAGACCAGGAGCTGCTCCTCTTCTTCTGTTATGGGGCCGAGACCCCCGGAGCCGTTCAACACGCGTACAGCGACTATCATGGCCAACGTACGCGACGCACTCCACGATCCTTATGGGCCTTAATTCAAGTACTGTGCCAAGTTTTATGCCGACGCATTCTATAAGCTCTTCGAATCCGACAACCAATACGTCGACAAGGTGCTATAACATAAACAGGGAGGCTACACGAACGCAGATAATCTTTACTGTCGCATGGCACGACTCGGTCACGCCTTTCTCGACGCATGCTGGCAGTTTCTCACTGCTCTGCGGCGTGCGCTCCCTCGACGGCATACGTGCTCTGGCCAAAAAAATGGGGACATGCCATTGCTACGACGGAGACGTCTCCAGGCCCACAGAATGGATACATCCGCAAGCAGCGTCCCCGCCCTAGCTCTCTACAGTGCATTGATGACCATCATCGATTTTATGAACAATGTCCTACGCAATGGCGTCCCGCGACTACAGGAACTCGCAGCAGCGTGCGGCCCGCGCAGAACGGAGAGGCAGTATTCTTCAGTGGCCACCTCATGTGCGCACGTTACTAGGTACGAGCGCGGACGCGCCCATCCTGGCACTCACTCGCTGGATGGTCGCCTACCCGTCGCACAAGTACTTTTCCAAGTACTTCGACCTCCTCTCCGAAGTACTGCGCATATGCGGTCGCGCGGCTGCAACGACCATGTTTCGCTGTGTTTACATCCCCCGCGCGCTCGTGGACGAGATCGAATGTACACTCGCAGAGCTGCCGGAGCCACCCACCATTGGCGCTTTGCAGCCTATCTTCGCTGTCCTACGCTGGTCTCGCCAAACGTATGCACACCCGGACGAGATGTCGACAGCATATTTTTACGGCGGCGAAAGCGAACGCTTGGTGGGACTTATCGACTCTCTGATTCGGCTCTACCCGCGGATCAGCCCACATACCTGGGGCTGGGCGTATACGAGAGGACATCCACAACCTTCGCACATTCATGCAGGACGGCGGGGTCGTGCACTCTTCATTGGATCTGCCTTACGACAGGGAGCGTTACCACCACGACTTGCTGACGTGTTCAAGGGCGACGCGGGCGAGGAGAGTTGAGGAGAATGTGTATTATCGCACGTACGGCCTGATGATCGAACAAAGCAACGTGGACTATTGCGGCTTCCCGCCTTGCAAGGCGACTTTCACCGGCGAGGACGGCGTTTTCGGTACTGCGGCTCGTGCAAGCGTATTGCTCAGTCGAGTGCCAAAAGCAGCATGTATGTCCGAAGACACCTTGCACATCGTTGTAGCTGAACAAGCCTCCCAGTGGCGTTGGGAAAGAAGTGCACATAGACCCTCTGCAAAGACTTCTGCTACTTGCGCAACCAGTTTGAGCTGTCGTCACCTCGCGGCAGATACTGCGCGGATCGGGTCACCCACAACAAGGATGAAGTGCAAGCGTTATGTGTGGTGAAGCAGATCAACGTGGCTGTCATTCAGAGGATTGCTCAACATGACAAGGAATGCAAGCGCATATCCCGTGAAGTGTGTGGAGGTGCGCGCAGTAACCGCGGAAACGGTCACAATATACTGACTTCGAACTTGCCCAGGTCGGCGGATGCGACCAGTTATCTCAACCTACTGGCTTAGCCATGAGTGGCACGCCCTGGTCATTGCATCAACGTTCAACCTGGAGGCCGAGTCTGCAAACCAGTATCTTGATTAAGAAGTACAGGACGGCTTCTACACAACCATTTCAAGAGACTTCAGCGCTAGCGCTCAGCAGAACTCAGGTGCATCTTTGATAATCTCTTACGCGAAGTTACAGAGCTGCGGTGGTATGAACGGCGGACCTTGTGATCACAACGCCCAGAATGACAATGAAAACTGCATGTATATTCCAAATCTACCGCAAAGGCCCATCTACCGCCTCAGGCTCCTCCGAAAGCGGATGCTCCACCTGCCTGAAGCCGGGTGCAAGCGATTCGCTCGACAGCGCACCCTCCCCATGCCCATCGGGCAGCGGCGAACCCGGTATTGGCGGTAATGGCGAACTCGGCACTGGCGGTAGCGGCGAGCCGGGCACCGGTGGCAACGGCGACATCGCCCTGGGACCAGGAGACGTTACCCGCGACGGCGGCTGTGAGCCAGACTGCCGCGGCTGGTACGGCAGTGGTTGTGGTGACGGGGGTGCTCGAGCCCATGAGAGGGCTAAGTGGGCCCGGATGTGGTGAGGATGGCGGTAGCGGTGAGAGTGGACCCTTGTCCGTAACGGTCGATGAGCGTGTGAGCAGGCCCTTCAATCGTGCGTTCGCTGTCGAGCTAAATGTGTTGATGGTGCTGCTTCGTGCAGGCGCGCCAAGTGGAGGTGCAGAGGAGGTCGGTTGCGATGTTGCCTGTGTGGCTGCCTGCGCTGATTGTTGTCGCGTGCGCTTCTCGGAGATGACGGTCTCCACCATATTGCTGGATGGCGCGGGGACGTTCTTGATCGTCGATACTCGGTCATAGAAGTACTTTGCGTCTTTGACGAGCCTGCCGATATGTAAGACGCAGTCTCATACCAGACGATGAAGTCGCACCTCTGCTTCGCGTGCTCATGTGGAAGGTCGATGGTGGTGAACTCCTCTGAAATGCGGTGGTTGATGGCGGCGAAGACCTGGGTCATGACCATCTGGGAGTGCATTCGCATAAGCGAAGATCTCACAGCCAACTTTCAGAGAGCTTACCTCGACTACAGGCAGTGCGAGGAACTTGGTCAAGACCTTATGCAGGTCATGGTCCCTTGGTCATAAGCGTCATGTACGCGTTGACGCCCTCTTCGCTAGTCGACTCCAATCCACTGCCTATGATATCTGTCAGCCAGATCCCAATGCCACCCGCCGAACATACCTGCAGGGCCTTCATATGCTGATTGATCCTGTCGCTCATGATCGCAATCAGCTTCATATGCACTTCATGCTGGTGCTCTTGAAGATCCTTCACATCGTCAGTCCCCCATCGCTTCAACCAGCAGAAGCTCACTGACCCCGCTTCATCTTATCGAACTCGATGAGCATGACCGCCTGCTTGGGGTTCAGATGCCTCCGGAATGTCTCGCGCACATACGGAATGAGCGCAATCATCACACTCAGGCTCTGACTCGCCAACGCCAAATGCTTCGCCGTGATATTCTTCAGCCCCGCGCTGCGCATTGCGCCCGCGCCTAGCACGACCTGACATACGCGCGAGTTGAACGCCTTGAAGAATTCGATGACGCGCGACATCGCGTCCGTGGTCAGCAACGGCAGGTTCGCGATCACCTTGAGGTAGTCGGAGAGGAGCGGCACGGTGGACATGGTCGCGGTGACGACGTAGAGCGGCTGGGAGTCGACGTAGATCGCCCGCTTGTCTTTCGAGGCGCCAATCTGTTTGAGGGGAGGGGTAGTGATGGGGACGCCGGAGGGCATGGTCGACATGGATGTGAGGGGGCATGGAGGCGGCGGTGTCGATGCCGTGAGGGTCGGCATCGGGTGAATCAGGTGATGGGGTGGGGCGCACAAATAGTGCAGGCGAGTCTTTGACAGCGCAGTCGACAATGATGTTGGCGGCGGTTTGGGCTTCCTCGCTGCAATCGTCGTCTTTCCAGATCTCGTCTTCGAGCAACTTCGCAGACTGAGAGACTCGATGTTGGTGGAACGCCTGTAGGAAGCCCTTCGCCTGAGGACCTGAACGTCAGCTCTCCATCGCGCGGGCGTCCGCTGAACTCACCTGAGATACGATGGCACCGCGCAAGCTGACAATCATCCGGCCACAGACGACCTCGCACTTGACTACAAAGTTCCAGGTTTCGTTGAACAATTCGACGAACTCATCCAGCGACAGACCGATGTGCTGTTCCGTGCGACATGACAAAAGCCGAGCAGATAGCACATTCGCCGTCTCCGTGAATGTTGACAGCGTATCGGTCACTTCGGTTTGGACGTTGGATCGCGAGCTGTAAGGCGGATTTAAGCGAAGGGCAGATGACGAGGGAGCGAGTACTCACGCGTCGTCCTCGGCAAGCCACCGAGCACTTCAGTGATCAGCTTGCCCTGGTCTCGGACGCCTTCAGCGCCGCGCACAAGCGCAGTATATAATCGCTGCACGAGTCGCAGGAACTCAAGCTGAGGCATTTCTGATAGTCGTTTGAAGAGTCTAACGAAAGGGTCAAAGGCCTGTCTGATTATACGGGACGAGACCACTCGGTTTCATTCGACTTGGTATCAAAGTCACTATCCGGGTATACAGAGCCTGCAGGTAAATGCTGATAGCAGTGAGTCCAGACCAGCAGCGAGGGATATGATATACGCACCTCCCGAGCGACGCTCTTCACGACGCCGCCGACCTCCTCCCTCCATTTCGTGCCAACTGCATCTTTGACGCCCTTCGTCGTTTGCAAGGATCGTAACAGAGGCCGCAGTCGGTCTCGTAAGCGCTCGTCCCTCTGCGTGCGTAGATGTTCCTGCGTAGAATCCCTCTGTGATGGCGAGGACTCCATACGTTCCACGAGATCCGTACGCAGGACGCCGACCAGCTCTTTGGATAGCTTCTCCGCAATTTGTTGGGTCAAAGTGCGTAGATGAGTCGGCAGCTGCGAGAACGCATGGAGTTGTGACAGTGGTATGGAGGTGGTGGGGTGCGGGGCCGCGGTTGGTGGCGTTGTTGGCTGCTCATCCTCGTCTTCTTCTCGTGTTGGCGTCAAGTGCCCATTCCCGTTCAGTTTCCCGTTGAGCGTAGGTTGCTGACCGTCCCAGAGCTGCTGAAGCTCCGCCAGCACGGCGAGGGCTTCGGACCACATCCCATCGGCTACGAGACGGCGGCCGAGGGCGACGACGTCCAGCACACCCTTGACTCCGTCCACCTCGGTAATGACGTTCTCCAACCGCCCGAGCTTGATCTCAGCACGTGTGATCTCCAAGCCCTTCTTCGCGCCTTGGTCGACGCCCTTCAGCTGTGCGCGGAGCTCTTGTATTCGGTGAGACATGATGTGGACGAGGAGTGTAGCGAGTGGAGGTTCGATAGTGCGGCAAAAAACGAGGAGGACCGCACGGAGATCTCGTATGTGAGATGTTGCTCGACTGTATCTGCGTAGTGCGAGAACTTCTCGAGGAGCGGGAGGGAATGCGACAGAGACGTCGGGTCTACGTCTTCTCCTGTGCGTTGCTCAGTGACCTGATTCCACGTAGACGTGTCGCCCAGGTTGAACTCGCGCTCGAAGAAGACCGGGGGCACTGTATCCAACAGGGGCATGGCCTTGGCTTTGCCCTTGGCCTTACTCGTCGGCGGCGGCAAGTCGCCCGATGCTGCGGCCATGTCGAAGTCGCTGTCCCCATGCTCGTCCGCCTCCGCTGCCAGTTCCCGCTTCGCGGACTCGAACTTTCCCACTCGCCCCGGACGGCCTTGAGATAGGAGTCAAAGTCCTTGCGCCGGACGCGCGGGAGATCGGCCGGAGGTACAGATGGGAGGGAGGAGTGTGCCTTGGGAGGCGCCTGGCGCTTGGGGGGTTGTTCAATACGGTAGAAATCGCTGTACAGAGGCCAGTGATGAATGAAGCAAGTGTCTGCAAGTGAGCGTCACGCACCATGGAAGGCCGTGCTTGCTGCTACTCCACTCGGAGGGGATGGCCAGAGCTGAGCTTGCTGGCATTGAGGTTCCACGCATGCGCAAAGCTGTGACCCGTAAGATCTGCGCGCCCTGCAGCCTCCGTCGCCCCAGGACGCTCTCTGGCCCTAGTCGCGAGGAAATGACGCTGCCCGGGCCGCGACGCGATGCGGGATCGTATGTGAAGCGGAACGGGGCGCGCGCATGAGGGACTGGTGTCTGCTGCGTATCTTCTGCGTATGTGGGCGTCGACGCTCCTGACGGTGCCGGGGACGACGCGCGCGACATGCTCCCTCGCTTAGCAGGTGGGGTCGCCGGCGCTGATGGCGGCGGGGAACAAGCAATTGGTGGCGTCGTCCACGTGCGAATCGCCACGCAGAATATTGGACTTTCACCGCATTTGAGGAGAGTGTAAACCTGGTGTAAACCTTCCCGTCGCCTCAACTAGTGGTGAGCCGTATATGCTATAGCCCCATTCTACACAATACCCCATCTTATCTACATGCAATTAATATTCTAGCGCCACTTCACATCTCTTCCACGGCCTCCCGGACCTCGCTCGCGAACAGGACAATGACCTTCTGGAGTTCTTCGGCGTCGAGAAGCGCCTCGTGACACCTCATCGCCAATCCAATGCTGTCCGTCTCCGTATTCAGCACAACATCCACGAAGAAGCCGTGCTGTGAAACCGTCAACTCTATCCATCTTTAAACGCAGATCCCAACTCACCTCTGGCAGATACGACGTGTCGAGCAAGTCAACAGACGAATTCAGATCCCCAAAGGGCTCCACTGATATAAAGTCCGTCGGTGGGCCAACCTGTGAACATCCACTTCGTCAGTCGAGGTCCACGTCTTGTACTATGAAAACACCCACCGACAGGCTTTCCAGCAGGCTCTGGCTTCCCTTCCTAATCGACCGGATCTTATCGCCGTGCCACAGCAGGTTAAGCCACACATTGAACAGCGCGCCCCGTCCCTCGCCCTTTGTCCACGCCACCACATCCCGCAGCCTTGCCTGCTCATGCAACGTCCGCCTCCCCATCTCCACCTGCACCTCCCGCGCCACATCCCGGATCGGCTTGTCGCCCCTACCCGTCAGGCGCATCGGCAGCACGTTCACTGTCGGCCCACCGAGCACGTCGACACCCTCGACCGCAGCCGAGCGCCCGGTGTGGTACACGCCGACCACCGGCTGCTGGCTGCCCGACAGGCTGGCGATGACGCGGCCCCAGACGGCAAGCACCAGACCCTGGACGCTGATGCCGCCGGCCTGGCACTTCTCCTGGAGAGCGCTAACCGAGGCGACGACGCCCGACGCGCGCGCGAAGACCTGCTTGAGGCCCGCCTCTGGATGCTGAGACGGCAACAGGGTCGCGTCCGTCCCCACCGCCGTGCGCCACATGTCCTTGGCAGCGTTCTCGTCGGGGTTCTTGGACATGATGTGCTTGACGAGGCCTGAGAAGTCGGTAGCACTACGGCATTCCTCGCCACGGTATAGCGCACAGAGGTCAGCGACGATGAGGGGGACGGACCACGCATCTATATCCGAGTTTAGCACGGCGATCCAGATAAAACGTCAACAATGCGTACCATAGGTCGCATGATGCAGCGACAAGAGTACCGCGCAGTCATCTCCGACTTGGACCAGCTTAATGCGGGCGGGAGGACGGAACAGATTGGCAGGCGTGTCGTACTCGCGCTGCACGTAAGTCTTCACAACTTCCTTGAATTCGCCTTGCTCCTGGATAAACGACCAGTCGCTGGAGTCCGCAGTTTTCATGACGACCTGCACGGCGGCTGTCGGAGAGGTCGCCGCAAAGGCCGTCCGGAGAATGCTATGCCGCTTCTGCAACGCGCGCCATGCTGCTTCAAGTCGCGCAGGATCCGCGGAGCCGTTTACCTGGTAGGAGAACACAGGCTGGTAGAACGTTCCTCCAGATGCAAGCCACGCAGACAGGTGGTAGTCCTGGCCCTGTGATGTCCCTGTCAGCAGCCATTCAACATCCAGAATAACACCATGCTAACCGCCAGCGCCGGAAGCACATCCTCGACTTCATCGTCCGTTAGCCCGAGCTTCTTGAGCGCAGCCTCCCTGACATCCAGCTCGACCGACTCAGCATCTGCATTTTCCGTCACTCCGTCGAGGGCCTGCCCACGCTCCTCAAACACCGCACAGATCCCCATCACCGTCTCGCCTTGGAAGACGTCCGCAACCAGGATCGGCAGGCCTTCTTTCCTGCACCGCGCCGAGATCTGGATCGCCGCAACCGAGTCGAGCCCAAGCGCGTACAGCGGTGTCGTCAACCCGATGCGCTCGACGGAGATCTTCGACACTTCCGCGAAGACGTCGCGCAGTAGCTTTCGTTCGCAGTGAACTCACGATCGACCTTCGGCGAGTCAGAATCGGCGCGCGGCTGTTGGCGCTCGCGAGGCGCTTCAAGGACAGCTTTCAACTCGGGAGGCACGCCACGACGCAAGCATTGGGCTGTGTCACGATGTCAATGAGTGTATCCTTGAGGGATGCCAGCATGTCCGCGAGTCCTTCCTGGGACATACACCGCTTTGGCAGCCGGCGCGTAGCTCGAGCTGGTGGCCATTGTGGATGACCTCGAGACTCAGGGGATACTGCAATAGGAAGTCAGTGGTCGAAATCAACAAAACATCCCATCTCCTGGTTACTGACCTGAGCAGACGTCGGGTCGTCAGATAATTCA
>VDMD01000161.1:0-46528 GCA_007026445.1 Schizophyllum amplum
TCGAGGAAGTGGACAAGATGTGGATCAGACGTAGACAGCCTAATTACTGCCGCGTCAACAATAGGGCTGCTCAATTCTAAAAAATCGGGTATTCCCAAAATGGAAAGAGGTCGCGCCGCGAGCTCTCCGCGCTGGGTTTCCGTCTGTACCACCATCTCTCGACGTGCTGCCGCTCGGGCAAGTAGCTGTAAACCTTCGATAATTTGGTCTGCACGCACCTGAGCAAGAATGAGGCTGGTATCTTTCTCCGACGGGCCGCAATGCGCCTTGCACTCGTAAAGTCGCTCGTGATGCGTCCTCGCAGACATGTTGAGGCCTGCGGCCGACTGTCATGCCGTGGAAGTCGCTTGTAAACCTCTGATAATTGATCCTCTGTATGCTAGACCAGCAGAAATTGCTGGAACAGTGTCTTCTCCTGCCAGGAGGATGTCGGGGGGGGGAAAGCATCCGCTATGATTGAGTCTAAGTATGCAATTATCTTGTTCAGAGGTGCATAGACATGTCAAAAGGTTCAGTAGAATACGCTCAGAGATCCTGTATGCAAGACACAGGCCAAGGAGCCCATTAGCGGGTTCTAGCAGCTCGGAAGGGCTTGTGCACATCAAGAGCCACATGTCGAAGCGCCACGGAACACATCAAAGTCACAGTTCATGTTCGAATGCACATATATATGTTTATCTGAGGTTTAAAGGTACTTTAGGGAGCGCCAGTGCGTTGAGGAATGCGGTACAGACGAGAAACGGGCGCGACGACGCAGGACACGAGTGGTAGGAGCATCACGGCCCGTGTGGATGAGATACAAGGTCCATTCTTGCTCAAGTGCGTGCACACCGATTTATCGGATGTTTACAGCTACTTTCCCGAGCGGCAGCACGTCGAGAGATGGTGGTACAGACGGAAACCCAGCGCGGAGAGCTCGCGGCGCGACCTCTTTCCATTTTGGGAATACCCGATTTTTTAGAATTGAGCAGCCCTAATGCCAAAGTTGCCTTTATGCCTCACAAGGGCAACCCTGTTTTCAGACAATCACAATGCAACTTTCGACGAACACGGGTTCCTTCATTGCACGCTATATACATGGTACAGCTAACTTGATGCACACAAACTAGCGTTCAGAACATATATACACAGCGACAGGAACCTTGGGAATAGTCAGTGGGCTGTAAGATGCAAGGACCAGGCGAAACGGAAGATCATTGGTTGAAGACATTGTATTTGTGAAAGAGTATCGTCATACGAATACGTCGCGACTGTGCATATAATCATATCGAAGGAAGGACATAGACCTACCGAGAGATGGTGAAGGGAGGGACTAAGGAAGTTGCGGAGGTGGAGCAGGGCAAGCTTGAGGTTATCGCCAAAATTGGATAGCAGACAGAGAAGCAGAACGAGTCGCGGAAGGCAGAGACAGATCGACAAAAGTCTGGAGGAGCAAGTCAGCATGACGTTCATAGGATGTAGCAACGGATGGGATCAGTATTAGCATGGAAAATCATCAAATGCGCCGCTCTTTGAGACGATGCATAAGTGCTTGACTTCTATTTGGTTCATCACAATGAAGACATAGAGTTGTACTCACCAGCAGCAGATGGCGATCGTGCAGACAAACGACGAGAGGAAGCAAGCAAGCCCTATATACCAGGCACCTGAAAGAATGCCAATGAGTACGGATGCAGGCATAACTGCAACGACGATGAAGGCTCGGAAATTTGGGTATAAGTGTAACGTTTCATTAACCCGAAGGCTTCGAAGTAGCGATTCTTTTTTCTCTCGTCATCGCCAGCAGGAAGAAGGGACACTCACCAGAGATCCGAGCTGCATCGCCCAGTCGCGAAGCATAGTCGTGGTCGAGAACAGAACAAGGGACAAGGATAAAGAACGCGAAATTTTCGAAAGTAGACCGCGTCACTTGAGGGCAGGCTGATGTTAACCACGTGCCATCACGCTGCCATGCACCGTCGCTGGTGATGGCCAAATAAGGTTGGACCTTTCTCCACCGCTCTTTCACACAGACCACGCCCTAATTTTCTGCATCGTCTTTCCTGTCTCTCTCTCTTCGCTCACGACACCGAGAACTCTCACGATAGCCATGGCCAACGTCTTGCCACCCACCCCCGATTTCCACCCGCGCACCGTTGCGCACGCGCCCTCCCCTTTTGGCTTTGGCTTCGGCCTAGGGTCGGGCGCGATGCAGCCGTCGCATACCTTCGGAATGCAGGCCACGCATGCCTTTGCCTCGCAAGCATCTCTAGCGCCACTCATGAACAGCGCTTCGCGTGTGCAGAAGCGGCGCCACGAAGGCGACGATGAGCAGCAGCCGCGGCGCCCGCTATCACGCGATGCGTCGATGGACCGTTCGCCACCACCCGAGCGCCCCCGCAAAGCCCTCGTCAAGCGGGGCCCGCATGACCCAAGCCGACCTCCCAGGCCGCTTACAGAGCAAGGAGAACAAGTCACCCGGAGCAGAGGAGGAGGAGCATGACGTGGACGTGGGGGTCCTGTTGGGTAAGTGACCGCCGATCTTCTCAAGTTCGTCGTTGCTCATGCATTTCCAGCCAACCTCCCTCCGCAGTCGCTTCTGCCGATGCTCACTGCGCTCGTTACGCAGCAGCCTCAACTCAAGCGCACGATCCTGAACTTGATCCCCGGCCGACGCTCGAGAGCGCACTTCAGACCCTCGCTACGGCAGCCAAGAAGCTCTCCGACTCATACCCTTACTCTGGCCCCCAGGCGCCGGCGCCCACCTTCGGCTTCGGCGCCTCCGCCCCCTCACCCTTCGCCCACCGCAACAACACCAGCCCATGCGGGAGTCGTACATCACAGATCGCCTCCGGCCGCACGTAGATGAGTTCGTGTCCGCGTGCACATCGTATCTTCCCTACTTCTCGTACACTACCACACCGGCGCCGGGAAAACCGAAGGAGAAGCCGCACGCCATGGAGACGTACCTTTTCCTCGAGGCGCTGACGCAGCACGTGTATGCACAGCAGCCACTGTCGCAGGCATCGCTTGCCCAGGCCTTCCTGCCGCGGCTCATGGAAGAATGGGCGGCCTGGGTGGAGGGTGTGGACGAGGTGGTGAATCGGCAAGGTGGCATGTATGGGAGCGATGTGGTGCGTTCCTGGGAGCGTGGACTGGGACTATTTCGCTGGTCGGGATGGAGAGTGGTCGCAGGGGATGCGTGGTGTGCGGAATCGGTGGGTGGTCAAAGTGGGCTGGCTCGTTGGGCGCTCGCAACCCATGGAGCTGTAGACATTGCACTCTGGACCGCCTGCTTTGTTATGACTGGTTACGCCTCACGATATCTGTCAACCTGCTCACTGTCATGTCTGTCACTCACATCGTACATCATCTTGTGTAAGTATCCCAATCGTTCATGTTAGGACATGTGTAGGCCTATGCTCGATATACATGCTCGCAGTTGCTACGACAGGGACCAGATTTGACTTGACTCTGAACCTGCTCTGAGTCTGAACGAGTAAATCGATGGCGCCGGCACCTCGGACCGGAAGCACGACAATGAATCACAAAGCGGACGACCGCCACGTGCGCCGAAAATTCTGAATTTGTTCAACTTCTCGCCGTCGCGCTCCGTGACGCGCCCGAAGAAATTGCAGAGATCTTGGAGGCGGGACGACCCCTCGCGCCCATGTATGCTCGCAGGGTGCTCCCGCGCTGTATCCTCCGCCAATAGCCGACTTGACCCGCTGCAGTCCGTCTTTCGTGCCGCCGCGGGCCGCGCCTGGTACAGGACTGCCGTCGCCGCGCATGGCCATGCCAAACCAGAGTGAGTACTCTGGCTTGCTGCAGAGACATAGCCTTACATATGCAGTAGTCCGACGCAGTCGGTACGACTGCGTGGTCGTATGTCGCGCAAGTTACCGGAGTACATCCTCGCTCGACGGAAAGGCCAGCCGTATGACGAGCCCCCTCCCGCACCGCAAGGAGAGCGCGTCACGGAATCGAACATTATCACTACTCCCACTACCAATAAACCCGATACCCAAACGCGTCGACGCCGAAGTACCGATCGCAACCTCCCCTCTGCCCCCGGACCTCCACTCCCGCCCCTCCCATCTCCCACCAGCCGCAAGACGCTCCTCGAAAACATATACACATTATGTGCTCGCGGAACGCCCCTCCCCACTCTTCTCGACTATCATGCCGCGTCCCCCTTCCAGTCGCGCGCGTCGCTGCACGCCCTGCTGCAAAAGGCCGTTCGCGAGCGTGCCTTCGGGTCTGTCGCATGGATCGCGCGCGCTATGCGCTCTGCAGGCATGCACGTTGATCCGCGACTCGCAGTACGCGCCCTCGTCAAGTCCGGGTACTGGGAGCGCGCGTGGACCCTCGCGCAGACGCACGCGGGCCGTCCCCCGACCTCCGACGCGCTCGCACGTGCAGAGGTGCCGTTGGAGATTTGGCGCGAGTTCACGCGCGCGCTGCACGTCGACTCCCTGCGCCTTCGTATCCGCCGAAGGCTGCGGGACCGCAAGATGGAGGGCTCACCTCCGCTCCCGGTCCGCCAATGGCTCGAACATGTGCCGGCGTACATCCCGGAGAACCTTGCGCAGCTCCATCCGGTGGACGCGTACGGCCTCATCCGTGCACTCATTCTGGCGGACCGCCGACGGTTTGGCGTGCAACTCGCGATGGCGTACTTCAAGAGTTTAGGCCCAGATCTGCCACCGTCGCGCGTGCGCCACTGCCTGGACATTGTTAACCTCATCGTCGCCTTTGCTTATCCGCTACGCGGGCTGCGGCAATTTCACCAGGCCAACACAGCCGCGCAGTTATTGGTCTCGCTGCACCCTTCCTTCCGCCCCACCCCGTCTACGCTATTTCTGCTCTTACGACCTCTGAAGCACGCGAAGAGATGCGGCACGATTGCTGTGAGCGCTCTGCAGTTCTACACCCGACGATGGGGCGAGTGTGTCGTCCAATGCGCGCGTTCGACGTCGGGCTATCAATCTCTGCATCAAGGAGAAGCGGTGGGACTTGGTGCGCGCGCTCTTGGCCCACCAGCGCGCGCGTGGTCTGTCTGACGAGGAGATCTTGGGACGTACGCTCGCGGAACACAGGCGAGGAAGACGACGCGGACCAGCGCCTGCGCGCAAGACATTCGAGACGGGCGCAGGCCGGGAGCGGAGATTGTGGCGCCGGCTGCATGGCGTTGGCCGGGTGGTCGGCTTCCGCGGCAGGAAGTGGCTCGCTGCACGGCGCGGGAGGTGACTCGGCGAGCCGAGCAATGCCCAATATATTGAAAGACAAAGTGAGGGCGTTATTAGTGTCATCAATAAAACACTTTCCATTGCTGTAGCTGCTGGGGATCGGCGTCGCAAGTCGTTCAGTGTGCATGCATGGGGGGACACCGCCCGCGCGTGTCGCGATCCCACTTTGTTGATATATTGATCGTGCATCGATTCTGGCTGTCCTGCCAGAGAGCCCGATGGAACGATTGACGCACTGACAGCGTCTGCGCCTCCGGGGACTCGACAGACGTCCGTCGCGGGCACAGCGAGGAATATAAAGGCAACGGCAATGTGAGCGATAAAGGACAACGACCACACCATGGCACCACGCTCAGAGCGCATCGTCGGAATCTCTTGTGAGCAGCGTAAATCCCTTGGCCAACGTGAGTTTGCAGCTGA
Source organism: Schizophyllum amplum (assembly GCA_007026445.1). Lineage (NCBI taxonomy): Eukaryota > Fungi > Basidiomycota > Agaricomycetes > Agaricales > Schizophyllaceae > Schizophyllum > Schizophyllum amplum. The sequence goes on from VDMD01000161.1 coordinate 5,649, forward strand.
CACGCTTCTTTCAGGCGTCACCGTTGGCGCCGGCCCTCGCGGCGACACGGACATGCTGGCGCGCGTCGCTATTGTCGGCTTCGACGGCAACACGATCCTCGACGTTTATGTCGCGCCGACGAGCCCCGTCACCGACTACCGGGAGGCCAAGACCGGTATCAAGGCGGCGTACTTGCATTCTTGTACGTGCCAGTGTGCCACCCGCCGCCTTTTGTGGCGTTGCTGACCAGCGTTCAGCTCGAGCGCAGAATATCCGCACGGTATACACTACGGTGTGCAACATCCTGCGCAACAAGGTCGTCGTCGGCTACTCGCTCTGGCTCGATTTTGCGGTCCTCGGTATCCAGCACCCGGCCAAGGACACGCGCGACAATGCCCTCTACCTCGTATGTGCATCGATAGCAGTACTGATAGACGCTCACTGATCTCGCCCCAGCCTTACCGCACTGCGCTCCGCACTCAACACATGGCCGGCCTCAAGACTCTGGCCTGGCGCTTCCTCGGTCGCAATATCTCTGAATGTTACATGGACCCCATCGAGCACGCACGCGTCGCCGTCGACCTCTATCGCACCTACATGACTGACTGGGAAGGCTCCATTGCTTCGCGCAAGTGGCCCTGCGACCTTCCGCCCGGCCACTTCTCGTCATACTACAAATAGGCGCCTCCGCTCCGTGACCCTTAGATCTACTCTACTCCGATCACCTAATTCTCCTGCATCCCTCCCGCGATGCTTCTCTCGCTCTCACGTAGCTTATCTGCCCGCCCCTGGTTTGGGCCTAGTCATTGTCGGTCGCCCTGTCGCTGTCGTTGTCATTGTATTGTATCGACGCTGTCGCTGTCGCTGTCACTCCCATACGCTCTTATGTTGTACTGTACTTGGCCACCACACGCCTAATGTGCTCCTGTTATCTTCCCGGTAGCATACGATGACTTGATAATTCTATATAGACTAGATATATGGGCACTGCAGCTCTATTATCGCCTTGAACGACCGTAATACACGAATAACGATCAATTTATTGCAGCGCACGCGCTAAAAGTCCCCGTCTCCACCGTCAAACGGCCGGCCGTGTAGCAATATGACATTCAGTACCACCGTCATGTCCGGGCGCATGCACCTTGCTGATGGAGCAGTCTAATGCCGCGTCTGCATACCGCAATGTCATTGAGTTGAACGCGCCGCGGGAGTCTCGTGCCATCACGCACCTTCTCTGCGTCAAGCGCGCGCAATATCGACTCGTATACCAGCAAGGCGCACGCGTTAACAGGGAAGGCCCGCAAGATACAAGGAGCTAGCCCTCGGTAGAAGCCCCGCGGCCCGTCCTTGCGATATATCTCCCGAGCGACAGAGAGGAAGGACGGCCGTTTCAGTGCTGTAGCGCCGACACCAGGATACGGCTCGGGATACGGGTGCGCCATCATGCGACTGGCAGAGAAGTTAGAATGCGCGGGCTTCCACAGGCACGGAACATGCACGCACTTCTTCACTGTGTCTGCGGGTATTCCCAACGTCCAGAATACCAGGGACGCGAACCCGCCAGACAGGAAGTTCGCTGTTGGCGTGCTGATTTGCTGAGACAGACATAAGCACTGGTCCTGCCGTGGCGTGACAAGTGAGCCGAAAATGCCCACCTCAAACCGGGAAAACCCGCGCATAAACGCCTCCACGGACAAGAACATCCAGAAGAAGTTTGTACGCATCATGACTGTCCCCGTGAAGCCCGACCATAGCCCGGACACCCCTTGGACGCGTACGATCTGTCGTATGCAGTCTATGGGACTTTTGAATTGCCTGTCCGCGGCATGCCGCTGCTGTTGCAGCTGCAGCTTAACTTCGCTCCATCGCATCAGGCAAGCCGATATGATGAACTGACTGTAAGTACATACCTTTGATCTGTTCCACGGGCGTGGCGACGATCGTGCTGAGCCAACCGCTATGTCACTATGACTCTCTTCTCTTGGAGGGCATGACACATACCTCGTAGTCCCTGCAAAGCCGTTAGCACCCCTCTTCGCCACCGTAGGCCAATTTTGCACATACCTGCCAACAAGCCCGCAAACCCATGTCCGAGAAGAGTCAAGCGCGGGGTGCCCGAGCCTGGGGTGGACTCAACGAAGCCAGCGTCGCGCAGATGAAGGCGGTAAACATGCAGACTTCCCATCAACAGAGAATCGATGATAGACCAGCCGAGGGCGGGAGGAGTGGCGCCCTTGTACAGCGCAAGCGGGCCCTCGTTTCGAACGGTCTTCACAAACGCTTCCCATGCGCTGTGATACTGCTGGACCTGCACCCGCGTCTTGATCGTGTCGAATCTAGAGGTAACGCGCAACTGTTGTTACCGCAAGCTCATGTTCTGCAAAGTTCGGTGAGATAGCGAAGCGGAAAGACGAGGAGAGACACACCATTGCGTGGTATGAGCGCACCCATGCCCAACAGCCACCTGAAAAGCTGTCAGACGCATGCAGGCCAGGCGCGTCGCGTCTACATGGATGTCTTTTGTCACGCACTTTGGTTAAACCTTGGTGTCACGGGATCGCATCGAGTATTAGCGGGACTACCGACTGATGTCTTGGCTGAAAGGCGTTCGAACTCACCACTCCCTACACCAGCAACTCCGCCCACAAGCCTGCTGCGCTCTACTGGCTGTGCGGTTGTGTTCGGCTCAGTACTCATGACGGACACTGGTTGGACACCGTACAAAGGAACGTGGCGAATCGCGATCAACCAACTAACAAGCTTCGGCCAATGCCGAAGCTCTCACGTGTGCGGTCCGGCACCCGCCGTTCAACCACCCCTATCGCTGTGGGTCTCGACCGCGACGATGCAACAGCCCAGGTCAAACCTCAAGACAATTTTGCGGCCGATTTTTTCACTGGCGTGGGCGATGGGCAAGATCTCTACCTCACCTCACCTCTATCCCATAGAGGGTATCCGTATATTGCCCAATAAACGCGGGGGCGCGCCGGAATCTAGACCGCAATCAGACGTGGCGATGTGGGTCTAACTGTATCGACGCCCGGGCGAGAGTCGACTGGGTCGTGGTCGCGTCTTAAGATCTCATCCTAGAGAGGAGGCGAGGGTGGGGCGGGGCAGTATATAATCCAGGAAGCAGGGCCTGCTTCTACATCACAGAGCTTCGCACTCACTCGCATTCATACACCCTCGCGCACTTCTCGAGCTTCTATTCCCTGCTCAATAGCCACATCCACTTGACATCCGCAATGATGTTCGGCCACAGCCTCACGTCCACCTGGGCTAACGCTTTCGCTGGCCGGTCGCGGGTGAGTGACACGATGGCGCGGTCAAGAGTACAGTCGCTGAGGAACGCCACAGTCATTTGGTATCTGGGTCACTCTTGAAGCACTCTGCGGTGCTGGCGTCTTTGCCATGTATGGCCGACCCATGTGTGTATATATGTCCTGCATGGTCTGCGTTCTTGCTGACAGCTACCTCGTCAGGTTGCAATCTGCTCGGGCACGGGCCACTGAGCGCCTTACAGCAACAAATCGGAGTCTGTAACAAATCCCGTCTTGCCCCGTTCCACCACTTCTCTGGCCCCGGATTTATCTCCCACTGTATCATACCATGCAATATTGAAACGTTGAAAAGGAAAACAGCGTACTTGAGCTTGCGTACTCGAATACAATTACAATTGGTGTCGTTGTCCAAGGTACATAGTAAACTTATGTCTACGCGTCAAATTCGACATTGTTCTCCTCCAGGATGTCACGGGCGTTCTGCTTCGCCTCGTCGCCAACGTTGGGGTCTATTGGCAATCAACATAGAGCGGAAGAGTGATGACTGTGCACATACTGTGCAGAGTGGCCTTGTAGCCGCCCATACGCTGATTGTGATGTTCTTCACCGGAAGTCGCTAGATAATGTTAACAAGCGCAGAAGGGCCCAGCCAAGCTCACTCACCAGAGGAAGACTTGGAAGGAGCTTTGGCGTCGGCGTCGACACCCATCTCGTCGAGACGCTCAGCCGCACTCTGCTTCACGTCGTCGCCGATCTTCGGGTTGTGAAGAGTCGCCTTGAGACCGCCAGCGACGCGGTTGGAGTTCTTGCCCTCTGCAAATGGAATAAGCGGGCGGAGACGCAAGACGTGTCGCGCGACTGACCAGAAGCAGACATTGCTGGACTTGATTGTGGTGGGTGAAGTGGTTGAAGTCGCTGAGATGGTAGGAAGCTGGGCTGATAGTTTCCATTCCTCATCCCACCGCCTTATATACCTGTCGCCCAAGGGGTCAATGTCAACGATTCTTGTGAATCTATGATTTCATGAGCGACAATGACGCGGAAATGTGCGAACTGAAACGAGCTTGTTTGCTTCGGAGACAAAGTTGGCTTTTGGTTGGCTTCTCCCGAAGACTCCTGATACCACCTGCGAGACGATGGGAGGCAGGTCGCCGATCCGCGGCTTCGCCGCGTGCTTGTCTGAACCTTGCGCCATGAAGCACACGTCAGCCCTGGCGTTTACACGGTTCGGAATTGCTGGGTCGCGGAGTGCTCAGATTTTACATGCCACTTTCAAAGTCAGGGTAGGTCTCGCGTGGATTATGTCGAATGTACAGTAGGTTTTAGTACTTTAACGACTGTGAGCAATTCTGGTCTATCGAAGGATATTACAGTCACTCACCACTGGAACAAGCATTTGCATGCAGTCGCTTTCGCGGAGGATAGTGCAGAATGGCCGAAGGAGCCTCTTTGCAGGTTTCGCAACCATACGCGACTTCAAATTTGTATAAAGCTGGTATCGATGCCGTGGGAGAAATCCCATATACATATCCGCTTTGGGGAATAAAGTGAGGAGGTTGTTTCCCAAAGGGGTATGCCGATACACACCTGATCTTCCCCGCACGACACGATCTGCGGCACCTCACGTCAGCTATGCGCGATCTTGCGGAGATTTATGACGACAATACCTTCGTGTGGTCGAATGCGATACAGAATATGCGCCCGGTGTGGCCACCGGTGAGGTCGGCGACGAGCGTGCCCGTAGCGCGATCCCACACCTGCGCACCGTTGGCGTCAACCTGTCTTGAACAGAAACCAAATCGGAAGCGCACCTTGATAGTCAAGTCATAGCTGCCGCTGATCACAAATTCGCTTCCAAGCGCGACACTGCGCACGAGATCTCCGTGTTGCTCTCCGCGCAAGGCGATGGTCGCGCCACACGTCGGACATGCAGCTTGGCGCGCGGAGTCAGGTGAGGTAGCTGCCGGTGGTGTGGCGGGTGTTGTAGTACTAGCCAGCGGCGCGCCAACGGTTTCCGGCGGACACGTCGACCACCCGGAGGCGTTCAGTATATCGAACAATCTCAAGTGCTTGTCTGAAGAACCGGACAATACGTAAGGTAGTTTGAAGTCGATGGATGCGATCCTGTCGTTACGTGTCAGCGCATGTCAGTGTCCATTGGCAAGAGACTTGCCCGCGATGGTGATGATTCTCAAAGGTACGCAGGAGCTGACCTGTATCAGCATCCCAAAGCTAGAGACTCGTCAGTGGCAGTAATACGAGGCGTACGAGCCGCTTACCCTGACGGAGCGATCGCCGGAGCCCGAGACAATGAGGTTGCCACATAGTGCTACGGCGTTCACGGCAGCACGATGCTCGACTAGTACATGCTGCGGTCGTAATGTCGGAAAGGCGTAAGTGCGAACAGTGTGATCTACAACATAGGTCAGTAAGGCGGTCTAGCTGAAGACTGGATGGTCGCAAACCTTTGGAGCACGTCACCAATCTCTGCTCGTCAAATCGCACGCAGAGTACGCTATCCTCGTGGTCCTGAATCTCCCCAACGCATCGATCCTCCATCAAGTTGTACAGCGCCACACGGCAGTCGCTTCCGGCAGTGGCCAGATAGCCAACCGGCTGTCCGTCCGCATCCACGTCCCGCACACAAAGTGCAAGCACGGAAGAGGTATGCACGCCGCCGATAACACGGACAACGGCGCCGGTAGCGAGATCCCACTCTCGTACAGTGCGGTCTCGCGATCCCGTAAACAAGACTTGCCTGCTGCAGGATGAACTAGTCGCTGGATATGTGTAGAGTTGCAGGCAGTAGATCGTGTTCGAATGTCCTTGAGGGCCTTGAAGGGTCGTACGCCGGTACGAGCCCGTACGAAAGCGTTTGCTGAGCTTCGTGAGGGTATAGTGGAGGAGCCTATAATCTGGAGTGGGGGATAGGTGGGGGGAGCTGGACGGGCTAGGCTGCAGCATGGGCGGGGGCGCGCAATGTAGGAAGTCGCTGAAAGCCCTCCCAATGTAAGCAGGACTAGATGGCGCGTGGGCGGCGCTGGCTGGCGCTATGTCGGCAGCTGAGAAGGAGGCGTATCCAGAATCGAATTCGATCTCGTTGTGTTCGATTGCAGTGCTGGTCTCTCCTGCGTTCGCGGTGTCTTCGTTGGTGCTGGCGCCTTCTTCACCTTCTTCAGCACCCATGCCCTCATCGTCTTCTTGCACGTATTCGTCAACGGAAACTTCATCAATCGCAGGTGTGCGCCACGTCCAGCCTCGCTGCTGGCAGAGGTCCTTCCAGTGTGTCTGATCGCAGGATAGAGCGCGCCATTGACGAGAGACGCGAGAACAAGCATGCAGACCTTCCGCGGGTAAGAGTGCAAAGATCTGTAACGCGATTTCGGTCGGGAGAGACTGGAAGTGTTACATCAGCACTGTGGACGAGAATGCAGGTAAAGTAGCGCACAGCGACAAGGTCGAACTGTAATAAAGGCAGGATACGACGTTGCAGAGACGCCAGTCGATTGCGCGGAAGGGAGAGCAGCAGGTTATACACCAGTTCTATGGAGATCAGTCGAGGCTCGAGGTTCACTAACGTCGTCGCGCACCTTCCGACTCCTGGAGGGACAGTCTGTTCATATCCTTATCTAGCGTGTCCACATCGAGTGGCATGATGTCGTGCTGAGAATGCCCCCTTGAGTCCTTGCTGCCGATGTTCCTCTCACGGCGCGAGCTTGACGGCCTTGCCGTCTCTACCATGGGCGACTTGCCTGCACGCTTCGCGGTCATCGGTAAGGGCATGTCTGTGGCCAGGGGGTTCATGGTCGGACGTCGACGTGGAAGTTGCCCTGAGGATCCGCGCGTCGACGCTCGCGCTCGCGCGCAACGATCAACAAAGAAGGCGTGCAACGAGGAGTCGGAGCACCAGTCGCGTCGCCGACGGTCCCTGGAACGCGCGGGGACAACGGGTGCTGATCAGTGATGTCACTGACTGCGGAAGTACGCGAACTGCAACTTGAAGTTGAAGTTCAACTTCAACTCTTCTCAGCAGCGGCCTTGAGGTGGCCGTTGTTCAAAGCGCCGTAAAGACTATAGATTCACGTCGAATTCCAATGCGAGGAGGATGTCAATGTAGAAGATAACGATACTGTACACGAGCAGCAATGCGATGATAGCACCTGGACTTGCATGATGGTCTAAGTAGGTAGATGTCTGGTATAACTCTCAAGCTTCAAACTGCAATCAAAAGGTATCATGCAGCCACAGCTTCGTCGCTCTCATCGTCGCATCGGGTTATTCAGCTCCTCCCCAACTGCGCTTGCTCTCCCTTTGCGGGCGGAAGGTTTGCGGGTGAGAGGCGTTGACTGGGTGTCGACGCGCAGGGTCTGATCCGCTGAGACGCACGATTTCGCGTCGTCGGTGTCGGTGTCCTCGTCCTCTACAGGTGGTGGGGGCCTCGTCCAGCGCGATGCTGATACAGCGCCGTCAACGAACTGCAACGAGCCAACAGGCAGATCGCGGATCTTGCGATGCCGCTTCGCCCACGCCATGGTCCCGCGGCTCATCGTGCTGGCTCTGCTCGCGCTGCGTGACTCGGTACCGCCGCTGCTCTTCTTGTCCTCGAGGAAAGGCAGCTTGTTTGGCTGTGCGGCAAGTAGCCGGGGATCCGAGGGCAGCAGGAGGGGAAGCATGTACCGCGAGTCGAGGAGTTCGCCGAGAGCCTGCGGCGGTCTGGCGGGCTCCCATATCGCCTTGTCCTGACTGCGGTCGAAGAGCATATCTAGGTACTGCTGTGCCGTAGCGACTTCGTCGGACGAAGAGTTGTTGAGCGACTTGCTGGATATACTAGCTGAGTCGGTGTCTTGGATAGACACGCTATCCTCACGGTCGCGCTCGCGCTCGACGATCTTCAGAAGGTCAGACACGGTCCAGAGGGTCATCCACTCATTGCTCACCTCCTTCCGCAATGCTTCCACACCCAGCTTGACGCGATGTCGCTCCCAATCCTTCTGCAACTGCGTCAGGTATTGGACGCACTCGTCCGTCATTCGGCCTTCGTTGACTTCATATTTGTAATCTCGCACGGCACGCCGCATTTGCAGAGGATTGATGCTCTTCAGCGTCTGTATTGTGGCGATGAGGTTGGGAAACTCCGTGATGGAAGACAGGCACTGCATGAAATTAGGTCATTGATCCTGTGGAAATTCTGGGCGCTCACCTGCAGCCAGTTGAGGAGGTCTCTTACTGGCGCAAAATGCGACTGTACGCCTCGAGGAAGGCCCATTTGTCCAACCCACTCCTCGATGACGCTGATGTTCATGCCTATCTGCATAGCACGAGACCTGACAAAATTATCAGTATGAGAAGTGAAGAAATTACCGTTGATTGTAACTGACCTGCACAGGTATTTCTTCCTCGTAATCATGCGGTTGAATACCTCGGCTGCAAAGGTGAATTAGTTACCGTCAATAAAACCTGCCTTTCAAACTCACAAGATGTCCAGTACATGACTTGCGACCAGAGCTGCGTCGAGAGCGCCGGATTTACGCCAGAAAGGACAAGGAGGGTATGCAGTGCCGTCAGGAAGGCAGTTATCGATTCCGGCGTCGGCGTCGACTGGCTCTCGGCAAAGAGCAGATGTAAGGGAGTGCTCGACCCCGCGCGCCCGCGGCCGATGGTGTGGCGGAGAGATTGGAATCCCCGTGAAGACGACGACGACGTAATCGTCGCCGTGGCCGACGTAGGCGATGTTGGCCGCATAAGCGGACTTGTCGGGGCAGATGGTATGCTGTTACGAGCAGAGGAGGTACCTAAATTTATGTTGCTTGGACCACCTTTCTTCTTCGCACCAAAGGAGCGGAAGAAAGACCACTGTTCCGACTCAAACTGGACCGACTCGAACTCTGATGCGAGAGGCGAGTAGTCAAGCAATGCGGTGTCCATGAGCTCGTCGATCTTGCGCTCAGCAAAGCGGATGATGAAGACTGAGAGCAATTGAATTTAATTCGGACTCTGAGGAACCAACCCAAGAACGTACCGAATACTGAGTTGATAACCTCCTCTATAATCTCGAAGGAACCCAGCATTTCGCAGGCTTCACTGATTGCATTGTCGCACTCCATGAGATGTAGCCATACGGTGAGATTGTATAGCCAGAAGACGAGGGTGGTGATGTCGTCGCCACGATTCTGGTCTACGTTTAGCGGGGTAGACGGGTAAGTGTACATATGAGCGTACTCACGAAGACGCTATCCTCGATGGTGTCCGTGGCACCGATGATCAGGTCTTCTAACCAGGTGTGGTCGCATGTCAAGCACGCGAACCTGGCTAGCAGGTACAGAGTATTGGCGGGTTGCGAGTTTCGCAAAGTCACGGGAAAGTTGGTGATGAGATAGTCAAAGATTTGGGGGAGGTGGTCCGGAGAGAAAACGAGCATGGAGGAGTAATCCGCAGGCGGTGTCTACGCTTGTTGCTTGAGATGAAGGCCAACTGCACAGTCATGGGACACGCACGTATAAAGCATCCTCTTCATCGTCTTCGTCGTCGGATTCCGATGAGGAATAGTCGAGATCGGCTTGTGGCCCCCACCACTTCGGGTTAAGCTCGAGGAGCTTACCGATATCGGTGCGAATGTCTGTCTGCGCCTGCTGCCGCTTCATATGTGCATCCAGCGAGCGTCGCCTTGCTTCCATCCGCCCTCCCTCCCATCCTTCTCCCTTCATGGCCGCCTCGAGCAGGAAAGCAACATCTTCCCGGCCGGGTAGGACGGTGTGCGCGGTAACAATATCGAGGGGCGTAAGTTTCCTGCGCGTCGTTGCAAATGGGGAGCATCCGTGGGTCATGAGAAAGGATATGAGGGTCGGCGGAGACAGCAGTGCTGCATGATGAAGAGGCGTCCAGCCCGCTGTTGGTGGGCGTGTCAGGACGCGTCCGGGGAGATTTACGCAACGCACCATTGTCTGCGCTCAGGTCCGCTCCCTGCCCGACTAGAAAGCGCACGCACTCCTCGCGTTCCACGTCGTGCTCCGAGTCCGACCCGAACCCGTATATGATGGTGCTCACGAGGCCGATGCCCTCGTCGTCGCGCGCGGCGAGATCTACGTGTGCACGCGCATGCGGGTCCGTGAGCAGGAACTGCAGGATCTGGAGATCTCCAAAGATACAGGCGCGCGTGAGGCAGTGAGAGACAAGCTCCTGCTTCTGCGCGGGCGTGAGGCCTGCGTGCGAGGAGAGATGGAGGGTGATTGAGCCTGTGGAGGGGTAGAGGGGATGGAGATCCGGCTCAGCCTCTCTTTCGGACGAGGAGGAGGCCATGGTGCGCGCGCGGGGCTCGCCGAGGATGAGCGCGAGGAGCAAGCCGTGGCCGGCAGCGACACGGCCGCCCGTGATCGTCGTCCAGGCGTTTGCCTCCACCCGCGTGGCCCACCAAATTCCCCGCCGGGATGATCAAAGCGGCCCATCACTCCTTGTTTTCCGCCATGCCGTCCGCGCCCCAGCACGCCCAGAAGCGCAGAAAACTCTCGAAAGACGCGGAGGTCGCTCTCTCAGCGTCTGAGGATGAGGGGGACTTCGATGGCCCCTCCAACTCCGAAGGCAGCGGCTCTGACGAGGCCGACTCCGCGGACGAGATCGACGACATGAAGCCCCAGAAGTCCCGTCAGACCTCCAAGCGCAAAATCCGTGCCACAGGGCCTGCAATTTTTGCTGCAAATCTACAGTCCTTGCTAGACACAGAGACCCCCTCAACCCTCCCGCTTTCACTCAAGCCGTCTGTGGCGCGCAAAAAGAACGATGAAAAACTCGAACAGCGGGCCAAGAAGGCCCTTCTCATCGAGAGAAAGGAGAAGGAGGACAAGAACCACATCTCTGACGTGATTGGCGGCTGGGGGACTGAAGGGGAACGCGCATTGCGCAAGGTAGCGCAGCGTGGAGGTATGTCCACTGTCTGTGACCCGTGATACCGACCATGAAGCTTATCCTTCGTTCAGTCGTCAAGTTATTCAATGCGATACAACAGGCGCAAGCGCAGTCAGAAGCTGTTACAGAGCAGAAAAAGTCTCAACGGGGGACGGGCAAGCAGACGCTGTCCGCACCTTCGGAACCAAAACCCCTGGGCAAGGCGAGCAAGAACAAGGACAACATCATCGGTCGGGGCAAGGATGGTATGTTGATTTCTTGTATGGCCTCGCACGTCGCTAAATGTCTGCGTAGCTACCGTCGAAAAAGACAAGTTCTTCGACTTGATCAGAGCAGGCGGGACTGTATCAAAAGCATGATCTCCAGGTGCAATGCATCGGCTTCCTGTGCGCTTTCCTACTTCTGCGCATCATGTCCCCAATTCTTCAAGCTCCTGTCTGATATGAGCATACAACCAGGCTGCGAACGGAGCGCCAACCCACTTGTAAGACTTGCTGTTCGCATCCTGCGACGCTTTCTCCTCTTCCTGCGCCAGATGGCGCTTACAGTAGGAGACGACCTTGCGCATGTGGGCGATGTCGTCCTCGTCGTACTGATCGACGTCTTCGCTCGGGTTCTTCTCTAGAATAGCGACGATCTTGCGCCCGCTTTCGTGCCCTATCGATTCTCCGGACCTATACTTACGATGTCAAGGATGGACGCACAGACGTGGCGTGAGAGTCATACCCATCGTCTTTCGCCTGGCCTGTCTCTTTTGATGCGTCGCTCTCGAGCCAGTCTTTCAGTTCGTCAGGGGTCATGTTGACCAGGGCGTTGAACTCTCTGAATGGATGTCAAAGAAACATGTCTCTGAGGTCGGGGTTCCGTAGGCTCGATCATCCGCTTCGACTAATCAGCCTCAGTCAGGCAAGCTGAGTAGTGCGAAGCGGCTGGTAACAGGTGACCGTCACACAGCAGGGTCACGAAAGCGTGACACTGACTTAGCGAAATCTCGACTGCTCGACCTGCATCCGTCGTTGTGACGTCCGCCCAGAGGGACAAAACGCGCTGGAGCATGTATTTTTGTGCTAGCCCAGAATGTATATTGTATCCCTGATCCAGAACTCGCTCAGCAAAGCCTCAATGGGCCGATTCAGGTATAGCCTCCCCATTCAGAGCCTGAAAGCTTGAAAGTGAGGGTATTGGTTCGTGATAGCCGTCAATGATACTCTGCTGAAATAAACAGGCTTATGGGACCTCGTAGATAAGCCTAGACTACGCGAAAACATGGTGCACTCGAGAAAAAGTCAGAGACGTGTCCCTTGCCTGCAAACACGGGTCAGCGGCGCTGCCAGAACACGATCTACGATTGCGGACGAATTGTACCTTGCTGGTTGGGCTCTGGCTGCTGCATGCCATTTGAACTGTGTAGCCAAAGCTTTTCCTGCAGAAACTATTGTCAAAGGAGGTCTGGCGACGGTGTCAGAGGCGATACCAGGTGGGCGAGGGTGAAATTTCGCTAAGTCAGGCTCACGTTTCGGGCTCACGCCAAATCGGCGTTACGTTGTACCAGTCGCTCGGCGAGCCTCGCCCGCTCCCTCGCTCAAAACCGAAAACGGAATGATAACGGATGTCGGCCCGATTGCCGCTCTCCCTTCTCGGAAAAAGCACTTGCGCTTTGCGGGCTGAGGCTCGCGCGACTGAACGAGTCTAGGGGTTCCGTACTCAATGATTTCCTCTGTGGACTTGGCCATGTTGGCGTTGATGGTGGGTGTAAAGGTCGAAGATGCGATGCTCGAGGAGCATCTTCATAACTTCGACTCTTTGCACGCGCGGCAATAGTGACGACAGTGACGATTGTAAGCTTTGTGCACGTCGAGCATGTTTGACAGCTGCGCATAGGTGGCGAACTGTGGGATTCGATAGATGCCGCGGTTTGTCTTGAGGAGATCCCCCAGAAACAGATTTTGTGCTGCTGTTGTGCATCTTGGCTAAAGAGAGAGCACGCGGTGACTGTGTCGAGCGCAAGCACTTGAATCTAACTTGAGATTCAGAACAATCCAAACAATGTAGCACGTGATCGTGTCAATGTAAAAATGGCCTGCCCTCAAGCAGCCCATCAAGCGAATAAAACCGACTACCCGCTCGAAAATTTCCTTCATGGTCCGTATCCCGACGCGTCTTTCACGATGCTTGCCCGCTCATCTTTCCCCAGACCTCACGAATCTCGATCCGCAAGGAGGAGTGGGACAGGCGCCTGCACGAAGTGCAGGTCACGAAGGAGTGAGTACTTCCCTCCTGCCCTTCCTTCCTCTTCTTTATGGGATGAAACAACAAATGGGAATCTCGCTGAACACCAATGCTGAGACAAACAATTGCATGTATTATCTGATCCTTCCGTTCATCTTTCCGCTCTGTGCTAGCCCACGCGCTCGATGCTGACTTACTCACATCAGTGACTTGAACCGCCTCATCATGGACTACCTCGTCATCGAGGGCTACAAGTCCGCCGCGGTGGAGTTCAGCCAGGAAGCCAGCCTCGCTGCGCCTGTGGACTTCGAGAGCATCGAGAACCGCATGAACATACGGGAGGCCCTTCAGCGTGGGGATGTGGAAGACGCGATCACGCGCGTCAACGATCTGAATCCCGATGTGCGTATCACCCTTCTTGCTCTCGTCCTTAGGATTACAACCTTCATGCACCACTCTCAGACCCCTCGGGGGTCGGTGATGATACTCGACACACCAAAACTTCAGTCTTCAATATGATCTCCCTCTCAAGTCGTCGTCTTCCCTCGCCAGCCACTAATAGCATCACCCCCAGATCCTTGATACCAATCCCGCGCTGTACTTCCATCTCCAACAGCAGCGCTTGATCGAACTTATTCGCGATAACCGCATCGACGAGGCTCTGCAGTTCGCACAGAGCGAGCTCGCCCCCCGCGGCGAGGAGAGCCCTGAGTTTCTCGCCGACCTTGAGAAGACGATGACCCTCCTGGCTTTCGAGTCGTCGCCTGCAGCACCTGCCGCTGTATCTGAGCTGCTTTCCTCCGCGCAGCGCATGAAGACGGCCGGCGAGGTCAACGCCGCCATTTTGGAGAGCTTGAGCCAGGGCAAGGAGGTGAAGCTCGTCGGTCTACTCAAGCTTCTCAGCTGGGGCGAATCCATGTTGGAGGAGAGGGCTGAGTTTCCCAAGGTGAGAGTCGCTCGATTATGATTGTGGTGCAGGACGCTGACTGGCGTTAGCTCAATCTGCAGGAGGGGACCGTGTCGTCGGATGAAGATGACGGCAGCATGAAGATCTGAGGATACCTCGCACGTTTTGTATCATAGTATCGCATCGCTTCCAATGTAATCGTTCGTATCGTCGCTGGAATATTATTGTTGGATATCCTATTGTGCGGTTGGCCTATTGTACAAGAGCATCGACGGTAAACAGCCTAAGTGGTCATATATGTTGGCAGCGGTGAGGGTAGACTGCCAGAGGACTGTTGCAGCCAGGTTGCAGCATTAGTTGGGCTCGACGGTGCCGTCGATAACGTATAGGACGCCGTTAGATCCCTTGTAACCCTTTTAGCGGCGCATACAACAATGGCGAGTAGTCCCGAACTCACCTGCTTCTTGTCGAGAACCTTCACGTCGCCCTCCAGAGTCACCTGCTGCCAATCCTCGTTGCCCGGTCCCTTCGCGGCTTCAAACGAGATGGACTTTCCATCCAACATGGTCTCGATGGAACTTCCGGGAGCAAGGTCGAATTCAGATGTCTAACGAGGAAGGTTAGCCGAATTCATGTTCAGGCGCATGTAAGACTGACAGGGACTACATGAGCCTCCACCCAACGCTCAATGTTGTGTTTTGAACGAGAGTCGTACTCTTGCTCAGTGATCGTCCCCTCGCGGATCTTTGGATCCTCATGTCTGCAGAACAGGTCAGAATTCGTGCCGTCATCGACAGAAGGGGAACACACGGCTTGCGAGGCAGGCTCACGACCGCCTTGTTAGTGGGCGCAAAGAGGGTAATTTGGCGTGAGGGGTCCGCGAACATGGCGCTGAGCTCGAGCTCGCGGGCGTAGGAGTAGAATATGGAGACAGAAGGCGTGATTGTGAGGAGGTCGGCGAGCGAGGGACCGCCCTGGGCCAGCTGAGGAGTGTAGTCGCCGGACGCCATCGCGGTGTCTTTCAAGAGGATCTGTTCGGCTTGGAGGGCGCAGACAAAGGGGAGCGCAGCAAGGAAGGCAAGCAGCTTCATCGTGGCTGGAGCGTGACGGTGGGCGTCTGATGATGGCAAGACGGACGATTCTGTCATGGCTCCGGCCCGACAACCCCGAGCTTCTCCTGTCAACAGGAGTCAACAGAGCTAGAAGGGATATGCGAATTGCTTGTCGCGTACTCCCCCGTCGCGTCCGCCAAGTCCTGCTCTTTCTTCTTTCTCTGACACTCTAGACGCGTCAATACTGTCTGGAGAGCCTGCGGACGCCGCGTCTTGGATTACATGTCGTCGCATTTGCTCGCTTGGAACACATACCCATCCTGGACCAAGTCGCCAAATCATATTCTATAACCAACAACAATCCCGTCTTCACAGACGCGTCAAAGGATACGCGTCCCATCCGGCGTCGACGCGCTTCACATGGGCGACCAATGTCCCTTCGCGGCAACCCCTCCATCGGCGCTTACCCCTTCCCGTCTACACATGCCGTCATGGACCCTGTTGGAGGACACAGCCGATCACATCTCTATATCGTCCCAGGATGCAAGTGGAAGCGACGATAGCGATGCAGACGGTGCTGCCGAGACGGATACCGGCGACTATCAGGAGGTGCGTGTACCCGGTTGTTGTCGATCAAGCGCGTCAAGTATTGATGGATCGACGTTCTCAAGGTATCGTTCGCTCCATCCGTACACAATAGCCCCGCCAAAATGCACAAAGCACGATATGCAAGGGTATATACTCTATCCGTCCACTATTGAGCTCGCGGCTAACAGGAGAGAATAGGACATGTCGTCCCCTGAAATGTCTGCAAGTTCCACATTGGTGAACGATGAGTCGAAGAACGCGCCCGAGAAGGTGACTCAATTATAATCATCATGACTAGTTCACCACTCATCTTTTTGCAGTCAGCGCATAGTCCTTCGCGTCCCTCGTCAGAGGAAGTGGTCGAAAGAATGGTCGAGCGAACGGACGCAGTGGTCATTCATTTGCCTCGTTCTCACTCCTCGCCTGCTCATCCTACTCCTCCGGTTCACGAGCTGTTCACACCACCACATTCGAGGCCGTCTTCCCCCCTGTCCGGCCTCAGCACTCCGTTACGATCTGCTACTGCGCCGCCTCACCACGACCCATCTTCTCCCTTGTCCTCATCGCCTTACAAGCCCATCATCATCCGCCGTGCAACACGCCCTACACTTCCATCCAAGCGTAAGCTTGTCGCTGGCTCTGTAGAGGGTCGGCCACGGAAACGCGCTCGCATCTGTCTGGATTACGTGGCCGTCACCCCCTTTCCGGCAGGGCTCTCGCGCGAAGACTATGTGTCTTTCGCGGATGCCACCGCGATGAGGCGTCCACCGTCCGTTACCCCCTCTTACATCGAGATATCTTCTTCTTCTTCTCCGAGTGCCTACTCTCCATCCCGCCGAACGACGCCTGGGACAGTGCGCGACACACCTACCCCCACCGCCGACAACCGCAGTCACTCTGTAATAGATCTGGTTACGGACGATGAAGCCGCGCCTCTCAAGTCACGTCGACGTGGCGCAGCTTCCGCTTCGCAGACTAGGTCTCGCAGGCCTTCGAACCACAAGACATACGACAGTGTCGCCGATGCCATCAACAACCTCAACAACGATAGCTCGGACGACGAGGAAGTCGGCGTACAGAAAAAGCGGCGGGCTCATTCCGCGGTGTCGAGAAAGACAAAGCGCATCCGCGACAATGATTGGGAACCCTCCGAAGAATCTCGAGAAAAGGAAGATGTTGGTAGCACGTCGCGTCGTGCTGCTTCGAAGCGAAGTAGAAAGGACAACACTCGCGTATCAGCAGATCAACCTAGTCGCCCACGTCTCCCCACGCGGACTCCATCCGTCGTAAGGGCAGATTCGGTAGAGGTATTGGAGGTCAGACCTCCAGCTTTCACCCAGCGCCAGCTGTCGAAGCGGCCTGCGTATGGGGAGCGCCCCCCATCAATGCTCGATGCCATCGCGACAGACACGACGGTCTTGCCATGTGCCACAAATGTACCCAGCTGGCGAAAATCTGTGCTGATGAACACTCGGTTCCTGCCTGTCAGCATTCTTCACCAACGCCGACACGCGGAGGCCCTACGCAACCTCCTGGACGAGAAGCCGGACATGGTCAACGTGCTGCCTACTCGATTCTTCAGGGAGTCGAAGGTTATTGGCGAGCTTGTTGAGGACAACGGCAACCGGGAGAGCAAGCCCTTCGACAGAGACGCGACGGCGCTCGACGAGGGTGTGGTCAGCATAGAGGAGGAGACAAGCACCATTCCCTACGCAGCACATGGAGGTACTCCGCCTACACAATCTCGCGCAGAATCATCGAAACCCACAGACGTCCCACCAGTCGGTATAGATGCATATATGCCGCTTGCAGCTCCGCAAGACGATCTTCAGACGCCTCCGCCCGTCCTGTATACTCAGATGCCTACTTGCGTGACTCCCGCGCAGCTCTTGGATAGCAACTTTCGCCTCACAGTGACCCCACCTAGCGAGCCTTCTTCCAAGCCCTTTGAGCAGGCCGCCCAGCCCAGTCGTCGTACGGCTTCCCCGAATCCTAGCCCCGGTTCTGCCGAGTTTGAGCCTGTCGACCCACGGGACATATTCATGACGGACTTCCTTTCTGTCACGGACGACCATATCTCGCTCTCTGGGCCGCACGGACGCTCAACGCGCGCGCCTTCTCCTGCAGACTATCTCGCTGGCTCGTCATTCAGGGGGCTCAATATCCCGTTCGGCGACACGGACGAGCCGCCGTCCTTCGCGCTTTCTGACGACGAGATGCATGCGACTGTGGACAGCTGGATGCATGCTGCGGATATCGGTGCCGAATTCTCCGTGCACGACCTGCAGCATGGCTTTCCGCCGTCTTTGCTAGCACCGAGCGGCAGCGCGTCCCAGAGCGGTGTAGTGGACACTGCTGCGGAGGTCACTGTTGCGCCGTTCGCGCCGTTCTGCGCACCGCGGTCACAGTCCCCCGCATATTCGTATGTCTCTGGACGTTCGTCTCGCCCCAGCTCCGCGCCGTCCTCTCGTCCTGGCTCCCCGCGTGAAAAGTCGGTGTCTGTACCGCTCGCTGGTCCTTCTTGCCCCTCCCAAGTTGTCAAGACCGTCGATGCGAGCACTCGGCCACGGCACGCGGCCATGTACCCACCCCCTCACATGGCAGGGCCGGATGCGCCGGTGAACTTCATGACCTTCCAGTATCCACGCAGGAGGGGCGGCGCCGAGGGAAGTTCATGTCACCAATGTCGTATCAAAACCTCCAAGCAAAAACAGGCGATGGTATGTGCATGCGGCAAGTCTTATTGTAGTCGGTGCATTATCCTCCGGTATGTACCTTTCATATCAGTATCCTTATGGTTCACTCATCTCCGTGTACAGGTATCACAATGTCATCGAGTTCGACCCATCGGCGAAGTTCACTTGCCCATCTTGCGAGAATTACTGCTCGTGTGATAATTGCTGCAACGATCGGGGCGACGAGTTCATCCCACTGAGGAAGTTCATGTTGAGGCGTCCGCCAGACGCCAATGCCGCGCGTCCTTCCTCGCCGAAGGGTGCCCCGGAAGTGGACGCCACCATCGACATGAATCACATGGACAGCCCGTCTCCATCCCCTCGACCGCTGCGACCCACGCGACGGCCCTACGTGGTGAACAGCCGGGATGGCCCTGTGCGGTTCTGGGGAACAATATTCGACCTGAAGGGCGGCCTCGTGGGCAACGCGTACGCGCCCTCTCCGGAAAACCCTGATGTCGTGGTGGTCTCGAGGCCGGATGAGCCCCGCGCTGCGCATGCAGGAGGCGCTGCGCGCAGGCGGACTTTCATTGGCGCCGTGCAAAAGTCGTGGGGGAAAATCGACAAGAGGAAGATAACGTTCGTGGACGGCGGCGGGCGTGCTGGGAAACGCGACAAGGGGATCTCGGCGGGCGCGCGCCAGTACATTGGGAACCGAGCGAACCTGTTCCGGCCCCTAGTACCTCCAGACGAGGATGAAGAGGACAACGACGAATCGCCAATTACGTCGATCCAATGGACGCGGGATCGCAGTCTGTCCCCGCCTGCGTGGGACAGCGAGGACATCGGGATCCGGGATGACCATGTCGTGACCGCAAATGCACTCCAGAACCTGCTTAATTTCGAATTGAGCGGTGGGCACCTAGAACCTTATCCTACCACCCCAGCCTAGCTGTATTTCTAGCGTAGACATAGCTATTTTCTTGGTGTATATAGCGTTGCCTGGCTGCGCCGGCAGCGAATGGTCCAAGTTCAAGTTCAAGTCAGGACGCACGGACCGAGCTTAGACCGCATTAGGTAATCCGGTTGAGCAACCACTTGGATTCTGGGAAGTCTGTCTCCGGGCGAGCGTGGCGGGTGCGCCGTTGTCTCCAGTCGGCGCCGAGATCCTCGCAAAATCCGCGTGTTCTCCTGCGTCCCCGACCTCTTTTTCCTCCCGCCATCGTCGCGCACGACGACGACGACGCCGTCCGCCAGCCACGTCCTTCTCTCCATCTCCCGCCACGATGGCAGACGACGTGCGCTCCAAGGCCCGCAGAATCCTCTACGTCGCCAACCGCGGGTCCGACTCCGAGAGCGACGATGATCACCAGTATGGCCGCCGCCTGCCCAGTACCAGCCATTTTCAGGCCCCGTACTCGTACCATCCCCCGCCGCTCCCGCCCCAGCCCAGCACCCCGAACCCAAAGCCCCTTCCGCAGATCACCACCGCGATGATTGGCCCGCCCCCCTGCACTCCGTATCAGGCCTCTCATCATTCTCTTTCCTCGCCATCCAGCACCAGCTCGCACGCCGCTGGTGATGAATCGACGCCGCCACCCAGCACCCCGGTGTTCTGCAGGCGCCCATTGATCTCAAGGGCGAGGATCAGTCAAGCCAGGACCCTGTCGTCGTGTTCAATGATCGGTCGGAGCGTAGCGATGCGCATCCGACAAATTTCTTCAGGCCGCCGTACAATGCGTACCCTAGTAGCACCACACGGGTCCAAACGCAGAGCCCATCCCAGCAGCGAAGCGGCACGGTAGGCACGGCAAGGGCGTCCCTGTCGCGCGATACTTATATGTCGCAGTCTCCAACAACGCCCGACTCCTTCTCGTCGGGTACGAGCTACGCGTCAGCGAGCACAACCGTGTCGAATAAGGTCTCCATTCTGGTCACTTCGGATTCAGAACGCTACGTGACGGTGGATATTAGCGGGGCCAAGGACATATCGTATATCAAGGAGTGTATGTTCACTAAGGTGCGTGCTCAGGCCCTGCTTGCAGACTCGGGACTGATGCGTGTAAAGCTGAACATCTACGACGAAAACGAGCAGCAGAATTATGCCATCTATCGCACGGAGATTGGTGCATATGCCATAGGCGATGCTCTCTCCGACGATCAGTTGTATGACTTGTGCCGAAGAGAAGGCGATTCGAAAGGCGGTCTCAAGTTTCTCGTCTGCATGGCATGTGCGCCAGTACACGAAACTCCGAGACCCTTCGCCGTATCGCAACCCATGGCCACTATACCTCCTCCCGTGCTTCCTCACCTGAACACATCCAGCACCTACCAGACGTCACATCCCCAGTCGCGCCGGTCGCGGTCGCAGCACGGCAGTGCCTCCTCGGCGAGTGAACATCAAACTCCAGAAGTTGCCACAGGTTATGAAGCGGACGTTGATAACAACGACTCCGCTCACGACCGTCGTCCTATACGCCCGCTGCCGACACTCTCATCATCGCTTCCTGCCGCGAGCATCCTCTCACCTCCCGTTATGAACGGGCAGCGATATGGCAACCGACCGACGTCTCCTTTACCCTCACGGCCAGCATCTCCGCCGTACACTTCTGCTGAGACGCCACATATGTCACCGTCGACCACAATCGATCGATATGGGAAGGAGGTGCCTATACCACCGCCGCCGCCGCCGTTGTCGCCCAAACGGACTACATTTGAAGTCCTAGACGAGGATAACAGTACTACCCCGCCCGCAACGCGGATCCCTCACGTCCGCTCTGCGTCGGACGCAGCTGCGCAACTGGATCAGGTGCTGAAGTCGCCCTCGCCGTCACCACACAATGGAGATGATGAGAGTCGGCATTCGCGCCTTCGCTCTCCACAGGCTGGGCGGTCACGGCACGACTGGAAGGAGAACAGTCCCATGAGGCGAATAAAGCGGCACCTGCATGACAAGGAAGATCCCGCGCTCAATAGGTCGGAGTCCTGGGTCCTCGTGGAGGCCTCGCAGTTCTCAGACCCTGCTTCTCCCAAGCAGTCTCCTTCGTCGAGCCGCACGAATCGCCACTTGCTATCCCCACAGCGGTACAAGCCGACATATGCGACCAGGCAACTGGTCGTGCCCCCAGCTCCGCGCGGTGCTGCGCCTGCTCCGCCACCGTCAGGTGATGGGCGCGCGCCTCCCGCGCGGCAACATGTACCAGCCATATGGCCTGTTACGTGGAAGGGCGAGGAGAAGGGTGGACAGAAGCCGTTGCCAGCGTCACAGCCGCAATGGAGCAGGTTGACGAAGACGGCGAAGAGCATGGACAACCTGAGGGGCAGTTTCAATCACCCTGCGACGTTGCAGCCTGGTGCGCGGCGCAACAATGGCCAGCTGCCCGTGAGTCGGCCAGCGAATACGTCGGGGCGCGATCTCGCGTTCACTTCGTCCTCGAGTTACAGCAACTCGAATGGATCAAGACCGTCTATACGTGCTCTGCCCAGCCAGGGGCGGCCGTTCCAGAACTCGCCTGGCTACGAGCCTTCTGCAAGCCGCCTCCCCGTTCAGTCTGGAGGGCTGTCATCGCCGCCAGAACCCTTCCCGCGGCCCTCTTCCGCGACTGGCGATCGCGTTATCTCACCGACCAACCGCATCGCCAGCCAGTCCTCCACCTATATGCGCTCCGAGTCTTCTGATTCGACTCGTTCTCCGCGTGCCATGTCACCTATCCGCCAACTGCCCCTTCCTGGCAGCAGCAATGGTCGGCTATACCAACCGATCGACGCGCTCATCGCGGCGCCGCATACGCCGCTACAGAGCCCGCCTCTGAGCCCGGCCAGCCCTCGTCATGAATCAGGCGACGAATCCGCGGCAACACTCATGCCGGCATGTCTTCTGGACATGGTGGACCGCGCCGGGGAGAGTACGGCACTCCCTCCTTCGTCCCACAACTCGACAGCGACCATGCAGTCGATGACAGACACGTCGGCTACTCTAATCAGCGAGGGGTATTCGGACGACGGTGCGTCGGAGTCGGGTACCTGCATGTCGATGTGGCAGAAGCCCCCGTCCAGCACGCGTCCGAAGTCGGTCTCGCGCGGCCCGCCACTCAAGGTGCAGATTGAGTCTGGCGGGGAAGTGCAAGCTTTGGAGATCCCGAGTGGTCGGTCAGCGTCGCCGATGTCCGAGCTCAGTGATCTGACACCGCCGTCGCCATTATACCCTCACTCGCAAGATCTCGAGCGGCGGCATGCGCGGGGCAGCACGTTCACGGACATGCGGAAGGAGACGTGGGCGCCGCGTCCACCGCCCGAGATGATCAACGAGCGGCTCGAGGAGTTCTTCCCCGAGCACGACCTGGATAAGCCGGTCATTGAGGCCGTGTCGGGCGGCTCTTCACCGACGGGCGAGGTGACAGCGGCGGTCATTCCGCCGGTGGCGCCGGCGCCGCCCATATCCGACCACAGGACACGCATGAAGAACAAGAAGTCGATCCGCAAAGTCGTTGAGGAGGGGAATAGGCGGGTGTCTGACGCGATTCAGAGGAAGCGGAGCACGAAGTTGTGGGGTAGCAGGTTGGAGGAAGTGCCATCAAGTCAGGGCAGGATAAGCTTGCAGCCGCCGTTGCCGGAGTCGCCTTCGGGATCAGGTAACTTAACATGAGTTTGTGCGTCTGGTTGTTTGTTGATCATGTCATACAGCGACGTTCAAGTGGGTTCGCGGCGAGCTCATCGGCCGCGGTACGTATGGACGTGTCTATCTTGCGCTGAACGCGACGACGGGCGAGATGATTGCGGTCAAGCAAGTCGAGATTCCGCAGACGGCGAGCGATAAGAACGACTCGCGCCAGGTCACGGTGGTACAGGCGCTCAAGTCGGAGAGCGAGACATTAAAGGACCTGGATCATCCGCATATCGTGCAGTATCTTGGCTTCGAGGAGACGCCCACGAACCTGAGCATGTAAGTAATATATTGGACGTTTTTACCGATCTTCTGACCGCCTTCAGCTTCCTCGAATACGTCCCCGGTGGCTCGGTCGGCAGCTGTTTGCTCAAGCATGGCAAATTCGACGAGGATGTCACCAAGTCGTTCACCAGCCAGATTCTCAGCGGTCTGGAGTATCTCCATTCAAGAGGTATCCTCCACCGCGATTTGAAGGCCGACAACATTTTGGTGGAGACGTCTGGCGTCTGCAAGATATCCGACTTTGGGATATCGAAACGGACGGATAACGACAACGCTGCAATGACTGCCATGCAGGGCACTGTGTTCTGGATGGCGCCGGAGGTCATCAACACGCAGAAGAAGGGGTACAACTTCAAGATCGATATCTGGAGTGTGGGCTGCGTGGTCTTGGAGATGTGGGCTGGGTCGCGGCCGTGGATGGGCGACGAGGCTGTCGCGGTAATGTTTAAGGTGCGTTCGTTGCTCCATAAGTAAGGCAAACATATCGACCTCTGCGCGTAGCTATACCAAAGCAAGCTGCCGCCGCCCGTTCCGGACGACGTGCACCTCTCCGAGCTTGCTGACGACTTCAGACGATTGTGTTTCGCAATGTAAGTTGTCCTTGTCTCTCGTGTTGCTGTTAGCTCACGCGCTGTTCCCAGAAATCCTGACGACCGCCCACCTGCGGCGGAATTACGAAAGCACCCGTACTTGACGCTGCCCCCTGGCTGGGTTTTCAATGGCTTCAAGTAGTTGGACGCAGATTAAATTTTCGGACGCTACTTACCATCTCATCATTGTCTTCACTTCATGACATTGTTACATACCCTGCTTGCTGGTATGCAGACTTTACCCTCACTGCCTCACTTTTTGCATCTACTGCTCTTCTTCTGTCCCTTGCATTTGTGCAGTAGCCACATTTACATCTGTAGCCATCCGATGCATCTCTCCGACCTGGTTTCACGACGTGAACAACAATGGGACTTGCGTGACGTCATGAAAATGGCAGTGTAAGAATAGCGACGACGGCAGGACATTTTAAGTAGTCGCCCGTTGCGGTCCACTCTTGCTCACCGCCGTCGCTATGCGTTCGCCTCCCGAAGAAAGCCAGCCAGACTCACTGGCCTCCGACGAAGATGAGCGGCGGAATGAAGCAGCTCTCAAGATCCAGCGGCGGTGGCGCGCGAGCCAGCGCAATAAGCTTGCGTCCGAGATACTGAACCCCGACGCGCGCTGGCATCAAGCTGCAGTTCATGCTAAATTGAAGGTATGAAGGACGTTCCGTGCTGCTTCCGAGTGCTATATGATGCCTGCAGCTCGGAAGGATGGCAGCTGACAAGGGACATAATGATCCCAAGGTAACGTGCAAAATGGTACGTATCAGCGCCCCGGTTGGGTTCACACCGTCCCCACAGGAGCGCTGGCAGCGTGCAGCATTCTTTGCCTCTCGACTAGCGGGGGATAGGGACGAGGTCATAGGAGTTCGCGAAGGCCAATCTCAGGATCCCGAATTGAAGCATCTCGAGGTTCGCTGTGTCCCACGGCGTAAGCTTGCTTTGGACGCTTACCCGACCACTTTAGACCCAACACTGGCTCGAGCTTGTTGACTCGAAGCACCGCTATGGTTCAAACCGTTGAGTGACATCTATAAAAGACGCGCCTCTCGTCTGACTTGATTTTCTCCAGTAAAGGCTGGTAATGCTCTTATCGTTTCGTCGAGATGCTGATCCATCCTGGTTCAGTACTACCACGCGAAGTGGAAGGAGTCGGTGAGATTTTACGTCCACTCTTACCTCGAAACGATGTTCATGCTGCGTCGCAGGATACCAAGGACAACTTCTTCAAATGGTGAGTGAGCGGAGTCATAGACAGGAGGGAGGATTTGATGCATGGCTTCAGGCTTGACAAAGGGGACGGTCAGAAGCTCTCTTTGGAAGAATGCCCTCGCGATCAGCTGGAGAAGGAGGTGCGATTCCCCGCATGTTGAGCGGGGTACATATTGCTAACTCATTCGCAGCGGATCACGTACGTTGTCCTTTGTTTGCCAGAAAAAAAAGCATATGGTAATGCTGCATAGGTATCTATCCGCAGAGCAACGTACGTGACTTCTTACCGTGCCATACTCGTAACTCAGTATCCTTTAGGCATGAACTACCTCGTCAAAATTGACACAGAAGGCAAGCTCAGATGGGCTCGTAATGAGACGCTCGTGGACACTACAGCGGAGACTTGGAAAGACGCAGGCGGTGGCGCAGGCATCGTGCCACTGGATGTTCCAGA
The DNA here is from genome assembly GCA_007026445.1 of Schizophyllum amplum. Classification (NCBI taxonomy): domain Eukaryota; kingdom Fungi; phylum Basidiomycota; class Agaricomycetes; order Agaricales; family Schizophyllaceae; genus Schizophyllum; species Schizophyllum amplum. The sequence goes on from VDMD01000161.1 coordinate 31,467, forward strand.
GCGACCTGAACTGAATGGGGGTCACGGCAGCTTCTCCTCGTCCATCTCTTCGTCTTCGGCATCTTCTGACGAGGCTGTGACTCACTACATCGGAGATGTTAAAGGAAGCAATCGATTCACGCGAGCCATTAGGCGCAAGTTCACGCCAAGGTGAGCGATGCGCTTTGCTTTATGTGCTTCTACTCACAGTGCACAGTGGCTGGGTTCAGAAGCTGTTGCGAAAGACCGGTGCGTACCCTACGAGGCAAAATCTTGATGGTCGCTCATTCCTCGCTAGTTGCCCGCAATACCTGGGTATACGTCGCAGACGCTCAATGCAAGTCTTTGAGTTGTTTTCGCTAATCAGTTATTAACGGCTTGTTCATAGGCAACATATTCATTGGGATCAAGAGTAGGCGCTTTGCTATCTCCCAACTGCCGCCAGACGCTGAGTATCGCCATCACAGCTACTGGGACGTTCCAACATAGCTCCCTCGTAGGCGGAGGCCCCGTGATGTCGGCAGGTCTAATAACTGTGCAAGACGGTCTTATAAAGACCCTTTCGCCTCTGAGTGGGCACTATCGGTGTGTCTCTCTTCTGTACGCATTAGTTCTCTGCTCAATGGCAACACAGCACGAAAGTCGATGTGCGCAAATCTACTCTTCGGCGAGGCTGCACATAACTCTCGTTCAGAGCTTCCACCATTTCCTTCGTGAGCTGGAGAAGCGGGGCATCGATATGCATAAGGTGAAGGTTACCAAGGCGGAAGCCGCTCTGTGGGGGTACGTGTCTCGACGAGCCGTCATAATACCTATATTGACCAGTGTCCAGCATCGAACACCTTGCCAAGGTACAGAAGAAAGAGAAGGACATGAGCAAGAAGGGCAAGGAGCATGTCAAGGGAGCCGCCTCAAAGGCCATGAAGGCCGTCACAAAGGATAACGGCGACAAAGCGTGGAAGAAGGAGATTCTGGAAGGCCGCAAAGAGGCACCTGACAAGACCGCTCAGGAGGAAAACGGGCAAGGTCAGGTTGAGGACTCCGACGTCGCAAAGGAGAAGCCCCATATCGAGGACCCGCCGAAGAAGGAAGAGGCTACCGTGGAGGCACCGGGCCAAGATGGCGCAGCGAAGACGCCTACTGCAGCTAGACCGCCTGCGATTCCAATGCGCGAGTCATTCACAACGGATGACCCGATCGACAGGAAGGAAGACGATGTGAAGGTCCCTGACGCCCATCCACAGCAAGCTGAAATGGATGCGCGATCACCAGAAGAAGCGAAGCCGACTGAGGACGGAAAGCAGATCGGGCATGCGCCGGAGCAGGTCAACCCTGAAGAGGCGCAAGATGCTGGACACGAGTAGGGATTTCTTGCGCCTGCGAACATGGGGGTGTACGCCGAATTTATGCCTGCACATCTGCGCATTTACTTATGGACTTCATCTTACTGCCACTATACACCCTACGTCTTGCGACGAAGCTGTTATGCGCGAGTCCATTTGCTATCCAGTTCGGAGATACCCACGGGTTGGGCGGACTGCAAGGGCAGCGTGAGCGCGCGAGCTACCGTACAGTATGAGCCAACAGACCTTCTCATCGTAATCTGTCCAGTCTCCGTCGCTCAAGTCCACGTCCGAAAAGACAGTGCCGGAGTCGGCACCTTTGCATTTCCAGGTTCCCTAAACCAGAAACGTTGTTAGATGTTATTAATTGATAGAACGTACTCACCCTGGTCATGTCGAAGCCAACGAACTCTAGTCCGCGGCACTCGATGATCAAGAGAGGACCGAATTGGCCGTTCTCTGCTTTGTATGGGCGCAAGCCATAGGTGGTATCGAATTTGGCCGTACTCTCCCGCTTGCCTGTTGGCGACCAGGTCAAAGATTGTTCCGAAGAGCGCTGATGGCAGCTTACACATCCCACATCGCCACACGAAGTGAGCGGTGGCATTCTTTCCCCCGGAAACCTCATGCTCTTCCTGCGATGTCCATCAGGCTTAAGAAAAGGCGCATGTAAAACGGAGGACGCAGACCTGCATATTCATGCCCACATACTTGGGATGCGTCTCATGACAGCTATTGCACTGTACCTGTAGACCGCCAATCGACATACAATCCTTTTATGGCGCACGGCATTCTGACCTGAAAGAAGAACTCAAAGTCGTCTGTGGCGGGAACAAGATCGGTGACATTCTCAAGCTCGGCTTTGACGGAAAGTAACAGTTTCTATTCCATGAACGCAATGAGCAATAACTACACGTCAGGATGTCGCGTGTACTCACAACCATGGTGGCGAGAACAAAGAAGGGTGTTTGTTTGTACGTGTGTACGTGTCATGACGCGCCTTGACGCGCTCCTTCAGACCGAAGCCAGCGTGTCGCAAGAAATGGAGAGGTGGACAGTGTAATGAATACGACTATTAGTCCTATATATTTTACGATCATGCCTGGGCCTGGCTAGGTGCTGACGTCTGAGGCGCCGACATACTGGCACGGTACGCGTCAAGCAAAGCCGGATCCAGGTCGGCTAACATCTCCTCCAGCTTCACCCTGTCAACCTCCCCAGAGGGAGTGAGGGAAATTTCCGGCTCCTCCATGCCGTCGGCCCACTCCGGGCGCATCGTCTCCTCCAGGGCATCCGCGTTCCAGTGTACGTCCTTCGCTGCACCCAACATGTCGTCCGCAGAATGCCAGAACTGGTCAGGGATCTGCGCCATGGGCTTGCGGTGCTCTGGTCTCAACCACTCAGAAGGGAAGTCAAAGATGGTTGGCTTGTGGAAGACGCGTGCGCGAATATGGTCGCCCTTCTTAGCCTTCCTACGCTGGGCGAAGACATGGCGCATGTCGACAGGAAGCTCGGACAGCTTGAACTCATCGTCCGCTTTCTGTTGGCTGACTGTCAGCATTCGGCAGTATGTATGTAGCACAGCGACACGCACGTTGGCCTCCTTGCACAAATCGACCACTCTGTCGCGAATCCACTTCAGATTCATGGCGGGGTCGGGGAAGTCCTCACAGGATATCTTGATGAACCCGTTCGCCCAAACGGTAGACCCCGCAACGCCTGCATCCTTTGGCGGACTAGGTGTCCACCGTGTGCCTGCCAGCAGTTTAACTTTGTGCTTCGCGCGCTCGCTGTGCAGAGGCAGCTCATCCACCGCGACTGTGACGATGCGCTTGTTCGTCGCGGGGTGCTCCTCTCCTGCGTAGTCTATGGAGCGCACAACAAGGGGCTTGTCGGGAGATGGAGGGACGAAGGGCTTTCGGAACGCTACGCTGATTGTTAGGACCCCGCCAGTGCGGGTAGGCGCGCGACGCACCGACAAGCTTCGGACACTCATGTTCGATGAGCCGCATGTAGTAGAGCTGGTCTCTGAGCTCGTCTATCATCATATGACCGAGGGCTGTGGTGTCGTTGTCCTCGAACTCGTCGTCCAGGAGGTCCACTGCGTCGTCGTAGTGCATTTCATCCTCGCCTCCACGACGCCGCAACTCGCAGGCGCGCGCAGACGCGTGAAATGCTCTGACATGGGCGCCAGACGGCAAGGCGCGGCGCGACGGCTGCAGAGCGCGAGACGGCTGAAGCGCCCGTCCCAGAGCCTGGCGCAACATGGAAGTGAATGCCTGAAAACAGCACAGCCACCGCACGGAAATGCGCTTCGGCCCGGAACGCGCCGTCAAGAAGCAACGTTCGACGGTCGAGTCAACTTCAACTTTGAGTATCCTTATCGATAGCTTTTGTTTCCTACCACAATGACTGCCAACAAGAAGCTCTTGCGTGCGTCCGTAGTACAAACATGCACGCAAGAGTATTCCGTGCAAAAGACTCTGGACAAGCTCGAGTCTCTGGTGCGCGTGGCCAAGGATAGAGACAGCTCTCAGCTGGCTGTCTTCCCTGAAGCATTGTATGCTCCCCTCCCCATCCCGAAGAGTACGCTGACATACATCTCAGCATTGGTGGTACGCTCTATACTATGTAACATCTTTTTCATCTCCCACCTTCTTCTCTCAGGTTATCCGAAACACTCAACCTTCGGTGCTGTTGTCGGCGAGCGCTCTCCTGAAGGCCGAGACGAATTTCTTCGCTACCACTCGAACGCCATCGAGATACCGTCGCCAGAGGTCAGCCGCATAGAAGTTATCAGTCGTGACACCGGCGTCTTTCTTGTAGTTGGGGTCATCGAGCGCGACGGGGGAACCCTGTACTGCTCGGTTATCTTCGTCGACCCACTCCACGGATACCTGGCCAAACACAGAAAGCTAGTACCAACTGGCTCCGAGAGACTTATTTGGGGACAAGGCGATGGCACGACCATGCCCGTCGTTGGCAAGACTTTTTCTGTCAAAGATCAAGGCGAACTCCAAACCAAAATATCCACCGCTATTTGCTGGTAGGCTCTTGCCTGTGACAGGGTCCCTTCTGCGCTCATGTTCGGAAAGGGAAAACTACATGCCTTTATGTGAGCTTTCAGATATCCCCGTCCATCTGAAGCTCAGACCTTCCTATGCAGTCCGTCAATATTACTACAACCACGGTGTGACCATCTACACGGCCCCCACCGTTGATGCGAGACCCGTATGGCAGAATACGATGGTACACATTGCTCTAGAAGGACGGTGTTTTGTCCTTTCGGCGAATCAGTTCGCCCAAGGTACGTAGTATTCCGCAATGAGGCGAGCCCGCGCTGCAGCTTGGCTCACCCTCCGTTGCCCAGAGAAGCATTACCCTGCCGATCATGCGGTCCGCAATCCAGAGGAGCGCCATGAGGACAATGTTATGATAGGAGGGGGAAGCATGATCGTTAGCCCTTTGGGCGAGATTTTGGCTGGACCGCTCCGTGGCGAGGAGGGCGTTCTGACCGCCACCTTGGACCTGGATGATATCGTCCGGGGCAAGTTCGATTTGGACGTTGCAGGTCATTACGCCAGACCGGACGGTATGTTAGGTCCTACTCGTGCATAACCACGTTTTGATGAGTACCCCAGTCTTCACCTTCACCGCGAACACGTCGGGTTAGGGCGGTCCTGCAGGGGGCACGGAAGATCGGGCCTATCACACACATGTTGTACATGTGTAGACATGTGTCGCTGAGGCAGTGATTGAATAGGCATGACCGGTCCTTTATTCGGCAATGTCTTTGTACCCTTCGGAATTAGCTGAGAATCTTCGCTTCAAAGAGGAACAAAGCCGTCGGGGAGCTTAAAAATGGTACACCAAAGGTTCTGTCTTCACTTTTCACTTGCTCCTCACATTCGCATACCCGTCGTCGCTACTGCCATGGAGTCCTCGGATGCTCGTACTGCGCTCTTTGCCGTCTACATGCGCCAGCAGCCACAGTACAAGAGCTACCACCTTCCGCCGCCGCCGCCCGCTGCTGGACAGCCCTCGCGACGGCTGAAGTCGTCTTCGCATAGGCGATCGACGAAGGACGTTTTGGGGAAGCAGGCCTTCCTCAAGGATCGGCCGCACCACCAACCGAAAGACGGTCGCGCTATGCGCTGCCCGCTCGTTAACCACAGCGAACCACCGCTTCGTTCATCCAAGACACCGCGAGATAATTTGGTATGTGTTAGCTTACACCGTCGATCTCATGTATCCTCATCCGCTTTACAGCCGCATCGCAGTAACACGCAACGAAAAGCGACCAACCACCGCACTCACGACAGCGAGGCAAACTTCCCACTTCCGTGTACCACGCCGTCACCATTGTTGACGGTCGCCTCCTTTGACACGAGGCCGTTGCGGACACCCTCACCGACATCCTCAGAGCGCATGCCTTCACTGTCGCCTCCAGGATGGTTCGTCGACAGCGATGACGAGAGCGAGGTCACATCGCTCGACGATTGGAGTCCTGATAAGGCGGAAGTGGTAGAGGTGGCCACCACCATCGACTGCGACGAGATGTTCCAGCTGTACATCAACGTCGACCTCTGCTTGAATGAGTAGACTTCTTGACGAATCCACTACTCACGGACGGCGCCTAATTATACCAGACCATGTAGCCCTAGTCGAAAGTTCTTATTGTGTATCCTATGTTGTATTATCGATGATAGATGAAAGCGCCTCGCCGAGGCCGCATGCTCCACCGTACTTATAGCGAGGGGTAGTCCGAAGAGATGAACGGCACTTGAGTGCTACCACAACGCTACCATGGAGAGACCACGGAGTCCCAGATGGAAGCTATTCCCTCTTGTAGGTCGATGGGAGCGCGGACGGATATCAACTCATAAGCGTTGCTTGCAAGGCGCTATTGACGCCACATCCGCGGCTAAGCATATTTTCGGCAGCCAGCCGGCCGGAAAGTCCGGCGCCGGCCGAATACTCCCACGCGGCGGTGGAATTGCAAACAGACCACAGCGGTCGCTCTTCCCTAACCTCGTCCTCTTCCCGGCCTACAGTAAGCGTCGCCGCTGTCTCGCGCAGCCTCACGCCCTCAAAACCCTTACCAGATGACGGACTCGTACGCTTCCTCGCGCAATGGCGACCTCCCCACGAACGGCGCGGCCAATGGCGTTAGCCCGACCCCGACTGGCATCTCGTCCGTCATTCGCAAAAAGCTGATGGGCTACGTCGGTTTTGCCAACCTGCCGAACCAGGTCCACAGGAAGAGCGTGCGGAAGGGCTTCCAGTTCACCGCCATGGTTGTTGGTACGCGTTTTGCGCGCCCTCCTGTATTTCACAAATTTAACGCGTACTCAGGCGAGTCGGGCCTGGGCAAGTCGACCTTGATCAACACCCTCTTTAACACGACCCTCTATCCCCCCAAGGAGACGCTTCCGCCCGCGGCAGAGCGTCCCAAGACGGTTGCCATTGAGAGCATCGGTGCTGGTACGCGAAGCTTCCCTGTCGCTCATGCGAGGCGCTGACGTTGGCAAAGATATCGAGGAGAATGGTGTCCGACTCCACCTCACCGTGGTCGACACGCCCGGGTTTGGTGACTTTGTCAACAACGACGAGAGGTGCGTTTCTCGCTTGCCGCATGTTCCCTTTTCTGAAATTCGCACCCAGCTGGAAGCCTATCGTCGAAAACATCGAGTCTCGGTTTGATTCGTATCTCGAGCAGGAGAACCGCGTCAACCGTCAGAAGATCGCCGATAACCGCGTACACGCGTGTCTTTACTTCATTCAGCCCACCGGTCACTCGTAAGACGCGTCGCTCTCGACTTGTGTCCTGCATCTCACGCGCCTCAAAGGTTGAAGCAGCTGGACATCGAGTTCATGCGCCGCTTGCACACGAAGGTCAACCTGATCCCCGTCATTGCAAAGGCGGACACGATGACTGAGGAAGAGATTGCGGACTTCAAAGCCCGCGTGCGTCCTCTTGCTCCACGGCGCGTTGCTACTGTCTCACGAATAAATTGCAGATTCTCTCGGATATTGCGTTCCACAACATCCACATTTTCCAGGCGCCGACGTACGAGAATGAAGATGAGGAGACCATCATGGAGGCCGAGGAGATCGCGAGCAAGATCCCCTTCGCCGTCGTCGGCTCCGACCAGGCTGTGAAGACTCCGGATGGCCGTGAAGTCCGCGGCCGTGCGTACCCGTGGGGTGTTGTCGAGGTCGACAACGAGGAGCACTGCGACTTTGTGAAGCTCCGGCAAATGCTTGTCCGCACTTACATGGAGGAGCTCCGGGAGTACACTAACGACGTGCTCTATGAGAACTGGCGAACGGAGAAGCTCCTAGGCATGGGCGTTGCCCAGGATTCCTCCGTGTTCAAGGAAGTCAAGTGAGTACGCTCGTGCCAATGTCGGTTTCATTTCTGACCATTGCTCTAGCCCGGCTGCCCGAGTCCAGGAAGAGCGTGTCCTCCACGAGGCCAAGCTCGCGAAGATGGAGGCCGAGATGAAGATGGTGTTCCAGCAGAAGGTGCAGGAGAAGGAGGCAAAGCTCAAGCAGTCGGAGGAGGAGCTCTACGCTCGCCACAAGGAGATGAAGGATGCGCTCGAGAAGCAGAAGATGGACCTGGAGGACAAGAAGCGGCGGCTGGAGAGCGGGCGCCCGCTGACGCCAGAAAAGGGTTCCGTAAGTGGTCGGTCATATATCTGGTCATTGTATGAACTGACAGTCTTCTTCAGAGCAAGGTCCGCAAGGGCTTCCTGCGCACATAGGCTATCATCCGCCGTGCGGCTTCGTCTCGCCCACATTCCCCTGTTTCTCTGGATATCATACTGTTGTTGACCCCTCGCCGTATAGTGCTACCCTAGTCTTTCGTACTTTCTTCTGTACATCGTGTTCATCATGCCTGTCTCTTGCCTTGGGTCTCGGTACCCTACCACACTCCCTTGAACTATATCCTTCTTCGTTGCTCGCTTACATTGATGATTATGTTGGTTTCTACGGAGTGTCACGGCAATATACCCAGGCTAGTATGCTGGATAATGTTCATGTGGGTGGGATGGCTGCGATTTGGCTTTGCCCATTGTTTACTGTTTTGTGTGAATTTGGCCAAGCGGTTGCCGCTTTCGGCGCTGGAATATTCTCTTTCTTCAACTTGAATCATTCTCTCATGACGGATACCAACATACCAGCTCTCCTGGCTGCGCTTGACGTGTTTACGCGCGCGCCGGACAAGGAACAGCTAGACCGCGCCAACACATGGCTCCAAGACTTCCAACACTCAGTAATTGTCCTTTCGCCTGGCCAGTAACCGACCGACCTGACAGTGATCCCATCGACTCGCCGTAGCATGAAGCATGGACCACCGCAAACACCCTTCTCCTCTCCCCGGATGCACCTATCGCGGCGAAGCTGTTTTCAGCACAGACGTTCCGTACCAAGGTGCGCGCCTTTCGATCTCTGCGCGTGATCGCGACTCATCGACGACGCTGTAGGTCACGTACGACCTCAACCAGGTCGGCGCAGATCTGTCCCCCTTGCGGGATAGACTGCTCGATGCTATGACACGATACATTGCTGGACCGCGGAACATCCTCACCCAGCTTTGCCTCGCGATCGCTGGGCTCGCCCTCCAGATGCCGTCATGGGAGAACCCGATCCAGACCATGGCGGACATGTTCGGCGCGAACCCAGCAGCGGTGCCAGCGCTCCTGCAGTTCCTTACTCTTCTGCCTGAGGAGCTCATGACGAACACGCGTATTCCCGTCACGGTGCGTATGGCATTTCATCAACCGGTCCAGCCACTGACTGGCCTGTAGGATGATGAGTACCGTGAAAGATCGCGCAAAATCCTGACGGACAATGCTACGCGCGTACTGGAGCTGCTCTCTGTCTACATACAGGCCACGGGTGCGTCCAGCATCACGCAACTCGGTTTGTGCACTAACGAAGGGGCAGGCATCACTCCGGAGATCCAAAATGCCGTCTTCACCTGTCTTCGCAGCTGGTTAATGGCCGGCGAAATTGTCATTGAAGAGCTCATCCTAACGCCCTTGTTCCCTGCCGTGTTCGATGCCTTGAACTCGGAACAGCTCTTTGACGCCTCGGCGGATGCCGTCTGCGAGATCATCCACGAAACGCAGGAGATCAACGACAACATGGCCGCCATTGAGCAGATCGTCCCACGCGTCGTAGCCCTCAGGCCTGAGCTCGCGAAAAGCGGCGACAACTTCGAGAGGATTCGCGGTTACGCGCGCATATTCGCGGAGGCTGGCGAGACCTACCGCGCCCTAATCCTACAGCACCCAGAAACATTCTTCCCGATCGTCGAGGCCCTTGGGGAGTGCTCTGCGTGTCCTGACCTCGATATAGTCCCCATAACGTTCCCTTTCTGGATGCGGCTCGCCCAACTCATTGGCAAGCGCTCATCTGTCCCCCCTCCTTTCCTAGATGCCTACCGCTCGCTCATGACTATCATCATTCACCACCTGCACTTCCCACCGGACTCTTCGCCTCTCAAGGGTCAGGAGGCTGACGACTTCCGGTCCTTCCGCCATGTCATGGGCGACACGCTGAAAGATTGCTGCTTCGTCCTGAAGGCGGAGACCTGTCTCATGGCCGCATACAACATGATCACAGCCGCCCTTGCTCGTGGGCCTGACATGTCCTGGCAAGAGATCGAGGCGCCGCTGTTTGCTATGCGGTCCATGGGCGCCGAGATCGACCCCAACGACGAAGACGCTGTTCCGAAAATACTTGAACTTATACCCTCGCTGCCAACACATCCCCGTATCCGCTATGCCGCCTTACTCATCATCGGCCGCTATTCGCAATGGACGGACGCCCATCCGTCGTACCTGCAACCTCAGTTGCAATATGTCTCCGCCGGCTTCGAAGATCCTGATCTCGAGGTCTGTAGCGCTGCTGGACATGCGCTCAAGTACATCTGTGGCGATTGCAAGCGGGTATGACCGGTCCCTCTCTATCATATTCTATTTCACTGATTGTTGTTCAGCACCTGGTCGACTTCCTCCCCACTTTGCACACCTTCGTCACGTCTACGGGCAGCAGGCTGTTGCAGGAGGATCGCAGTGAAGTATACCGCGCTATCGCCTACGTCATCTCTGCTATGCCCATGAGCAGTGCTGGAGAGAGCTTGAAGATGTTCTCCTTCGACATCTTGACCAAAGTCCACGCAGTTACCGTCAAGCAGGCGGTAACAAAGGAGGAAATGCAGGAAGTGTGCGGTGAGTTGGCCTACCTTCGCCTTAATGGTAAGACACTCAAGCGTAAAACCAGACGGGTTGGAAAACCTCGAAACCATGCTTCAGGTTATTGGGAAGCTTCGGTGAAGAGCTTCCGCCCGCCTGCCAGAAGATCCCGGGCGAAGGCTGGTCAGTCCTCGATCCCTTCCTCGCGAAGTATGGGACGACATACGACATCGCGGAGCGCGTCAACCGTGTCCTTCGCCACTGCATTACCTTCTTCGACCGTTCTGCGTTGCCGGTCATACCCATGGTGGTCACGCGTCTTACACAAGTGTTCGATGCAGCCGGATTTGCCAGCAACCTCTGGATCATTGGCAAGACTGTCGACTCATACGGCGACAAGGCGGACCAAACACTGCAAGCCAGCTTCCCGCGATGCCTACGAGCGAGCAACAACCAAGGTAGCCAGCATACTACAAGCCTCGTCTGCAGGAGAGCACCCCGATAGTACGTGCAATCTTCGTCTCTGCTGTATACGACGCTGACGCAGGCTCTCAGTCCTGGAAGACTATCTGCATTTGCTGCTGCCTCTTTTGGATCGTGTTCCTGACGTTTTCTTCCGCTCCAGCGCTTTCCCGGTCGCTTTCCAGATATGCATGACAGCGCTGACTGTTGTGCAAACGGAAGTTCTCATCACAGCTCTCGAAGTCGTGCGCGACATACTGTCGCACGACTGCCTGTCTAGTCAGCCGAGGCAGATACCGACCTCTGACTTCCCCGTCTACGCCGCAAACATCCAGGCCGTGATCGAAAAGGACGGGCAGGCGTTCGTCGCTTGTGTGCTGAACGGCATGATTGGAGACTTCCCCGAGGACTGCCTGTCGAGCATCATCGTTATCTTCCGGATGCTGGCGACTGTATTCCCTGCGCAGATGGCGGCGTGGATACAGAGCATTGCTGCCAGTATGCCGACCTCTGCGAGTCTCATACCGGCCAAGGAGCAGTTCGTGGCGGATATCACCAAGTAAGTTGCATCCTGGCTGCTCCAATAATCATAGCTAATATCCCTGCAGCGCTATCAGCAGTGGGGCAGTACGAGAAGGCGAAGTATGCGATTATTTCCTTCCACCGTGCCTCTCGCAAGATGCCGCGATCGTCGCAGGGACTTCGAGCTCAAGTAGGAAGGGAGGTGGCACGTCGTGTATGGATAATCCTTTGCGGCCTGATACCTTGGGTAGAAGTCTGGGTCTTTAATCTGTAGTAGTTACATTCTATAGCATAGGTACGTACAAGCAGTATATATCTCTCATCTGTACTCCGCGAAGGACGCGCGCTGCTGTCGTCGGGTCTGCGTCGGGCAACCTGCGGGCATCCGGCAAGCGCCTGGATCGGGTCGGGTGCCGGGCCGAGATCGCCCGCGAAGCAAACACGCTCAAAGCCGGACGTTGTCGCTCGAAGAGGCGCTGTCGCCATTTTCGCCTTTAGACTCCACCCATGTTCCCCCGCTCGCGTACCCTGCTCGGCCAGGGTAATTACTTTGTTTCTCGTAGCTCATGTCACTTTTCTGACATTATCCCAGCCGGCCGCCGGGCCTTCTCCCAATCCGCGTCGCGCCAGAGCTACGAGGACACCATCCACAACCTTAGGATCCACAAGGATACCAAGGTCCTTTGCCAGGGCTTCACCGGGAAGACGGTATGTGGCGCACACCAAAGAGCGCTATATATTGCTGACGACGCGCACGCCAGGCTACCTTCCACGTCGCGGGAAGCCTTGAAATATGGTACAATTATGGTGGCGGGTGTCTCCCCGAAGAAGGCAGGCCAGACACATCTTGGTCTGCCCGTCTTTGGCTCCGTGAGAGATGTGCGAGCGCTTCCTTGCGAATGCCATATGCTATCTGACGCGCCCCTCAGGCCGTCCGGGAAACCTCGCCGGACGCGACGGTGCTCTACGTTCCCCTCCCAGTGCAGCCGACGCGATCATCGATGCTATCGAGAACGAGATTGGGCTCATTGTCTGCATCACTGAGGGTATCCCCCAGCAGGACGAGATTCGGGTGCGTGCTGCGCCGACACATGCCGATAGCTCTGCTAATCGCCAGCGCAGGTCGTCAACGCGCTCAAGAGCCAGTCCAAGAGCCGTCTCGTGGGCCCGAACTGCCCCGGTATCATCAACCCCCTCGGGTGCAAGATGGGCATCCAGCCGGGCCACATCCACACACCGGGCAAAATCGGTTTCGCGCGTCAGCACGTTGTGGCGCAGGTTTTGATCTCTGACGAATGTGCCAGGTATCGTCTCGCGCTCCGGCACCCTCACCTACGAGGCGGTCGCGCAGACGACTGATGTCGGTCTTGGCCAGACGCTGTGCGTCGGCATTGGCGGTGACCCTTTCCCCGGTACCACCCACCTCGACGTCGTCAAGGTCTTCCTTGAGGACCCGGAGACCAAGGGTAGGAGTGACGGACTGCTTCTTACAGACAAATACTAACACGTTTGGTCAGGTATCGTTATCATTGGCGAGATCGGTGGCTCCATGGAGGAGGACGCGGCCGAGTACCTCCAGCAGTACAACACCTCGCACAAGCCGGTTGTTGGCTTCATTGCTGGCCGTACCGCGCCCCCGGGCCGTCGCATGGGACACGCTGGTGCTATCATTGCCGGTGGTAAGGGCGCGGCTTCGGACAAGGTCAAGGCCTTGGAGGCGGCAGGTGCGATTGTGACCGACAGCCCGGCCAAGATTGGCTCGGAGATGCTCAAGGTAAGCTTGCAAGCTATCTGACCAAGTATCGGACGCTCAAACATCTTTGCTACAGGCCATGAAGGCGGCGGGATTGATGTGAGACGCGTATACGGTATACCTGCATTAGACGTGTGGATTTATCTGTTGAGGGTGCTTGCGGCCTCTTCGTACACTATGGGCTTCTAACGCCTCTGTAATCATACGCACCCAAACACCGAAGTGACGTCTGAGCGAGTTTTGACAGTATCTCCGAGTGAGAGTGAGCACTGAGCAGAGAACGGCCTCAGTGAGACTGAGCACAGAGCAGTGAGGGCAGGGCCGCGGCTCACCGTGACGTTGACACGTGCGCGCCTAAGCGGGGTCCAAATCCTGTCCAAATCCATTGTTCTCTCACTGCTGCCCACCATCTGGGTTGCCGGGATGGCGACGGCTATCCAACCCTCGCAACTAGATGTGTTGAATCACATTTTCCTGGGGCTCGTGAACAAGAACTCTGAGGTCCGGCTACAATATGCCCAAGAACTACGCAGCTATGTGCGTGTTCTCAAATAAGCGCGCCAAGTCAGCGTATGCTCACATCGCAAAGGTTGCGAGCACGGTGGCCGAGATGTCCTCGGATGCCGCTGCGAAGCTGTGGGACGAGAACTTGACGAAACGTCTCTTCGATCTTATACATAGCACGAACATTATCGACCAGACGGGCGGTCTGCTGGCTATAGGTGTGTGCACGCGTCCCCCTTACGTCTTTTGCCTTCTGACTGGTGTAGACCACCTCCTCGATGTCGATCGAGAGGAGACCATAGAGTCCAAGAGGAATCTCTTCCGATTCTACAACTACGTCAAGCACCTACTCCCCCACCATGATTTCCACCTCATGCTACAGGCGTCCAAGACCCTGGGCAAGATTGCTGAGATCGGCGGGTCCGCCTTTGGCGAGGGGTTCATGGAGAAGGAAGTGCCCGCCGCGGTGGACCTCATGCAGCCGGAGAAGCCAGAAGCGCCGCGGTACGCAGGCGTCCTCATCCTCAAGGAGCTCGCCCGCAACTCGTCTATGTATTTCTATTCCCACATCGGCATGGTCTTCGACAATATCCTGGTTCCTTTGCGGGACCAGCGTCTCATCGTGCGTGAGGGGGCCGCCGAGCTTCTCGCTGCATGCCTCGAGATCATCACGCAGCGGGGAGCGGAAACACGCGCAACAGCCCCTTCCTCCTCAAGATCCTCCCAGGACGCGCCAAATGGGCCTCAAGCAAGCCGCAGCCGGAAGTAATTCATGGCTCGTTGCTCACATACCGCGAACTCCTTCTACACGGTGGAATGGTACGCCCTCACTATGCGGGTTATGTCCTGCGGTGCTCTGATAGGGTCCCTTAGTTTATGCGGGAGACATTCCTCGACTCAGCGGAACAGATTTTGCGATTCAAGTCCCATCGTGACGGCCTGATTCGCAAGACAGTCATCACTCTCGTGCCGTCTCTCGCCGCGTACGATACGCAGACGTTCACGGAACATTTCCTGCACAAGGCGATGGCTCAACTGCTCACGCAGCTGGAGAAGCCTGCGGACCGACCGTTTGGTATGTGCTTCTCTCGGTGTCTGGATCCAGGCTGACTATCTACAGCGTTCGTTGCGATCGGGCACACTGCGGCGGCGGTCGGTAGCGACATGAAGCCCTTCTTGGATCCTATCATGGGGCAGATTAAGGCAGGCTTGCAAGCGCGAGGGAGGAGGAATGCGCCACCCGAAGAGCCAATGTTCCAGTGCTTGGGGATGCTGGCCTCGGCTGTCGGC
>VDMD01000162.1:0-46101 GCA_007026445.1 Schizophyllum amplum
CATTCCTAAATGCGAGGAGGTAGTCCGCGATGCGCGTAATGACATCCAAAGGGAGTGCGGGGTTTAGTGGATGGGGGCCAGGCTGAGAGGGAACATAAGTCGGTCATACGTCGTATGTTTGACATATATTGCATTTACCTGGACGTCCATAGCCAGAATTTATGGGGAGAACCGAGAGCTTGGATTTCCGTAAGCCAGCGGCGCCTGGCGTGGTGGGGGGGAGACGAAAACCTGCACGACCTGGATAACAGTACCTCGATCGTCAGGCGGAAGCATTTTGATAGCGGGCCCGGAAAGGCGCAGTGACGCAAAACAGAGGTTAGCAAAAGTTCGTATAAACATACCATCCATGTATCTAGTCCAACTGCGAACTTCGAAGATGAAGATTGAAGTTGATCGTTGAGTGAAGTCGAGGACGCGCACTGTGGCGTGAGAAATCAAGGATACCAACTTTTTCTCCTTTTGGGATATCTGCATGTGCATCACGGCCCACCTCGTGCTTGAGCTCACTGCTTCTTCTTCTTCAACGACGACGACTACCTAGCTTCCCATCTTCAATACCGAGGTCATCATGCCGAGCGCTCAACGGAACGAGCGCACCCCTTTGTTGGCACCTTCGTCCAACAAACGCACCCCCAGATCTCGCAGGCCGAGTAACGCGAGCACCGCACCCTCATCCTCTGGCACTCGCAGCGGCGACGCGCGCCCTCGCAGGGAGAATGTCCCGCCTCGCCCGCGCCCTGTCTCTATTGCCGCTGTCCTTGAGTCCCAAGAGTCCTCCCAGGCCGGCTTCCTCGACTACGTGCGCAACCGCTTCGATCTCGACAGCGAGACCCCCGCGGTTCGCGCGTCCCTGACCCTTCTTCTGCTGCTGCAATACCGGCGCTCGCTGAAGGACACGCTGGCGAAGGGGAGGAATGACGTGATTGGCAGCTCTGCGACGGTACGGCAGGCCCAGACGGACCTGGTGTCCGTCGATGAGCAGGAATATTCCAGCCGGTGCTGAAGACGCTGGAGGACGATATCGCGCGAGAGGAGGAGCTGTGGGATGTGCTGTGGATCAGCTGGCTTAGAGAGGATGGGCGCGACGGGAGGTTGCGGGGGTACGTGGTTGCTCGTTGCTTACTGGGACGTCGGTTAATGATGCTCATAGTCGTCGACTTTCTGTACGCGGACGACGCGGCTCCGGAAGTCCTCCTCAAGCACCGTCTGGTCGCTCACACGCTCGAACGGCACTGGATTCATGGAGCGCCCAGCCGGCATGGTGCATCACACACAGTCTGGCAGCGCTTCGACGCGCTCTGCACACCTCGGTACGTCCCCGTCCTTCCGTCCCCTGGCTAATTCTGATCAATCTTAGATTAAACCTGCTGTCGCACAACGTCTCTCTCTGGATATACTTTGCGTTGCTGGCCAGCTACCTCATCCATCCACCGCGACGACATCGAATTCTCCCCGACTCGCCGCTGCAGACGTATGGCGCTCGTGAATGCTTCCTCCTACTGTTCTCGCTAGGCGTCGGTCTCAACCGCGGGCCATGGTCCGCCCTACATGCGCTCTCGGGCATCATGACGCTCGTCACATTTTCAACGACCTTGCCCGACGTGCCGTACCCGACGCAAGATACTTTCTCGCCGCTGCTGGTATCGTTCACGCTTACCTTCGTGGCATTCCACATACCGAACTCGCCTGCGTCGCCTTTTCTGCTGCTCACACGAACCTCTCGAGCCTGGCCACTTGCTCTGTTTCTATGGGATAACATCGTTCAAGTACTATTCCCAGCCATCGCAGTGCTTCTCCCCTCATTCCTCCTCATCTCCTTCCTACTCACCGCGGCCCTGAACACGACACCCTACGAAGGACCGGGACACGGTGCTTTTTCGAAACCATATCGAATGTTATTGGAATATTCAACGATACTACCTTTACGACCCCAATGGAGACAAGGGAGACGCTTTTTCATGTTGTTGCTAGCCGTCATCGCATGCATGGCGGGTGTAGTCTTCTTGGCGTGCACGAGGGCCCTTCGACTGTGGCCGACCTCTCCATTGAACCTTGGGAGCGATATGGTCCGCTGGTGGGCGCACGGATGAGACAGCTCTTCGCGCAGGCGGTCGTAACGTACTCCATGGCGTCGTCGATGGAGGGGACTATCACCGGGACACGGATAAAAACAGGATTCGGTCGACCTCTTTACATGTTCCCCCTCCCCTCAACCTCGTGCATTTGCTCCTCGTAGTCGGGCCTCGTACGGCTGGACGTCTTTTCGCGGAGGTCCACGGAGCCCGCTACGAGGAGAGGGAGAGAATCGGTTTATTGGGGTTGTGGGTTCTACAGAAGCGGTCTTGTGGCGGATATTGGTTGGACCATTGGCTTTGACGTTGTGGGCGCTGTCTTGGGTTATTACGCGTGCTGTCAAGTAGTGGCGGCGGTCCGCCGTGCCGGAAACGCGTAAGTCTATAGGACAAGCTGCCGTTTGCCGCGCAGAATATATACAGACGCTGTACTTCATCTATACGCGTATTCCTTGTCCTTTCCCCTCGGGAAGAGTCGGTCGAACGGCGCCCCGTCGTGCACACGGATCACAAATTCGGCTCCAGACCGCAAAAAGGAAGGATCCGAAACTGAAATCATGCCCAACCTCGCGCAGACCGCGTTCTTGCTCTCCGCCGTCATCACCTTCGCTGTCCTCTGGCTCGTCTCCAGCTGGCTTAACGGTCTCCTGCTCGCCCGCGGCTACGATATACGAGAGCTCATCCTTATTGGCCTCCCCAAGGACGCGCCCCCACGCCCGCTTCGCTTCACGCACCCCTACCCCAACGCAAACGCAGACATGAGCTCGGTCAACATCCCCGTCGTCGGCGACGTTAACACGGCCGCGGCAGCAGAGTACGTCCAGGGCCTGCACGCGGTCGACATTCCGGGCGTCGGCACCGTCGACCTGCTCGCGCTTTGCTCGTCCCCCGCGTTTGCTATGACCATGACTGTCGCGACCGCCGCCTTCATCTATCTACTCAAGTCCAAGGGTGTGTGCCGTGTGGACTAGCAAAGCGTCATACTAACCAGTCCCTCTGCAGGCGGCAAGAAGACGCTGGACCCGACAAAATGGCAGGAGTTCCCGCTCGCCAAGATCACCAAGGTCTCCCCGAACACTGCCATGTGCGTGCGCTGTCCCCTCTCCTTCGCGTACCCCTTATTCTGACGCGCCCTCAGCTACACGTTCGCGCTCGCGAACCAAAATGACATCTTGGGGTTGCCCATCGGCCAGCACATCTCCGTCTCGGCCGAGATCAACGGAAAGGACATTGTGCGCTCCTACACGCCTATCTCCAGCGACGATGACCGGGGCCACTTTGACCTGCTTGTCAAGGTATGCGCGGTACTACTTTTGTCGCGCCAGGCTCACCCCGCTTCAGGCCTACGAGAAGGGCAATATCTCGCGCTACTTCTCCCTCCTCAAGGTCGGCGACAAGGTCCGCATCAAGGGTCCCAAGGGCGCGTTCAACTACACCTCCGGCCTCTCCTCGCACCTCGGCATGATTGCTGGTGGCACCGGCATCACGCCCATGCTTCAAGTGGTGCGCGCCGCGCTCAAGGACGCGAGCGACAAGACGCGCCTCACGCTCATCTACGCAAACGTCAACTACGAGGACATCTTGCTCAAGAAGGAGATCGACTCGCTCGTAGAGGCCCACCCCGACCAGTTCAGCGTATACTACGTCCTCAACAACCCGCCGGAGGGCTGGTTGGGCGGTGTCGGCTTCGTCACGAAGGACATGATCGAGAAGCACATGCCGCCAGGTTCGATGAAGGACAGCAAGGTACTCATGTGCGGGCCGCCGCCCATGTTGACCGCGATGAAGTGAGTGCACCTTTTAACCGTACACTTGAGCATAGCTAATGAGGGCGGCAGGGCACACCTGGCCGAGCTCAACTACCCCGCGCCGCGGACAATCAGCAAGCTCGCAGACCAGGTTTTCTGCTTCTGAGAGCTTCTTGGATGATAGATCTAGGGTGAAAGTACTGTACTGCTTGCATATACCGATGCTTTGAATAATGCTTCCAGTGCTTGTCTGCGGCTTGCAGCGACGCATGGTCCAAACCTGGGGAGTGCTTCAATATGGCCATCTGTGCGACCGGTCGGCCTGCGATAGACAAGCCTTCCAGAAACTGAAATCGAGCTCAAGTACTGGCTTTTTGAGCTGTAGCAGCTCAAATAGGTCGTCACGCGCCTTATAACTGGGTCGAAGGTGCTCCTAAGATTCCCTTCGCCCGAGTCTCTTTGAAGCGATCGGCTATGCTGCTAGCCGGTCATCACAGGTCAGTAAATTACTGAAGCTGAAGTGCAGTGACTTCGATCTTTGCCGCTCCGCGCCTGGGCATAACGGCCCTCGCGCTTTGGCGGGGACAAGAACCATTCCTCGTCTTACGAACTTTGGCGCAACTTCGGCACCACTAGACAGTCCAAATACAGCCCTTGGACAGTCCACACACGCCTCCCCCCTTTATTGCTTGCATTCAGACAGAGACCATATATGTTGGGTTCGGAAAGCGTGCAACGTTGACGAGGCCTGAAGCTGAAGCCTGAGGCATTGATGAACTCGGCCTCGTCCGCAAGTCTGCAAATACAAGCAAACATTGAGCAAACAGAATCTGTATAGAGCAAGTTCGGAGAACGCCGGTGACGGCCTGTGACGGCTCTGTCACTGAAATTATCATGCTTGTCGAGTCACGAGGTCGCACTTTCAAGTTCACCAACCGGTCACCGACTCTCGCGAAGGCATTCTCCTTGCACTTCTTTTTTATGCACGTGCGGATAATACTGTCCAGTGATAACCTGTTCTGTGAACGCTGTACATACGGCCTGACTTGTCTATGAAGCGAGTCGTTCCCTTTGACGAGGAAAGGAAGAGAGGAAACTTAGATCTAGCCCTGGACATTCACCGGTTCACCGCCTACGCCGGCTGCCAGACAGTGAATGCCGTCGACTGATTTATGTCTGCCTCTGTGCCTGCACGCGGCCGCTGCACCGGGGCCGTAGGGCCCATTCAACAGTCCTACAGAGTTATGCCTGCTCTTTGCTCTTTCGAGTACTGCTATGAGCAAGCTCACCGCTCAATGAGGCCCTCTACTCGCCCGGCGGATACAAGACCATGCACTGGTCGAGGGCATCATCGTGGACTCTTGTGCTGTCCCCTGGCTGTTCCCAGCGAAGACGGCACGGCCCGCCATCTCTCCGCCCTGAACCAGTCCCCGCACGATCAACATTTCACACTGCGGCCTATTGACCAGTCCATGGCAGAGCCGTGCCCGCATAATGAACCCAGGCTGCGAAACCGGACGCGTCGTACCGCACACTCGGGGAGCGCGCCCGCCTCCCCGCGGCCGCACCTTCGGCGTCGCCCCTCCGTCTGCCACCAACAAATACTCAATAAACGGCATCGCAATTCTGGCCCCGGCACGGCTGGTCGACGTGCATATCCTCGCGTAACGGATTCCTCGACAACTCCTCGAACAGTCACGCTGATCTGGCCACTCGGCCAGACACCGGGCGCGCGCGCTCTCCTGCGCTGCCCCTGGCCTTGCACGCACGATCTGCACCGTGCCTGCGGTCGCGCGATATATTCGCTATTACAGGGTCTACCGCCGTCCAGTGCACTGTCCTCCGCGAAATAGTATATAAGGTAGGGTGGAGGAGAACAACTCATCGGCCCAGCCAAACACCTCAGACTTCCAACCTCAGTCACCTTCCTCTACTTTTACGACAATGAAGTTCACCGCCGTTGCCGCGCTCGCCGCCTCCATCGCCTCCGCGTCTGCGTACACGGTCACATTCAAGAACCAGTGCAGCTACGGTACGTCGTTGACGCAGCCAGAATCCTTGAGTGGCATCTTGCTCATCTTCTTCAGCTGTCTGGCCCGCGATGGGTAAGGCCCCCAACGGCGCCGTTGACCCGTCCTTCGCGTACGGCGCCAAGCTCAACCCCGGCGAGAGCATCACCTGGGGTGTCGACAATTACGCTCTTGTGCGCAAACTTCATTTTCATCCCTGCTGCTTCCTCTCACATCACCTCTAGGGCATCCGTGGCTGGGGCCGTACCGGCTGTGACGCAAACGGCGCTAACTGCGCGACTGGTAAGCTGAATGTCGCTCTGCTTGCCAATGCCTCATCTCACAATTCCTTCAGGTGCTTGCAACGGTGGCATGGTCTGCAACGACGCCGGCATCACCGCCCACGCGCTCTACTCTGAGTATGGCTACGGTGACGCCGGCCAGTGGGGGAGGCCAGCGCACCTACTGGGACTTGTCCTTCGTCGGCGGCAACGTCAACATTCCGGGTCGCCTCTCGTCCACGGACGGCGCGTCCACCACCTGCACGTCGAACTCATGCCCTACCGACCAGGCGTACCACATCGACAGCGACCACGCTGCCATGCGCTCGTCCTCCATCTCGGACAACCTCACGCACACTTTCTGCCCCTAAATTATCGACGTTTTTTGGGACTGTGCAAGTACACAAAAGGGCTTCATATTTAACTACTAATGGGCTTTTTAAGGACTACTACTCCTGCAGTATTTATGTAGTAGCGTAGCTGAGTACGATCGAGAGTCAATCGCTTGTGCACGGCTACTCCGATTGTTCATAATAAGCGACCGATATTGCCAGCACAGATAGCTCGTAAAGTATCATTATCCTTTTCGCCCCTTTCCTCAGTGAAAGCGACCAAGTGGTTGTCATACCACTGTATGATCTCTGAAGTTACCGCTGGCAGAGGAATTAGCAGATCATGACCAAAATGTGATCTACTAAACATACCAGGAAAATCCGAGCCGTATACAACTCGGTCGAGGCTCGCAAATGCCTCGACGGCCTTGAGGTTGGCATCCGACGCACTCAATGCTGTATCGTAGTAGAATGTTTTGAAATCCTCAATGATCTCTTCGGGGGTGAGCGGACAACCCATGTACGGAGAGAGCGTGGCGACACGAGCGGCGAGGTAGGGCATGCTCCCGCCGAGATGCGCCAGAACGATTTTGACGTCCGGATACTTGCGCTTGAATCCTGAGACCACAAGATGGGCAGCGGCCTTGAATGTCTCATTTGGGACCTTGACGCACCGTATCAGCTTATGGTCGACAGGTTACGGTAAAAACATGCCTCAGAAATAGGAATACCGAGGAAAGGACCAGGATAAGGAGTTGAGGATGGTGTCTGAGTGCCGTGGAGGTGCACGACGGCCCGACGCTTATTGAGCTCTGCCCAGATGGGCTCGTAAGCTTCGTCTGCGATATATTCTGCGCCACAATTATCAGTAATGAATGTAGTGCCGTGCAAGAGGTTGCATCGTACTGGCGTCTGGGCCTGTTCCACACAGAGACGGCAGGGCGACTCCCTGGGCGTGTAGAGTATCGAAGACATGACTTATTTCTTGCAAACAGCCTGTCAATTTTCTCAGCGCCACAAATAATCCTTACGTGAATGGTGTTCCATACCTTGTGTATTAGAGAGATGCGGCAGGGTAGCAAAGAAGGCGAAGCGTGTGGGATGCGACGCGCATATATCCGCCATCTCTTTGTTACGCAGTGACGCCATCTCTGTCCCCACATCGTTGCTGGGAAATCCGGGAAAAGAAAGAATAGCCAGGTCGATGCCTGCCTTATCCATAAAGGCGAGACTGATCTGCGGATTCCAGGGTAGGTTGGCGACGGGTGGTTTCCATCCTAAGCGGCTCGCGGCGTCCTTTTTGTCGGAAGACAAAGAAGGGGGGAAGTAATGATGATGGACATCGATTTTGTTCAGTTCTGATAGGTCCTGGAGAGGATCAGTCCCTGACAGAGGACAGGTGCGTCGCTGGTCCTACCAGCATGTCCTTGCGCGACAGTGGTCGCAATGGCGGGAAGAAAGGACCATAATACTGGCTCGGTGGCAATTTATACGTCAAAGCTAAAGCAAAGGGTGAATGAGCGACACTGACATCGAAGTCGCCGCCATGGAAGGACCGGTCCGTCAATACCGGGATTTACCGAGTTTGAACTTCAAGTATACACGTGACAAGCTGTTCGAGATCATCAGTGTCACGACAATATCATTATGCCAATATCATCCTTCCTCCGCCCACCCCGGGCCCTACACGGACTTCACACGCGTCTTGCTAAGTAGCGGGCATACTTAGCCTCGATCTGGTATGCATCTCTTAATTGGCTGTTGCATCTTACAGGCAAGCTACGTCGCTCGGACTAAAGAAGCATACCACACGGAATCGGATGGGCGACGCACCAACCGTTGGCTCTTTTCCTTGGCGCCCCAAACTCTGACCCAAAGCCTTCTTGTCCGATAATAATGCCCGAGGCATCTCTTCCGAGGAGACGATCTGCAAAAGCCACCCTGTTCGGTGGAGAATCATGACTCTCGAGTTGTGCGGCCGAGCGCACCGTCCCGCAGTGATTTTTTGGGCTCCCAACGGTTGTGGAGCTGCTTGACATTGTGCGCGGGTCCAACAATGCATAGAGCGCATCGCCGCTGTGCGGGCACCTCAGGCGCACCGTCGCACATGCGCGGTTGCGGCAGCCCGATCAAGCGTAGCAACAATGGGATGTTTCACTGTGTGCTGTCCCGTACGCATATGCAGCGTATATAAACAAGCCGTGGTGTGCTCATTCGAGATCCACTCACCTCTACCTTCATCTTCACGTCGTTCACGCCCACTTTCAATAATTCGCAATGAAGGCCGCTGTCGCTCTCTCCGCCATGTCTCTTCTGGCGTCCGTTTCGGCGTTCACAATCAACTTCAACAACAAGTGCGGCTACGGTGAGCTGTTCTCTCACGTCACCTTGACCCGCACTGATTTCATCCGTTTCTCAGCCATCTGGCCCGCTGTCGGTGCTGCCCCTAACGGCCAGCCTGACGCCTCCATCGCCTGGGGCCAAAAGCTCGAGGCGGGTGCGTCCGCCAGCACCACCGTCGACGACCACGCTCTTGTGAGCCTTCCTTCTTGAACTCGCGAGCAAAATGGCTCATCATATCTCGTAGGGCGTTCGCGCTTGGGGACGTACTGGTTGCGACGCCAGCGGCTCTAACTGCGCCACTGGTATGCTTCTTGTTCTTTTCAACCGACCATACCGACTGACAGTTGTCATCAGGCGCTTGCGTTGGCGGCATGGTCTGCACTGACGCCGGCATTACCGCCGCAGCGCTCTACTCTGAGTACGGCTACGGCGACCAGGGCCAGTGGGGAGGCGAGCTCTGCTCGTGGGATCTCAGCTACGTCGGTGGCTCTATCAACATCCCGGCAAGCCTCTCGTCCTCTGACGGGAAGAGCGTCACCTGCACGGAGGCGTCGTGCCCGACCGACCAGGCGTACGCCAACCCCGACGACCACGAGGCCGTTCGCCAGTCCTCCCTCGGCGCGACCTACACGCACACCTTCTGCCCTTGAATGGGTACTTGCGCTCTCTCACTAAATTATCGGTTGATAAGTATAGGGTGTTACTTATGGAACAAATATTTATATTTCTGTCGCTCGCTGTTGTCTGCGTGCCGCTCGACCTGTGCTTGAGATCTTGAGATCAGTTGTCTGAACAGTGGATCAAGTGTGAGATAACTTCTGAGCCGTGGCATTCAGGTAAATGGGTCTTCTCACAATGGACTCCACGTTCTCTCACTGCGAAATGAACGTGGGTACATACACCTTGGCCGCCTTCTCGATGATATTTGCTTCGGAGAGCACACTGTCGGGGATAGGGCAGTCCGCTGACCCATTCCACCCAGCTGAACATTGCATGTTAGCCCTTCGACAAGGCACTGAGATGATGGCCATGGGCCAAGGCAACTGCCTCGAATCACTCTTGGAGCTGTATACACCACAATCCGTACCCCTGTACACCATAATCGCGGTCTCACACGTCCACTACAAATTCCAATATCACAAGACAGTCATGTACAGTGTATACCGAGCGACGTCGGCAGCTCCGACCTCCTGAGCGGCGTTCCCTGAGGCCCAGAGGGAAGAAGACTGGAACATTTGGGCCTCGTACCCCATTCAGATGGTCGTCTATCCAAATATTCAGTCCACAGATATGCAGCCCATAACCGACGCATACCGATGTCATGGTCCATTCAACGACGGCCTTCCTAACTCTAATCTCCAGCGTCTTCTTGCATTCGGTGCAGGTTAGACCGGCCCGCAGACTCCTGAAGGTGTCCTCAATCGCGCTCACGGATGTATCTAGCAAGGGGCAGAATCAGCAAACGGAACCATACGATGAGCCAATCGGAACGGGAAGACAATGAGGGAGAGAGAGACTTACCTGGTCGGCCCTCCGACACTACGGTCGCGGCTGCCGCCGACCAAGCGCGCGCAATGCTCCGCTGCGCCCCATAATCGCACCCTTCCGTCGCCGGATGGAACTGCGGCGGCTGCTCAAGCAGCTCCCTGAGCGTGCTCATCCGGCGGTGCTGCAGCGCAAAGAGGTGCTTGAGGTACAGTGCGCCAATCGCCGCCGCCTGCGCGTCCGTCATCGTGGAGAGCGGGTAGGAGAGCAGGTGTTGGGATACGGCCTGCGCGAGGGGGAAGAGGTCGTGCGAGGCGGCGACGGAATAGACATGCAGAGGCGCGAGCGCCGCCTGAGCGCGCACGAGCTCGAAGAGGGGGCGGTTAGGCGCGACGTGCGTGCGGGAGTCAAGGCCGTAGGTGGACAGACGGCCGATGGCGTCGGTTAGTGTATTGAGCGACGGCGCGAATGCGGAAGGCGAGATACCGTAGGCGACATGGAGAAGGATATTGAGCACGTCCGCGCGCTCGGGGACGCGCTTGCAGGGGAAGCCGCGAGAAGGGACTGCCGGACCACTGAGCGCATCGGTGAAGCGGTTGTCGGTACATGCGTTCAGCACGGCGGTGCTGACGTAGAAATAGACGTCGTCCGAGGACACGAGTTGAATGTCTGCCGGATATTCCGGATTCGGGCCAGCGTCAGCATTGAAAGCGGTAGAGACTGTCCTGCGCTGCTCGGATTCCGGTTTACTGGCCTCGGACTCCGGAGTTGGCGGGAGCGACATGCCGTGCCCTACTTCGAGCAGGGGATTGGTCCAGACGTCAGCCTCGTCAAGCGCCTGAGCTCGCGAGCTCTCCGCCTGCAGTACTTCAGTATCGATCAGTTACTCATTGAAGACATCGGTACTCACTGAGGGTGAGAGTGCGAAGTAATGACCGTTTTGCATAGTTGCCGAGTTGAGGATGGGAGGATGATAGGGATGACCATAGTCGTAGTCCCAATTGACGAGAGAGTTGAAATAGTATGAGTCCTCCCCCGCAGTAGGGGAGGTCTCGGAAGGGGTGCAATGCGCGCACCGACAAGGAGGGGATGTGTCGAACATCTCGGTCAGAGAAGGAGGGTGCTAAGCACCTACTACGTCCGCTGGCGCGCAAGGACGGGACCTTATCTGCAGTGAGTGACCCGAGTCCCATTGCTTAAATATGCGCGCACTCACTCCTCCCATGGCTTCAGAAAGTGCCAGAAGTTGAACGCCAGCAGATCAGGAATATGTAATGTGGGTATGGAAGGAAGCCTCCGGCGCGCCACAAAACCCTTTGCGTGAGAACGTGACGATATCTCAAAACGGGGGGCCTTGCCAATCTCACCTGCGCGCATCATGAGAATGAAGGGGCGTGCCACGAACTTCTTCAGCTTCCCAAACTCGATGTCCGTCGAAATTGATTCCGGTAGTCCGTAAACGTTTAAACAGTCAGCTCTTCTCGTCGGGTTCATAAGTCATGATCGTACAAATACATGGCGAAGCACCTGATCAGTGGAGCCCCCACCGTAGACCTCCTTCCAACTCGATCGGGCGCTCCAGGCCTTCCAGTACGCCTCGACCTTGGGAGAGAGCGGCTTGCCAAAACTCGCAGCAATCTTCTCCAAGCCATCGTCCGCGCTCTGAGCGCCGCAGGTCAAGGCGATACGCGTCAGCCACGCACCCAGGTGGAAGTCGTCCTCTCCGGGGACCTCGCCGCCTAGGAATCCGCTGTCTGGCAGCTTCTTGGGCAGGATGGTGTAGAGATAGGTCAGGACGTTCTCAAACACGGACTGAGATTGCCTGAAGAAGCCGTTCTTCACATCCTCGGGGACCGCCCAAGTAGATGTCCTGAAGGCCGCCGTTGCCTGCTGTCTTCGCTTCGTAGAATAACTTGTAGGGAGCAGCTTCCAGGCGCTTGGCCTGCTCTACAAGCGCACGCTGACGACCGACGATGAACTGCGCGGGGAAACCATTGGCTTTGGCGTATAGCTCCTTGTCGTCACGCTGCATATGCGATGAGATGAGATAGTCCACAAACAGCGAGGAAAAGACGCACCGCAAGCAAGAGCTTGCAGTTGGGGTCGTACTTGTCATCATGGATCTCCTTGATGAAGGCGGCGTTGCCAGACTTCACCTTGGAGGGGGCGTTCTCGATAAGGTATTCAATAACCTCAGTCGTGTCGGTGAGAGTCTTTCCCGGTGTTTCGAGAGTGGGCAGCGTCCCGTTGGGATTCTGTGCGAGGGCTCAGCGAGATAGCATGGACAGAATACAAGGGGACTGACCTTGGCGAGAACTCAGGTTTGAAGTTCTCTCCTTCCGCCAGATTGATCGTCCCGAGCTCGACGGCATCTCCGTAATTCAACTCGAGACTGCGCTATGGGAGTAAGCAATGGGGTAAATACGCCTCTGGCACGTACACAGCCAGATGAGGGACTGGAGAGAAAGGTCAGTACTCGCTCATGACCGACACAAGAGTTGAACATACCAGAAGCCCAGACAGACCCGCCGAACGTGTAGAGGATGAGCTTGGGAGACATAGTAGTTGCGAGATGGAACGGATAAAGCAAGGATAAAGGCTTGTCAACGTCGTTACGAGTCACCCACTCTTTTATAGTCGCGCCACCGCGTGAGCGGGTATGTTATATCGCGAGGACTATTGGACATGGCCTACACAATTACAATACCAGTAAGTATACAACGTTCGCTATCAAGGAGATTCGGACAGGCCGGCTTTGCGCGCACTGTGCGTGATTGGCTCACTGAGTCGGCGGAGTAGCTAAGCAGCGTGCTGACCGAACCGGTCTAGTGCTGTCGTGAGTTGAGTTCAACTCGCATCGAGTTGAGTTGTAACTCAACTCGATGCCGAAAAAGGCAGGTAAGTTACAACTCAACTCGAACTCGATGATCGGAAATATAATCAATTCCTCCGGCCATCTGATCTTCTTTCCCGTGCACGTGTGCTGCACCTACAACCTACAACAAACACGTTGAGCTTCCTTCGACGGTCTCTGGCACTGGGACGTGCCCCTCTCCCCCTTCTTTGCCTTTGTAGCGAGTCTGCACCTCCCCCTCCCCCCAACGTGGGGCGCGGCGGGACGTGTCGGTCACCTACGCCTCCATTCGCGGCTTCACCATCGAACTTGTCAGCGCCGCGCGCACTGAGTGGTTTCGTGCAGTCCGCGACCGCCGTCACGCGGCCCGCTTTCGCCACCGTCTTTTTGGCTATGTTGCGTGTGCGTCAGGCTGTGACACCTATGCGTGGGCGGAAGGACTGGGGGCGGAAAGCGCGGGAAGCGCGAGTCACAATAGTAAGTTAACCGCCTCCTGGCCACCTCACATGGCCTCCGTCACATTAGTGTGGCTGTTAAAATAGTCCGCTACTATGTTTTATTCTGACGCTTCGACGACCGTGTTTGCTGGGCTCAAAGGCAGCCGGTGCAGTGGCAGCACGTCAATTGCTAAATACCTACTAAAACCGTCAACCAAATTGGCTCTGAAAATCAATAAACATTCTAAGTAGTTGAGATACTGTCAGTGCATTCCGATCTGTCCGACTGAACCCGGGAGGGATCGTGGCTACCGTAGTAGCCTACTAGACTTAGTAGGGAGTGAAGCAGGCTGCAGGCTGCCCTCCAAACCACTGTATATTCTGTGACTCCGTCATCAAGGTGAAGGGCAGCTTATTGCAGGAATATTCTGATGCTTACATTACTTAAGCACTGAAGTACTCACTGTCGGCAGGCCTTATCGACCTTGATGGGGAGTCGAGGGGGGCACAAGAGCCATTAGAGAAGTTCAGGATCCTATAAGGGGAGCTTATGGCTACTCCAGCAGCTACACATATGATTTTGAGCCATAGTATCTCGCCT
Organism: Schizophyllum amplum; assembly: GCA_007026445.1. NCBI lineage: Eukaryota > Fungi > Basidiomycota > Agaricomycetes > Agaricales > Schizophyllaceae > Schizophyllum > Schizophyllum amplum. The sequence continues at coordinate 14,166 of VDMD01000162.1, forward strand.
AAAGTGGTCTATATTGCATAGCGCTGCGTGAACCACTGCAGACCTGCTGCAGACGCATTGTTCGACTGATCGTGGGACACCGGCGGCATTCTCCGACGCCGGCCGTCGCGTCGTCGTTTTGCTGATCCGGACCCGTCAAATGATGAGTTGACTCGAGTTGCAACTCAACTCGACTCGATTGATTTTCAAACATTTCCTAACTCAACTCAACTCGAACTCAACTCACGACAGCACTAAGTTACCGGTCACAAAGAGGGAGGTGACTAAAAGTGGCGCGTACACAACCATCAACAGCGCGTCGTGGCAAATCCCCGGGCACGTGGGCGCATATACCCCATCCTCATCCCCCGACCATGTCGACCACCCAGCCGTTGCTGGACAACACAATCGAACCAGATGAGCCCACTGCACCCCTCGGGAACATCGAATCCAACAGGCAGAAGAATGCTCGCCAGCCCGTAGTCCTCACACCCACATCGGGCGCCCAGATGGCTACGAACCCCAGTGACGCGGAATCCGGTGCGCCGTCATGTACACTGCTAGCGAATACTTGCTCATGCAGAGTCAACCACAGCTCTTGCTGGAATCTTCAGACAAGTATGCCGATCATCATCCCACACGACCCCACGATGAACATCCATTGCATAGTCCGCGCACCCCCTAGCCCTGGCATGCCTCTTCGCTTTCCGAATAGCTGCCATCGTGGTGTACCTCTTCTGCGGCATCGTCACAACAAACTATGTTCTTGTGGTGCGTGCTGCCCCGTGCGAGGAAGACCACACAGATTAAATTCCCGGTCAGAACGTAATCGTCGTTGTCCTTCTCGCAATGGACTTTTGGAACTGCAGGGTCCGTCGTGAGCCACACACAGTCATCTGCATTCTTAGCGAGCCATAGAACGTGTCCGGGCGGACATTGGTCGGCTTGCGGTTCTGGAACCAGGTCAGCAACTCGTCGGTGGTTCTCGTACGTACAAGCTGATTATCTCGCAGGTTGATGACGATGGCGAGAGTTATTGGGTTTTCGAAAGCCGAGACGTGCGTTCGCCACACATTTTCTATAATGAAACCATTCACACCAGTTCACAGCCATCGCGCCCAGCGAACCCCATTGACTCCAAGTGTGTTCCCCGTCTGCATTACTTCCCTGGTCTAAACTTGCTGTTGCACCTTGCAGAATGTTCTGGGTAAGGGACTCCGTGACACGGGCAAGCAAACTTGTCATACTGACATCAAGGACAGACAGCCCTCTATGTGTTCCCTGCACTATGGGTCGTTCTGTTGATAGTCGCAATCTTGACTCTGAACGCATCGTAAGCTCCTCCCATACGTTTCTTTTTGCATCGCTCATGTAGATAGGTTCATTCCTGTGGTGATCCTCGCCCTCGTCTTCAATTTCACGAACGTCATTGGCTTCACATATGCGTACGTCCGCCCCCGCAAAACATCTGGCCCTCTTCTCATTCTCCACCAGCGACAGAGACGCAAAGCAGCGCTGGGCCAATGACACCATGGGTGGCTTTAGTTTAGGAGGCTTGGGAGGCCTCGGCGGCCAGATCTTGACTGGCGCTGTGAAGAACGGTGTGGGGCGCGTCTTCGGAGGACGTTGAATATCATTTTCGTGAGGTTTCCTGAGGATTCATTGCTTATTTATGCCGTCTTATATTCATGAGGCCTTCCCGCCTCGTAAGAACTGGACATCGGTCTACAGAAGTAAGTAACATTGAGAAACAACAAGTAACGAAGGTCCGAATAATGACTGGAAGGCAAGTTCGTCACAAGGCGTCGTGAACGAGGGCGTCGCAGGACACGCTTCGGCGGTTCGCGATAGATAGACAGCGCGCAACGACAGCCAGCGAGGTGATAGATAGGTCGGTCCATTGGAGCGGGACGATACTGATACATTGAGAAGTGAGAAAATGGAGAGGAAACAAGCAAAAAAAAGTAAGTAGATCAGGCGGGAAGAAGAAAGCATCACAGATACTCATAATAGAAAAACGAAGCAGAGACGGATCATAGCTCTGTGGAGCGCAGAGAGCATGCATGGGACTGATACGGGAGAGAAGATGTGGCAGACAACAACGCAGGACGACGACGGATAGCGAACGATGAGCGCGCAGAAGTACTGCGCCATAAGACTGCATAGGGGAAGGCATATAGACGTGCATATAGATCTGGATTGACGAAGATCGTTATTGAGCGGACACCGGCGGCAGCTCAGCCGACAATGCCGCGCACGTCAACCTTCGCAAAAGCGGTCGTGGGTGTGGGTGGCACACCGATGCCGATATAGCTGCGCGTGCGGCCGTGTTTGCGGAATGTCTCGACGCGCGGCGTGCCGCTCGTCATGAGCGGGAAGGGCACGCTGTCGGCGCGCGGCGTAGGTGTGCCCTGCGTCATCGTGAGCGTCATGGTGCTCGGTGTCGCCCCGCACCCTGGAGACGGCGGGAAGACAAAGAGCGTCTGCGACTGGGAAGGTGTGTGAAGTGACGGACGGCGCGGACGCGAGGGCGTCTCGGGCACCGGTACACGCAGGTGAAGCGGAGGGGGTGCGGGCTTGCGCGACTCGGTGCGAGTGCGCAGGCGGAGGGGTGGCATGGGTGTCGTCGGGACACGGCTCCGCGACGAGCTACGCGACGCAGGCTCAGATCGTATCGGAGACGACGACTGCGACGCGGCGTATGTTTTCGCGGTAATCGTCTGAGTCGACACGGGTCGTGACTTCTTGGCCTTTTGCGGCGTCTCTGTCTGCTCCGCGTTCGCGGAGGGTGGGTTGATGATGACATCACAATGTACTGGAGAGGACGGGACGGGAGGAAGGATGCTGAGCGAAGGAGGACGACGCTTGTGGCGAGTAGCCGGCGCGGACTGCATGCGCGGCGCGTCGCGTTCCGGAATAACGTGTGGCGGCACTGGATCCAGATCGAAAGTTGACCTCGTCGCGCTTGGAGGCGGGCCAACTGCGAAGCTGAAGTTGCTCTTCCATGCGGGCGCTGACGGTGGCACGCTGAGGGAGGGCGGCTGACGAACAGAGCGGCGCTTGTTGGGCGGCGGCGCAAGGAGAACGCTGGGTCCCGTTGGGAAGCCACGCTGGTCCTCATGGTCATCGTCGTCCGGCGAGTTAGTCGCGCTCGTATGATCGTCGCCGCTGTTGCTCGGACTCCGGCCACGCTCGAAGTTCATGGAGTCGAATCGTCCACCGACGCCGAGAAGCTCTGCTTCCTCGTCAGCCTCGACGAGGTCCTCACTGAGGATGCTGCCATTGGTGGTGCTGGCAATCGACGATGCACGTCTGTGCTTGCGGGGGAACGCAAGGATGCCATGCTGCGAGCTGTGCGATCCGTAACGGCTGCGCCACGGCCCAGTGCCAGCCGAAGAGGCGACTGACGACTGAGACGACTTGCGCGCAATGATACGGTCCTCCATCGCCTTGTCCAAAGCCGCAGCTTCTTCGGACATGCTGGCGCGTACCGCCGGCGCAATGTTCTCATCCCTTTTGGGCGCGACATCATCTTCCTGATCCAGCATCGCACGACGACGACCCCATTCTTCATCTGCCAAAGCGGACGACCGGGAGGAGACAGAACACGGCGAGGCGATACCGGCATCCCGGGCAAGCTGCTTCTCGTATTCACGAAGCTGGAATATGAGGCTGACGAAGGTGTCAGACAATCGATGAGGGGTAAAAAAGCGAAGGGACATACGACATGTTCGGGCCTGCCCACCGACTCTTGGACTTGACATAGTCGTACGCGCTGTTCATGTCCCTGAGCGCCCACACATCAGTGGGGACCCAATGCAGGTGTTCGAAGGCAGCACGCATGACCATAGCGATAACGACGGTGGCAGAGCGGGAGACGCCGCATTGGCAGCTGCAGGCTGTTAGCAATGAGGCCTGCTCTGGTACACGTCTCAACTCACTGGACTAGATGTCCCTCTCCGCGTGTCCGCGCAGCGTCCGCAAACGCCATCGCAGTGGGAAATCCAGTCTCCACGAGGTCCTTTTCACCGTGGCTCCACTGCAGCTTGAGGTAGTGCATGCTGGGGCGGCCACTGGGGATGTGGGCGGGGTAGTACGTTGAGTTCGGGTCCCGGTTGAATTTCGTCTCGCCAAAGTTCGGTGTTGAAACAGTGGATCGCAAGGATTGGGCGTTGGCCGCGTCCTCGAACGGGGTGGCGACCTCCTTTGCGACGTTGAGGATCGAGCGGATGCCGCGCTCCAGGAGACCCTTCCAGTCGCGGGCATTATCCTCCGACCCGAGCCATACGCCCGGAAGGATTTGGATAGGACCGTCCGCATACGGGACGGTAGGTGAGCCATCTTCTTCGCGGCGGTAGTTACGCGCGAGGGGGTTGGCGGTGGATGGGAGGGATATGACGGATGGTCGACGCAGCTGATCGCTCCGGCCAAAGTCTGGTAGTGCGGACTTGAGGGCGCCGCCGTCGGGGAGTTGTAGGGAATTAGATGACGACTGTGCGGAGGGGAGCGCAAGGCTGAGGCCCTTCATGTTGCGGCCGTTCCTTCCCTTGAGAGCACCGAAGGGATGGTTCTCCGACTCCGACGTGAGTGCAGAGGCCGAGGACTCGCTGGGCGGCCGGGAGATGGCTGGATTGCGCGCTGGGGTCTCGATGTGCAAGGGCGCTGGCGGACCCCTTCTCCTGGGGGGCGCGCTGAGACGTGGTGGCGGGTTCTGAAGCATCGTGGCTGGCTGCTGCGGGTCGTTTTGGGATGGTATATGTATGGTTTGCTGATTTTTTGCACGCGCAGCGTGTGAAGAGCAAGGCTTTGGAGGCTGGCTGGCCGGTGGTGAGTCGGATAAAGAATGAATGGGACAAAAAGCCAAGTCTGCGTCTTCTATCTTCTGTTTTGGGGATGAGGGGGTGACAGCAGCAACCTCTGGCCACAGCGCAGCGCAATACGAGCCACCGCGTTCGTCGTTAAGGGAGAGTTGCCTAAGCTTTGTTGATGTTGATTGATCCAACACGGCTCTCATCGGCCCGCATTGACCGGCCGGAGATCCAGGCACGAAACGCGTAACAACTTGGTAACAACATGGCCAAAACATTCTTCTTCATGTTCTTCGAACAAGACAGGCCGCTTCTCCCTCCGCGCAGTACATTTACGGCACAATAGCAGGCTGGGTGTATGTACATAGGTCAAGTGTAGACTAAGGGAAGTCGATACTAGGCCCTCTGGCGAAGACCTAAAACCTAGCGGACTGTAGCGCCCAGCGAGCACCGACCAACAGTCGCGTCAATGTCATGAGGCTGCATCATCGTCTGCAGCGACCGCCAAGGGTCTACGCGCGCAAGGCCATGTGATGAAGCCGCGACGCTGCCCGACTGAGTTGAAGAAGGTGGCCTCTTCACACGAGCCTCTGATGGTAGGCACATTGGCCATCTCCTCCTCGCGTGGCTCGATGATTGTCGAGGTGCTGTATCAACCAGGCTCTACTAGGCTTCATCCACCGCTTTGAGCTCCAAAGGTCTGTAGCGCAAGTTGACTTGTTGTACACGGCTCCACAATCGACCAGGGACAGCATTCCAAATTATGTCGGTAGCCCGCCATTGTTGCCTAACGTCGCATTGAGACTGCCAGTTATCGCCTTGAAGACATTGATTCAATGGTCGATGGCGCGACGAGTTGGGTGTCTGATGCTTCAAACATTTCCATCTCGCACTCATGCAGTCTATCGAAGTCGTCAGCCTTGCTGCTCTGGCAAAATACGAAGCATTACGCACGTCGTCATGATATCCTCCACTGCTTGAATGCCCGCCTCAAACTCCTCCATCGTGGGCTCTTCAGCAGAATGTCGAGCAATCTGTCGAAGAAGGTAAGAAATTGTTGAGGGCAGGATGCAGACTCATACCTGTATGGCGGCGTCATAGTAATGTAGTGATGTGAGCAGATCCTCTTCGGTCTCTTCGCCATAGTCCACGACGCCGTCTTCCCCGACACGTATACTCGGCTCGCGTTGAGTTGTCAGGAGAGGCAGTAGAAAGCGAAAGTGGTGCAGCATGCGCGCGTGGGGTCGCAGTGGTGGATGAGTGGGAATCACAACGCGCGCAAGGGCATCTGGGGCGCTGTTAGCACGATCATGTAGAGGGTTTGTTATAGTAGGAGGACGTGAGGTGACACACCTAAACGAGGTATTGTATCAAGGAGCGCTCTGCGATAGTATATTCCTTCGTATGTGGTACCTACGTAGAGGTGTTCAATGGCAAGGTGCGATGGTGTCAAGTAGGGGCTCACCTGGCCGACCCCAGCCTGGACGGACGACATCCTTCGGCAACGATTCGTGGGCTATGAGGCATGTTCTCACGTATTCCTCCGTCATGTACCGATAGACCGACTAGAGGCGTAGGATAGATAATTGCATCAGTCGCGAGCGCAGCCGACGAGCATGCTACGCAGCGCACCCTCGGTACGTCCCCCTTCCTCAACGTACGATGCACTTTCGAGATGCGACTGAGCCGCATGCGGATAGATATCCTGCGCAAGAAACACAATGCCAACGAGACGATGACCTGCAGACAGACGGTGAGGGGTGGCGCGGCAACGAGTCCAGGACGACGCACCACAATCAGGTATGCAGCAATAATCATCAAGGCTTCTGATCCGCGCTCCTTGAAATCTCGGTCCTGGCGGAAAGCCTGGCTTAGGAGGGCGACGCAGGAGAGGCCGGTGAGCATGAGCATGACGAGCACCAGGAGGAAGTAGGTCAGTTGCAGGAGCAACCTGGAGAGCGCGGCCATGGTGAAGAGGTCCTGGAGGCGGAGTTTCCTGGCAGTCTACATACGCCCCGCGGGCTCCGGGTAGACCGCGAAGACTAAGGAGGAAGCGGATGGAACTTGAGGCTTGAGGGCCTGATGGAGAAAGGCAAGTACAATGGAATGAACTTTCCCACGACTGTGTGCTTACTTCTGGTTTACGCCACCATGGACGACTTCGCGTGTCTGGCTCAAAGCCGGCGCCCACGGAGCACGATAGGTGATAGAGGAAAATGTTGAAGACCTTCCTCTCTCTCCTTTCATCTTGTATCAAAAAACCAACCGGATCGACGACCAGCTTTCGTGGCATGCCTCTACCTGTCAGCTCTCACTGCGCCTCAGCTCTCGGAAGATGAAAATAGCCATCTGAAGCTTCCCTATCTACGGCCCGCTAAGGCTGTCTACAACAAGGGTGAAGCCTACTGGCAGATGCAGTTTATGTGAAGCGGAACCGTCGTCAATTTCCTTCGTCCGCTGAGCGCTTGACATCTTGATAGCTAATACATGGATCGTGCGTAACGAGTGCGTGATGTGTCTATCTATTCTCTGATCCTTTGACTGATTGATCCAGGGATACCTCGACGTAGATGCGCGTTGTCTGCACCTGGTCTGCACACCCAGCTTCTTGCTTGCGAAGGACAGTTTTCATGAGTCGCCGAACTTATCAAATCTTCAGGGACGGTGCTATGAAGCTCGTAAATGCCCACTCAGACCCATCTCAGACCAGCAAGCATTGAATGAGCGGTCTGGGCAGCCCGTCCCGTGGGCTGCACAGAATTACAGGTACGATCCGCTGCTGAGAGAAGCACAGAATTGGCATCATGCGTGCATCACTTCCTTAATGAAGCACCTTTAACTGCCTCGATTGCCGAGCTTACCTTGAAGAACATCTCAAAGGATCACAAACTAAAACTACCAAGCGCCCATTGTTGGGAGATACGGCCGCGGGACTTTCGTTGACCATTAACACAGCCGGAGCACCCGCCCCAGACTGACTCTCGGCGTGCTCGTGTTGTCGACGCACAATACTCGGGAACACCTATCATCTCATGCGAGTCGCGCGTATTCCTCGGATATCGTTACGTCCCGACTATAAAAGCTCAATCTTGCCGGAAGCACCTCAGCTCTTCCCCCTTGGCTACAAGGCATGCTGCCTTCTTTTCTACCCATAGCAGCGCTTGTCGCGCTTGCGTCCTCTCATTCGTTCACTTTGGCGGCCGACGCCCAGCCGTACTGGTGGAAGAATGTTAAGGTGTGTTACGCGTTCTAGTTGCGCACGCTCCACAGCTGACTGGGCTGCAGATCGGCGGTGGCGGCGGCTTTGTGCCCGGCATCGTCTTCAACCCCACTGAACAGGTTTGGCACCTCTTCGCTACATTTTGAGCCACCCTCCTGACAGGTCCTCGCACAGGGCGTTGCGTACGCGCGCACTGATATCGGTGGCGCGTACAAGCTGAACCCTGACGACTCCTGGACGCCTCTGCTCGACTTCGCGAACAGCGAGACCTGGAACTACTGGGGTGTCGATGCCCTTGCAACCGACCCCGTTGAGCCCAATCGTCTTTACCTCGCGACGGGCATGTACACGTCCGACTGGGACCCGTATCCCGGGCACATCATGATCTCGGAGGACTACGGCGCGTCCTTCTCCGTTGTCGATCTAGAATTCAAGCTAGGAGGGAACATGCCGGGCCGTGGAATGTGCGTGCCCCTATACATCTTCGATGTGCAGAAACAACTGAACGTAGGATAACAGGGGCGAGCGCCTTGTAATCGACCCCAACGACAACAGTGTGCTGTATTTCGGCGCACGCAGCGGTAACGGATTGCTCAAGTCCACCGACTACGGTGCGACATGGGAGGCCGTATCTGCGCTTCCGAGCGCGGGCACCTACATACCTGACGCTAGCGACACAACGGGGTACAACAGTGATATTATTGGTGCGCAGACGTTCTCATACAACTATTGCTGGGTCTGACCAGCCCTCAGGCATATCTTGGGTTACTGTGGATTCTACCTCTGGCGCCTCCGGCAGCCCTAGTCCTCGCGTTTTTGTTGGCGTTGCCAGCATGGGCGAGGATAACATCTTTGTTACCGAGGATGCCGGCTCTACATGTAAGTCGCATGTCTGTGCATGTTCTGCATCAGGCTTGATACTTTTGGAAGGGAGCGCCGTTATCGGTCAGAACAACACATATATACCCCACAAGGGTACTCTGTCGCCATCCGAAGGAGTATTGTACATTTCGTATAGTGACGGAGCTGGGCCATACGACGGCACTATGGGCTCGTGCGTGATCTTGCCTGCGGTTGTATCAGAACTCGGACTGAACAAAGTACAGCCTCTACAAGTACGACATCGCAAACGCCACCTGTTCGTAGCGTCTGTAGATGCCGCCGGATCATTTCTGACAATGCGCAGGGACCGACATAACACCAGCGTCTGGCGATGTCCTTTACTTTGGCTTTGGTGGTGTCGCTGTCGACCTACAGGTCCCTGGGACGATCATGGTCGCTGCGCTCAACTCGTGGTACCCTGACGGTATGTCAATGTCCACGAGTGAAGTTTTACATATTGTTCCTAGGTCAGATATATCGCTCTACGGACAGCGGCGCGACATGGTCTCCCCTCTGGGACTGGGCAGTGTACCCCGAGATGAACAAATATTATTCTTACTCGGACGATCTCGCACCGTGGCTGGGTCCCAACTACGTCGAGACGACGCCGGGCACTCTGCAGATTGGGTGGATGATGGAAGCGCTTGTGATCGATCCCTTCGACTCGGATCACTGGCTGTATGGCACGGGTGCGACCATCTACGGCGGGCACGACCTGACTGCTGTGGGTGATGTTTTTGCGAAATTCCTGACAGCTGTCGCTCACCTCCGAGGCGCAGTGGGATACAACACACAATGTGTCCATCAGCAGCTTGGCAGATGGTATCGAAGAGGATGCTATACTGGGGCTCATATCGCCTCCAGTCGGGCCCTCACTCATCTCTGCTGTCGGTGACAATACAGGTCCGCGCAGCGCTTGTGATAGGCACATGACACCTAGGCTCATCGCCTCCTAGGTTTTGTACACGACGACCTCGACACGGCACCCGTCACCCGCTTCACCAACCCCGAATGGAGCACGTCTGTTGACGTGGACTACGCAGGTAATGTACCCACGACCATCGTGCGTGTAGGAAATGCGGGAGAGTGAGTCCATGCTGTATGGGGCCATTTTGCTCAGGTCTGACATTCACTGCAGCGAGGCTGGCAAGCAAATTGCACTGTCTACGGACTCCGGTGCAACCTGGACCCCTGACTCCGCTGCTGACAACGCGGTGCAGGGTGGCAAAGTCGCTATAAGCGCCAATGCTACCAGCATCGTCTGGAGTTCGTCGGGCAATGGTGTATGTCTTATGATCCTCATCTCCATAGGGCATACTCGTATTTCTGACTTTATCGCTTAGGTTCTCGTCTCCGCTAACTCAGCAGCATTTGCCGCCGCGTCCGGGCTGCCAGACGGCACCGTAATCGCCTCCGACAAAGTCGACGACTCGGTCTTTTATGGCGCGTCTGGCGCGGACTTCTACGTCTCCAGCGACGGCGGCGCCACCTTCACAGCCGCGTCTACTCTCGGCGACTCTACTGCCCCGTTCGACATCGCAGTAAACCCAGGCGCGCTTGGTGACCTGTGGGTGTCGACCGATAAGGGCCTGTATCATTCGACTGACGGTGGCGCCACGTTCACCGCGGTGGAGAGCGTGACCCAGGCATGGGCTGTCAGTCTGGGGGCGTCCCCTACGGAAGGCGACTACCCCGCGGTGTACGTCGCCGCGAACCTCGACGGCGTGACTGGGTACTACCGCTCGGACGACGAGGGCGCGAACTGGGTCCAGATCGACGACGCAGCGCATGGGTTTGGCTCCCCGGGCTCTAATGTTCTGACTGGCGACCCGAGAGTATATGGGCGGTGCGTCTTATCTCGGGGTCAAAGTTGATCTTTACTGACGCGCTTGCAGGGTTTATATTGGTACAAATGGCCGCGGAATATTCTATGGTGATATTGCCTAAGGGCAACTCCGCGAATTCGTACTGTAATAATGTGCCCATCTCTTGTGAATAGAAAGTCAGGACAAATCAGGTGCATTCTCATCCCGTCTGCCTTTCTTCCTCCCACAACTGTTGCCGTAATCTCAGTCACAAGTGCATCGGTGGAATTCGTGCACGAACCTCAAAGATGCGCTTTCGGTCCTGCAGCTTGACGCCTCGACAAGATGTGAGTTTGATGCTTTCAAGACGCGGACATGCATCGATGATGGAGAACAACCCGTCCGCTACAAGCCGTTATCATGAGCAATCTTTGTAAGCAGAGAACCTGGGATTTACTAGTGATTCTGGTAGAAGCAAGCCCCAGTTGACTCAAGTGCTTGCAACTGGAAATGAAGCCCGCCGCGTCATCATCGACGGTCGTATTGTTTAGCGTAAGGACTTCGATGAGGCTCTCCGATTCATCGTCTCCAAGGAGGCCAGCAAGCCCGTCCGATCGCAGACGAGGTATACCCGATAGATTGACTGCCTACAAAGCGTGAGCAGTCGTCGTTGAAAATGAGAAAGACGAATGGCTACCTTGCAACGACGGCCTACAAGTCTGAGGAACTCATTAATTGACTTGCTCGTCAGCTTCGTATTGCTCGCTAGATTGACGTGCTGTAGGTGCTCCAAAGGCGCCAAGATGTCCGTCAAATCCAGAAGGAGCGCGTCGGACAGGACAAGCGCGCCGGAGGACCTCGTGGACTGGCCGAGCGCGCCGACATTCAGCGTTCTCAGCTGTAAGAAATCCGCGGGAAGCTCGAAACTGCGAGAGGATACGGCGAGCGGCATGGAAGACATGGCCAGCTTCTCGAGCAGCGGACTGGTCGTAGGAATATGCTGAATGTTCGTGAACGAAACGTCGAGCCGTCGCAGGTTGGGGAAGAGGGCAACGAATTGCGTTGCGGAGCTGTTGCTTATTGTAAGCTGGCGGAGCTTGAGGTTCTGCATGCTCGGCAGGGTCGTAATCTTGGAGGCGGACAATGCTGTGACCAATTTGTGCACTGTTCCGTCGGACTGGATAAAAATGTCAGAGCAGTCAACTGAAGAGAAACCAAGATATAAACCCAGCTAGAGATGCCAGCGACTTTCAAGACGCACAGGCTGGTGCAGTTCCCAAGGAGCCCGTGGAGGGATATGGGGCTGACGGAGGTGTAGTTGACATTCAGGACCTCTAAAGAGTGACAATGCTGGGATGTTGCCTCCATAGTGGCGTTGCCGACTTCTTTACATCCGCTGCGAAGACTTCTGTTAATGGACATCATTGTGCGCACTAATACGCAGAGCTGTACCGTAAGTTCAAGGTTCTGAGCTCGGATAGATGTGACAGTACTCCAGCGAAAAGACCGTCTTCGAACTTGTCGAAGCCGGATAATTCCAGCGTATGGGCGTTATACTGTCCGGAAAATCAAAATGATAGAGCGCAGGTGCATCTCACGAAAAACATGGTAGCCGGATTCGAATCAAAACTATACAGCATAGCCGGCTGGAGTCTAAACAGCATAGGTGATCGGATGACTGTGACGCTGTGTGACGATGACGCATTCTCGTGATCAGGACCCCGGGCAATACGCCTGTATGTTCGATCCTAGTGCGCCGAATCGGACCCCCAGAAACAGCCGAGGCCCGATCCCAATGCGCCGGATAGGTCGGCTTGCGCGCCGAAGGTCTGATCCAACGTGCGCCGCGTGAGAGCGTCGATAGCCAGGTTCGATCCATAGTGCGACGGTCGTCGGGGGTCCCAAGAGCCTCTTGCTACGCCAAACCAACAAATGGGTGCGCGAAACCCTACCAAGGTGAAAACCCAGAGTTTTAGGTGACCCGTCGCTAGCCATGTTCGATCCAAAGTGCGACGAAGTTTGGCCGGAAAGTGCGTGTTCGATCTCAATGCGACTGAAAGACCCCCAAAGTGGCAAAAATCCGTGCGACGGAAATGCCAAAAAGGCTGGCTTTTTGGATCGGACCTCTTGGCGCATTGCCCGGGGTCCTTCGTGATCCAATGCGTGACTCGGCCGTTACCGCGCTGGACTCGCACGGTGCGACTTTGAGCGACGAGTGCGGGGGAACGCTCTGAGTCTCAGTGGCTTCCCGGCCCCCATGTGCGTCATTCTGCATCAAGCCTGCAACACGCATTTGATGAATTGCTTGAAGCTGACAGAGGCGTAGAGGGCAGATCTAGGGCGTGGGCACGCCGCGCGTCGCGTCGCCTCCCCTCGCCTCCCGCCAACTTAATGTCACGACCCGTCACACCTCCTACAAGGACCTACTGACTCCTGCCTGGACCCTTATAGTACGGCCTCGTGCCCGCCGCATGGTCTCATAGTACATATTCAAGCCGGAGTACACGAGGCCTCCTTAGACTTAGTATTTTCGTTACCTCTGCCTGTTCGCCTCGTGTTCTCGTCTGCAATCCATTTTCGTCTTCTCTTCTCTCTTCGTATAATTTCTCCCGCCGTCCGCGTCCCGCCGAGTAAGACCCTTATCGTCCGCGTCCGTCTCGTCGACAACCGCCGACATCCAAAAGTCTAATACTTAACCGCTCAAAGTCGAACCGTGCGGTAACGGCCGAGTCACGCATTTGATCACGAGAATGCGCCATCGTCACACATCGTCACAGTCATCCGATCACCTATGCTGTTTAGACTCCAGCCGGCTATGCTGTATAGTTTTGATTCGAATCCGGCTACCATGTTTTTCGTGAGATGCACCTGCGCTCTATCATTTTGATTTTCCGGACAGTATAACGCCCATACCAGCGAGCTCAGATGTGGTGAACAGATCTTCAGAGAATTTATGGTCTGCTTTTTGACGCCAGTTAATGCATTGGTAAGTACGATGGTGCGCACATCGCGCATGAAGTACTATCAGATGCTGCGTCAACAGGGTTTAAGGAGTTTTAATTCGTATCGCGTACGGGCTGGATAACGTTGTCCGGGAGGTAGGTTGGCCATCGCTGTGCTAGCATGGCGAAGATTCGGGGCAGCAGGGGTTCAGGAAGAATGCGCAACTGCTTAGACAGCGTTCTCCACAGCTTTCCTTCGGGATTTTGCCTGAACCATGTGTATTTGTCGGCGAAGCGCCGCATACACATGAATACGAGAGACGGCAGAGTGGTCGAAGGTAGAGTTCGCGTAGACACAGAGTCTGATGAAGCCATTGCAGTGAGCTGGTCATCATCTTCTTGAGCGGCGCCGAAGGCAGGAGCAGCGCGACTGGTTGTCTTTCGGCGCTTGCTCATGGTGGCAAGATGGAGATGAGTTGTTGGTCCAGCGCTAAGCGCTGACTGGTGACGTCGCACGTTCAGCCGGGCGACGCGATCACGAGGTGTTAAACACCATCACGTGTGTGTTGAACGGCCACGAGGCTTGCCTCGAGGCGTGGTATGGACACCAGCTGATTGAAATACGTACACTTTGTCCGCCCTCTTTCTCTTCGCGACACTGGCCCCAGCGCTGTCAGGCCGACTAACGCCACCCGCGCGCGCGTCGAACAGTGCTGAGAGCCGGTCAGAGCCACTGAAAGAGCCTCCGAACCAACATTCCCTGGCGTTCTGCTGGTCGTCACGCCCGCATGGTCAAGCCTTCGCGTATTCCACGTCCAAAGGTGCCGAAGAAGAAGGAGAGGGAAGAGGGAAGAGAGAATGTGGCCCCGACGCGTCGGGTGGAGAGACGGTATTCTGCGCGTGCCCCTCTAGGGGACAAGTCGCGTGCCGTGAATACTGTGAGTGTGATGGCGATCAGTCCGTTGTTCTCTAATAAGACGAGCCCACAGCAGCCCAGCTCTCTTGATCAGCCCAAGAAACGCAAGAAACCGCGTGTCGTCACTGCGCCTGCAGCTGCTGGTCGCGCAACACCTCAATCCATCCAGTCCATCCTCACATCTCCCGACAGCCGTCCAACGTCGCCCCAGTCTCAGCTCCTCCGCATAACCTTGCCCACCATTCTCAATCTGCCATCACTCCCAGACTTCAATCCACACCCCCTCAATTCTCCTATCGTATCCACTTCCGCCGTCGCCCATGTCGTCTCTCGCAACTCATCCCCTACACCATGCACCTCCATCCTCTTTCAATCCTCCGTCGCCGGCTGCCAGTCGGGCCGAAATACGCCAGACACGCTCAACATGCCGGCCTTCACGCATCCCAACAGCCCATATGTTCCCTGGTCCTCTCCCATTCGTCGTCAAATATGCCGCCCTCTTCGTTCATCAGAATCTATTCTCCCCCGTCCGTCAGTCTCTCTGTCGACGCGTACCCGCAGCGGCGCGCGAGCGCCGGAGCCACCGTTCATCCCGACAAAGCGCAAACTCGCATCATCGCGCCTGGCTTGGGGTCTCAAGGCCATCCAAACTTCTGTTCATCGGAAGGTGAAGGATGCAGCGAAACGACTCCGTGGCAACCGTGCAGCCGAGCGAAGGATGGCCGGTGTGGCAGACCAGCACGTGCCCGTGCCAACATGGTCGGACGGGTCGACGATGTCGCTTGAGTCCATCAACTCTGCGTCGCTCGAAGACTGGCTCGCGTCGCGTAACTCGCACGACGAGGGTCCAGACGACCTCCTAGACGACGAGGACGACGACCATGCTCTTACACAGGAAGACGGCACTCTCAACAGCTTCGACGAGCTATACACACCTGTCCACGAATATCCGGCCAAGGAGTTCGTAGCCAGTACCTCGACGTACGGGAGTCTGGTGCCGACAGGTGCACGACGGTTCACTGGCGCTGCCTTAGACATCATGTCGGGTCGATCGCGCAGTCCATCTCCGCTGGGTATGTACCGCTCGCGTAGCCCGTCGCCGCTCGGCGTGCCATATCAGTCCCGCAGCCCCTCACCACTCGGTATATCCTTCCGCTCGCCGTCTACGCCACTGCCAGCCCTTCCGTCCGTCGACGAGCTCTCCAACTACGACGGCGAGCGCCCCGTCGCCACCTGGGCGGAGGTCAGCCCTGCAACGCAGTACCTGCGGGTGCCGTCCGCGTCACTGTCGCCGCGCACCACGGACGCCCGGCCCGTGTCGTGGCAGGCGTTCGCGTAGACTCAGTCGACCTGGTCTATCTTCGGCTGGCCCGCGACTCACTTATGCATTCTCATTCGTGCTTCGATATTTGGGCCAAGAGATGGACTTGTCGCATGCCGTGGACTGAATTGCCATACATGCCTACTGCCTACTGCCTGGGACTATCGCATCCCCTGACCCCTACCCACATTGACGCTGCCCAGTGCTGTTGTATACTCTGCCCTTTCCTTCCCATGTCCTATGTATCTCTCAGATCATTACAAGCACGTACATATCACCTCACTCCCATCTCAAGCTCGGCATCTACGTCTCAAGCTCGATATCTACATCTCATGCTTGGTATCCGCCTCTAGCTTACAGCATCTTTCTCGAACTGAGCATCAGTATCTCATGCCCAGCAAATGTCTCCATCTCTGTATATCTATCTATCCGTACATATGTACGTACTGACACTGTCCCTGCTGTACCATAAACAACACTCGCTTATATGTACGGTCTGACCTCGATACAATCCTTCAATGTGTGCATAATGGGCTCTGCTGTTGGTGAAGAGACAGAGGAGGCTTCGAGACCCAAGCACAGCCCAAGCAGACCTGAGGCCTGAGGCCTTGAGGATTTTACCGTCGACAATGTTGTTCAGACATGCGGGCCGACCATCCGGAGGAGTGCCGCGCCCGAGCGGCGCTTGTTCTCATCCAACACAGTGCTGCCAATTGTCCATCCTCACTTCCACCTCACTCTATGGATCTGTTAAACTCCGAGGCGGGGCCTTCGTCGCAATCTCTTTCCGAACCTTCCACGCAGCCTCCCCCCGCACGACCTCTCCCTGACGCGCAAGAAGACGATGACCTAGTAGATCCCGTATGGACGACGAGCCGAACAGCGCGGCAGATCTATCATCTTTGCCAGGTAGAGAAGGTATGGAGGACTGCATTGTGCTTGCACCTCTTCCCATTCTTTTCTTTACCCTCTCATACTCGTCTATTCCACGATGAACTTTCACTACCTATATTCCTCACATCCCACTATGCTCTGATTCTCACTCCCTCAGTTCGCATCTGATCATGTCTTTCAATAGAAAATTACACATCTCCTCCAGCGCGCCTCAAACGCCATGCTCTGCCTCTCCCTCCCTCAAACAGACAGCCCAGACGACAAGCTCATCGTCCCACCTGAAGCTCGTGGACCTCTGCCACCCGACGCGCCAAACGACGAGCAGCCCGACGACGGCTTGCCGCCATACGTGCTTCGCAAGGACGAGATGCGCAACGAACAACTAACTGTAGAAATTCAGAGGTACTTCGATGTGCTCCTGGTGCGCCCTTGTGATGTTACTCTTTGGAAGCGCTCAGTCGCTGACCTCGCGCAGGATATCTCGCACGACATTCGCTCCACGCTCGCGCATATGCGACACGCGCGTATGGCGCCGTCGTCGATCGTAGCCCCCGACGCGATCTCGCCGCCCAAGGCGCCCGGTCAACCACCACAACCATTCACGCCGCCCGCATTCGGTGTGGGACTGCCATACGACGAAGACGATGCGAAACGGCGGAACGAGCAGGGGCTGCAGGAGGCGCGCGTGGAACGAGATGCCTGGAAGGGCATCTTTGATGCTTTGACGAAGCTGAAGAAGGCGCGAGATGCGGAGGCGGCGGCAGATGATCAAGAACACCGAGAAGGAGACGTGTTTACTGCAAACGACACGGAGGGAGGACATGCAATGCAGCAGGACTGATCGTGGTGTGTGATAATACAAAGCTGGACAATGGTGATTTGCTGATGATACATGCAGTCTTCCCTTCCGACCCATCGGTGACCTCACATGGCACTCTCTTGCATGACCTGGAGCGCCTTCATGTACTCCTCTTGGTCCAGCAGCTCTGGGTGCTGCTGTGCAACAACCTAGGAGGGTTTGAGCATCAATGATTCAGTACAATGCGGCACGCACCACTACTTCGCGCAAGTCGACCGCGGACTTGCCGACACGCTTGGAGGTGTCGTCAATCATCCTTTCTGATTCTGCCAGAATACGTTGCTGCAAAGACCCATCAGTAGGGGAGCGGTGGCGGCGGAAGATATATCGCTCTCTGCACTGGCGCCTGAACGTACCGCGTTCCTCAGCTCATACTCGTCCGCTGCGTCCTCGATCATCTTGTCAACCTTCACCTTCTGCTCCTCTGCCTCCTTGCGATACATGTTGTACTCCTTCCAAAGTCTATGGATGTGTCAACACGCTACATGCGCAAAGGCTGGTGAATATGGGAACATGTAGCGCCATGACGAAGCTTGAAGAAGGAAGAGATTGCGCGAATATGAGCCTTATAAAGAGTAGACAGCACACACCTAGCCACTGAACCAGACTTGATCTTCAGTTGTCGCCGGATGGCGGGCAGTTCGTCGGACATGGTCGTGAGTGGTCGTGAGCGTAGAGAACGAGGAGCAAAGTTGAATCTGGTGGCTCTTGACCGCGACGCGTCGTGTCATGACGCGATCGGACGCCCTTCGTCATCCGCATCGATAAGGATTGTTCAACTTGGACCCACAAACACCCATCAGTGGTGGCGGATTAGAGTTTGCTGTCCATCCTCGTGTTCTGTGACTCGAGCGAGTCCATTTCATGGACGCTGCGCCCTGGAGGCAAGGCTGAAGATAGGAAGACGACGTAAAGAAACACCTTCACAGCGGCCTCGGTCCCTTTCGCCAGCGCAAATGGTCTGGTCCAGTGCTTCGAGGTTCGTAACGTTCAACCTTTCGTGAACCGAACCATGCAGCGCGGTAATTGCTTACCCGGGCGTTTACACTGCGAACCGTGTTTTTTCTACCACGTAGTAACGGCAGCAAACATCACGGAGTAATCTAGTGAGCATTACCAGGAAGTGCCAAACAAACCATTATGGGTAGTATCGCGAGTGCTACACGCTTGCTAGCACACATGGTCCCATTCAGGTCCCACTGATGGGCGTTGGCGAATGCCGACGACCCCAACGTACGCCGCCGCCGTCGTAACAACAACGCGCGCGCCTGCCCCGAGCAGAGTCACCGTATTCAACGCTCCTTGCTGACCGTCGCACTCGTCGTGAACAATCAGCAGCTCCATGAATGATCTGTACCTATATTCATTGAAATCAAAGACTACGTAGGTGGCAGAGGGTGAAGAGAGGTAAGTGAGGAGGCAAGGGAGGGCCGGCGGCGGCACCCGCCGCATATCGAGCTCTGACGGTATGTAACCCTCGGTCAGCCCCAGCTAGAACGACCTTGACTTCTTCATGGTCGTGTCTATGGCTGAGGTGACTGTGAGTTTAAGCTATGATTGGTCGTAGTGAGAACGCACCTTCGACGCGTGAGTATGCCTCAACGACCCATGCCGGCGAACAAGCTCGAACGACGCGCGTGGACGGCTCTTCGACCCGACAGCCTAGACGGCAGTAAGCGTTCGTATCAGTGCTGCCGTCGATTCCACGGGTCAGTGTAAGGCTGGAGTTTGCTGCTACGGCGCCGTCGCGGCGGAAGGCAAGATGGTCACCCAAATTTTCGTAAGTCCCAATCCGTCCCTGAACGTTTCAGGCCCAGGTCTGCGAGCACATGCACCGGGGGGCGCGGGCCGTGAACTTTCTACAGGTCACAAACGATGGCACTTCGTGTAATGGTTTGTTCGGCCATTACAGTGTAGAGACAAAATGGCGTCGCTAAGAGGCACTGATACTACCACGAAGTGTTCTGCAAATTACTACCACACAGAAACCCCCTGGTTCGACGTGTACCGTTCCCCTTGTCACTGTCAGTCTCCGTCTCGCGCATACAGCTTCCACGGAGAGCATTAAGCATCGGGTTTGGTTTCGTGATGTACATACAACATTGTAGCACGTTAAGTAGATACAGCACAACACCAGGGGTAGCTACGGAACCGGGACAGTTCATCGAGGCAGCTGCTGAGGGGCGCACTCGCACAGTGCGCTGCGCGCACAGCAGTCCCACAGAGTCGGTGCTACTGGGCATAAGGGCATAGGCAGGGTCATACAGGCATAGTAGTAAGGTAGATAGCGGGCAGTATACCGTACCACGTCGACATTGCGGCAGTCATCGTCTGGCTTCCACCGTCCGGCCGACTCGCGGGCGGGCGGGAGAGGGCAGCCACAGGCTGCGTCAGACAGCCACCCGCGACCAATCTCGTTCCCTTCGGTAGCGCACACACGTCGTACGCGAGCCCTGCGGATCGACTGCGTGTCAACAGCGGCTAGCACTGGACTACAGGATCGCGAGCGGGCGGCGACGGGGCGGCAGCGTCGGGGTACTGCGTGATCCGAGGAAGACGCTGGGCGAGATAGGCGAGCGGGGGGCAGTCGAGTCCATGATGATGTCGTTGGCGATGTCGTTGCCTGGTGGGCGAGGCACTGGGCCGCACCGCGGTCCCGCCGTTGTCGAAGCCCCTCTGCCCGACGCGACTGGCGGGCCACCGCACGCTGGGGTCCAGAGCGGCGGTGCTGGCAGGTCGATGCCGACAGAGTCGGGGCAAGAGCGGGGGCGGAATCGTGGCAAGGGCGGGGCGTGGCGGGATAGGTGATGTGGATGGGGGTCGTAATAGACATACAGCACATAAGTACATTCAATAAACACAATTGCAGGCGGAGGCGATGGTCGTCGGCGCAGCGCGCGCTATGGGCGCGAGGCACGGAGGGCCCGTCCGAGGACGCGATCGATACAGCGATGAGAGCAGTTGAGCGGGGTGTTGCCGGTGTGTTGGCACACGTGAGATACGGAACCCCAATGAAGTGGTCGTACATCTCGACGTGTCGATGGGTTGTTAGGGCTGGGGATTGCGGGCTGTGGCGGACGGACGACGGGGTAAAGAAGAAAGAACAAGAAAGCGCACGGGGAGGCGAGGCACGTACGCCCGCTACTAGAGAGGGCGGTGTTGCGCCTCAAGCGCTCCTCCGGGTCTTGCGTCGATGTCGTGTCCTACAGCATGCGATCCGGGTAGCCTCGAATTCCATCGTCACCGCGCTCGGTTGCCCTCCACATCGTCCAGAGATGTGCGGCGCGAGGCGCGAATCGTTCGTCAGAGTCGAGTGAGCGGAAGAGTGGCGTCGTAAATGGCTAGCCTCGAAAGCTGAGCCGCACGCGACGAGGCATCGCGGGGGGAATGGGGGATAGATGATGTGATGATAGATACCGAATAATAGTCCGTTCATAAGTCATTGCAATTTACCTGCTTCCCAGGCTGAGGATGTCGAACGTGTTCGCACTTTTGAGGAGACCGAAGTCACTCGCGTTGATAGCGAGCGCTTCAATGGGCCATAGGCATGGCAGAAGACATGCCCGACCCGGGCAGGGCGGTCCCCGCAACGCGCATCAACAGCTGCTCGTTGATGGCACGCTGGCGCTGGAGTTCACGTCCGACCTCCATGGCCTTGTCGTGCAAACTGGCGTTCTCGACCTCGAGGTGCTTGATACGGCACACAGCTGATAAAAGCTAGTGAGTAGAGCGTCTCGTGCGAGGAAGGTCGCACTTACCGCGGTCAAGAAGCACGACCTTGCTCGACTTCTGGGGTGTACGCGGGAGGGTGTCCTTGAGACGAGCATAGCCTTCACGGAGCTCGTCGCGACGACGCTGCTCAGACTCGATGCGCTGACGACGGATCGTTTCGCGTTTCCTGAGAATGAATGAGGAAAAGATGAGGCCGGTATCATCGGGGCCACTCACGAGTCAACACCAGTTGTGGGGCCGATGGGCTGGAAGTCGTCGTCGTCTTCGTCGCTGTCGCGGTCGTCGTTGCTCTTGAGCGATCCCTTGCGCTGCGCCCTTACCCGGGGACGGGTGGCCGGGTTGCCCATCGGCGTGTACCGGTGAGCGGCGCGCGGAGCAGGAGTATAGGGTGCAGGGGACCCGCTCCCACGGCTCCGGCGGCCGGAGGTCATGCCGTCCGACGAGAGCTCACCACCGCTCAAGGGGTAAGCGAGAGCGTGCGGTGAGATACTGGCGCCGTCGAGGGGCGTAATGGGGCGCGCAGGCGAGTACGTCGCGGAGGACGCGTAGTTGTTATCGTAGTTGCTCATGTTGAGGGACTGGAAGTCCATGGGCTCCGACGAGGCGACGGGGGGAACTGTGTGGAGGGTCAGCCATCGCGATCATACTGAAGGAGTGAGAGCCACTGACGGGACATGTCCGCGTATTGCATCGGGGACTCGTGGGGGAAGTGGATGTACTCGGAGAGGCCCATGTCGGTGCTGTAGGACAGGGTCGGGTCCATGGTGTCGACCGAGTACGGCTTGGAGTGATCGTACGAGTCCATGACGTTCAGAAGTAGAGGCGGCGTTTGACGAGGGGGAAGGGGAAGAGGCGTAAAGGAGGAAGGCAGGCAGCAGCGGGCTGGACCTGTTGTGTGGCGCGTCAATGGAGGCCGCGTCAGACAGGGAAAAGGGCGCTCACGGCTGGACTTTCGCTGCAGGCTCAGCCTGGAACGGGTAAACGGATTGGGGGAAGGGGAGAGGGAGGAGGAGAAGGGGAGAGCGGCGGCGCGACGAGGAGAAGAGCGCGGGAGGATGAGGAGAAAGGAACTGTGAATGCTTCCGCTTAGCTTCCTTTTTATCCCGTCTCGAAATCGACGGCCATCAGCGGACTCTATAGACTATTACGTAATTCGAACATATCGGCGACTGGGCCAGCTCGAAGGCCCGCGAGACTGGCTGACCTGTATCGCAAAGAACCATCTGGGGACTGCACGAGGCGGAAATGAACTGAGTTCAGCCTCGAAGCGGGTCACTTGTTCCATACGGAGCTTCCCCGCAGGCGCCGCCACTTGGCCGACCTGTCCACAGGAAATGGACTGCCTCATTCGCGCCGGCACCGTCGGTCCTATAGCGCTCTGGAGGCGTCCCTCTGACCGTTGACTGAATGCACCCGCCTTAGACGAGGTACAAGGGGCCCTATTTCCCGGCTCATTCTCGCGGCTTGCTGGCCCGCGCCCACCGACGACTCTCAGCTTCACCGAACCATCGGCCAATCTTCGACGCTCGGCACTCCTTCTGCCTCCTCCAGACGCATGAACGCTTTCATTTGCGGACGCTAAATGAACAGTGTCCGCGTCCTCGTCCGCCCTGATGTGCCGACGGCTCTTGCACAAGACGGAGCATTATCCACCTGTTCAAGTTATCCACCTTTATTCACTCACCCGGGCGCGGGACTCTTCATCCTTGACAGAGTATGCTTCCCGACATGTCGTCCTTCGCTTCTCCAAGGCTTCTTCCTCCGTCTACCCGGCGAACCACATCGATTATGGTACTTATCGTCCAATCATGATCCGGACGGCCCCGTCCTTACACCTTGGGTAAGTAGCACCCTCATCCCAGGTCCAACCCGGTCCATTGACAACTGGCCTATTCGGGATTCATGTCAATCCGAGCGCCTCTTCACATCTGCTGGCAGACGAACCACTGGTCCGTTTTCCTAAACGGACAGGTCCTATTGTGATTAGTCCGCTTGCGCTCAGGGCCCTAGCCTCTCTCTGGTCCGTTGCCACTCTCACCTCGAGGTCGCACTTTCACGTCTCAAGTCCACCTTGCCGTTCATCGCGCACTGCGCTCGGTCCGTACCCGAAGGGAGCCTCCGCGTTGAGCTAGCCGGCGCCGCGTCCGACTGCGAGGAGGGCCCTAGCTCTTGATTCCGTTCGAGCCGCCGAACTTCCATTCTCGATCGACCGTACGCGACTGGACCAGGCCGTGAGCGCCGTTATTCACGTCATGCTCTCCCCGCAATCTGGAACTTGACCCTTCTGGTCAGACAATAGGCGATAGTACGTGACTTGAAGCGGCTCGAATGGCGGTCGGACGAAGAGAAGATGAGCGCGCAACTTGGCGCAAAGTCGGTATCAATTCAAGGAGATTACATGTTGGAATGTAATCAAAGTAAAGAAGATAATAAGGATAACACACGAAGGGACCGTCTGTTCGACGGGGGTCGTAAGCGGTATAGACCGCGGCATTAGTAGGTTCGTAACAGTCGTCAGGGTGAGTCGTAAGCGTAGCCGTGAAGGCGGATCCGAGAAAGCAAAAAAAGGGAGATGGAGCAACAAGTATGACCAGGGTTCCTGCGCAGTACGACTATGCGTTGTAATAGCCTGGTAAAGTTGAGCGAGAGCATAGGTGTGCAACGAAATCAAGCACTGACCGCCTTGGTAAGGCCCCTTCATTTCACGGTAGTGCTCCAGACGCTTCTGGAAGCGCCATGTCAAGAAGAACATGTACATCTGGTGGGTTTCGTCAGCTACAAACGTCCTCTGAAACCAGCGGGAAGTTCTAACCTGGCAGCCAAGGTCCACCAATAGTGAAATTATGAACGCTGCGTTTATGCTTGAAAATCCCGTCGTGCAGAACCCAGACGGCATCGATACGGTCGTTTCATAATCATCGTCCCAAAGAGCGCCCACCGTTGTCGCACTCCCATGTAATCTTGTCCTTGCTGTTGGCACAAACGGAGCGTCAGCGCCATTGAGCCTCAGCGGCGGCATCCACTCACCCGCGCTGGAGCTGTACAATCATCAAGACAGCTCTGACTCCACATATGACGATGAGGAAGGGCCAGAGGAACTTGCAGACCCTTGTCCAAATGTATGACCGCTGCGTAATTTGAGCACCAGGACGCGGGGAAGAAGGAACTTCGTACATTGGACAGAGCGATCACGTTAATGAGCGCAATAGCGGCAACCGCCATACCGATACCACCGTAGATAAACCTGCGGATACAATGTCAATATTCATCGGGGGAACGACAGCAAGTAGCGCACCATTCCGGATAAGTGAAGAACAGGTACTGTCCATAGATCAAAAGAAAGAGGCTGCCTGCAAGGCTGTAGGCCTGCGAGATTGTTCAGAGGTGATTGACAAAGGTAACTGAATGAGCACTCACGGCGACCAAAAGCGCCCATGCCATGGAGCCTGCCCTCTGCCCAAAGTCATCAGCGCTCCACCCCCCGCGCCTCGAGCCCAACTCACCAAGGGGAAGAGGAGCAGGCAATTGTCACACCTGCGGGGGATCGTGAACGGACCATCGGACAGGATAAGATCCCCGCGTACCACATTGCGTTCTCGTATCACAATTGAAGGATAAAAAGCCTCTTGGTAGTCGTTGATGATCCGACTTGTAGCGATCGTAAACCGTCTTCAGGAGGAAAAGGTATCTCGAAGAGTCCGGGGGCAGGAGGAGGAGAGGGACGGAGGGGGAGGAGGGAGAGAGGGAAGAGCCCAGGAAGAGCCTGAGAGCGGGAGGACGTGACAGCGTCATTGACGTGACACGAGATACGTTACAGGGACACGTGGGTTCTGCTTGCGCCGTGTGGCTCACAAAGACTGGCTCGAAAAGGTAGTGCATGTGACCACCTTCAGCGGTGATGAAGGTTGTTGTTTGGCTCGCGCGATCGGCTCAGCTTCCTTGGCTCTCTTCCCGAACTCAAGGGACTGACTGACAATGCCCTATGAATCTAGAAAGGCTAACGGTTGGATCCCTTGAGCGAAGAAGAGAGTACGCTTGAACTCTTAATGTTGTCGGGCATAGTCCTTTACTACCACTACATAGTGAGTTACCCTGTCTGTAACACTCGCTTTCTGAGGCTTATCTCTTCGTTGTCCTTGGTAGACGACTGGGCCAGCTGTCCTGGCTGCATGTTTTCTACGAGCTGTGCTCTCTTCACACTCCGCGCTCTTGCCTTGTACCCTTCTCGCCGCCTTCATCCGGATCGCCGTCCTGCACTCTCCGGATCTGCACCTCAGATCCGTCATACAGGTAGGAAAGCTATATGAACATACGGCGCCACTGAGCCGAGACGCCTCTTCCTCTTCTTGGATGTACCGAATTCTTCATTTACCGCGAATGCGTCTTGGTGTCCGACAAATTCTAGCTGCACCTGGCTCCATAGCCACCTCCATCGACGGTCACATACGCAGCTTTGTTGATCCATCTGGTGCGCACATGCCTTTGCCACCTTTTACTGACTTGCTTCTGTGATTTCATACGGGAGGCGTAAGCTTTGACGCTGACGTTCGGTTTTCCTGCAAATCGAGCAGATGGACAAGCGCATCGATGCTCAAGCGATTTTTCGGGTCAACCTTCGTACAACCGCTGAAAAGAACCTCTTCTCTCTGCACCACACATATGTCCTCTCACGTTCATCTCGCTCCTGCCATCATCCGCTCTCACGAAACTAGGCCGTATCCAAGTTAGCGCCCTCACCTGATGTCCCCAGATCCCACCCGCATTGTACCGGGAGACGTAGTCGCGCTTCAAGGACTCTCGCCACTCGCCCGCATATTCAGCGCTGTTCACTCTTGAAAGCTCGAAGCAGCAGTCCCGCTTTGAACTTCAGACCGAGGGCGAAGATCCAAGATGACATATGTATCGACGCTATGCATCGTGTTCATCGCATGTTGTCCCACGGTTGACACCGTCTCCTCCTTTTCAGCCACAGGAGAAGTCCCCTGAGGTGAGCGCCCACACTCAGGCCTCGTTTTACGCTTCGGACCCTGCCTCGTGTGCTGACATCTCGCCTTCTGCTTTAGACATGCGCTCATGTCCTCGCGCCTCCATCAGTGCTTTGCCCTGACCTGGCCATTATCGACGCCATCGCACGTTTATCCGAATCATCAGTGCTGCGAGGTACTTGTGTACATGGGCCCTCGAGGACGTCATGATGAACGTGAGAACTATCGACTCGTCCATCACTGACTTTCGCGTCGCGAACGTGCATTGCGGCCTTGACAGACCTTGAAATCGACTTGGACGGCCTTCACATTCGAAGACTCACGACCTTGCGGTGGTTTCGAACCAACAGACGGGCCCTGTAAAGCTGGACTTCTGGTCAAGCATCCTTCGAAACTCTGGGGCCTTCAAGAACGCATTAGCGTCGAGGCGTATTCAAAGCGTTCTTTCAGGTTCTTTCTGCGCGTAGAGTCGCCTCGTGGCAGGCCGCGACACTTATGTTGTTCCAACGAAGCTTCTCGCCTCCCGCCTTCGCTCTACGCGTAACGTCTGGATCCAGTCATGTATTTTTGATGCGTTCAATTCTAACAGTGCATGCGTGAAGAGCGATAGAGATGACATTATTGAGGTGAGTTCATTGTTTTCTGATAGTAAGAGTCACGCGACATGGTTGAACTTCCAGGCCGTTTTGTGGGTACCGTCATTGTTCTCTTGAAACAATGGGAATCATTGACATCAACTGCGCATGCGCCTCATTGTTCAGAAGGTTGCCCACGATGCTGGGCTTTGTCAAAAGGACACGATGTCCGCACGACTCTAGCCGTCGATATAGCGATGAAACCAGATCTTCCTTCACGATTGCGAGAAACTCATTGTAGGCAGAAAATTTGTTCAGTAGAAGCTTGTCTGCCCTCTGAACTCAAGCCAGAGCCTCGAACCGCGATGCGCGTCGGAAGAAAGAAAGCAATTGATATATCTAACACACCGATAGGTAAGTACAAACCTCAGACTAGTATTTAGGAAAGCGATAGCAAGATGACTTAGTTCTTTGTTAGAGTCCATGGAGACATGTAAAGGGTAGGGGTGCATCAAGACGCCACGAATGTCCTCAGCTGGGCTGGAAGTGAGGTGACGGGGGGCAAGGTCGATGATCCATGTGCAGGAGCGAGCGGCGCAGCATTCCGTCGAGGAAGTCCGCACACACGCACGCACCCGCATCAGCAGTGGCCGCCGTCCCGTCCAGGGTAGGTGCCACGACCATTCATCCCGTCGCGCCCGATCTCCGACTCCCTCCATCCCGCCCCTGCCCTCCAGTGCCCCGTATCGTCATCAATTCGTCAAGAATCGTCGAAGCCTCTCTTGGAGACCATGTCATGAGGACCCGACGCGTCCCCGAGCCCAAGGACGCGGGTACGAAGTGGCCTTGTGATCCAGCGCGTTCGACTACGGTGGCTCGCATCCAGTCGGTCTCCGTGACCGACTACCGACATCAAGTCGGTAGCGCGACGGCGAACGCTCGCGCCCGCCACCATCGTGCACCATGCGACTGCATGAAAAAAGGAAAGGGAATAAATGAGAGTCGGATAGTTCGTCTTTGTGTCCAGAGGAATGGGGATTTGCAATGCGAGATGCACGAGTGGCGCGCGGCGACGTGTCGTCAATAGCCGTTGTCCGACATCGACGAGGTGGAGCCCTCTGACGGCGGAGGACGCAACATGGGCGGCGCCATGGTCTGGATGGGCGGTGCGTCTGGTGGCGGGGAGAGGGGCCGCGTGTCGTGCATGGTAGTGGCGGGCGACGGGGATGGTGTCCCTTGAGAGTCCCCGAGCGTGATCTTTTCGTTCAGAGCGCGAAGACGATGGACCTCCGCTTCGGCCGAGCTGAGACGTCTCTGCATCTCTTGGTTTTCCAGTTCCAACTCGCGGATGCGATTCACCGCTAGACGCCTGTCAGTAAAGTTAGGTAGACAAGACGCGACGGGGAACGCACCACGCTCCAGGAGCATGACCTTGCTACTTTTCTGGTTCGACGAGGGCAGCGAGTCCTTGAGCCTCGCGTAACCATCCCTGAGGTCATCCCGGCGCCGCTGTTCCGCTTCTATTCTTTGCCTACGAGTGGCTTCCTTGCGGGAGCTGGCTAGATTTTCGATGGGGAAGTTGACGCCCATGTTATCGTCTTCGTCGGAATCGTGGGAGCGGCGGAGGCTGCGACGACCAGAGGACGAGGATGGGGAGGGTGTAGGATGGTATCTGACGTGGTGCCGATGTACAAGAGACGTTCCGCGGGACGAGGCGTCGGTCCCCGATTCTGATCCTGAGATGGGAGGAGACAGGGGGTCGTACATATCCGGGGATGGGGGAGGGGGGCTACCCGCGGGAAGCTGGCCGGAAACATGAGGCGGACTCGCGTATACGGGCGACTGGTGGTACTGGCTCGGGGGGATAATGCCGATGGGCTGATACGCCTGTTGGTGCTGAGGGACTGCAGAACGCGTGTTAGCATCGAGGCAGCATAGAATATAAAGATTAAACAGACACGCACCTTGATAAGACATCTGTGGACTCATGTGCGGACTCATCCCTGTGCTCATCCCATTGCTCATCGGCTGGCCGTACATAGCGTAGGGACTCTCCTGGGGTTGCTGCTGTTGCTGCTCATGGGAGTAGTAGCTGTAGCCCTGATTCATGCCATTGTGCGCCTCCGGCTGCGGGAGGTGCTCCTGGCTATGTCGTGGATCCATGAAAGACGTGGGGGACGTTAAGAGCGTGACCGACGATGCGATGAGGAGGAAGAGGAGAAAGCAAACTTGCAAAGGTAACCAGAGAGAACCAAGCGACAATACTTCTCTCGCTCGTCAACAAACAACTCGGAGCCCCGGTCCAGAGCACGCCGAAATCTCCCTCCCAGGGGTGCAGACAAATATGCGAAAATAAATAAATATTTCTCTTTTTTCCTGGCTTTCCTCGACAGCCCCGCCTTCCCTCGTCGACTCTTCACGCCGCGTGTCCTAGTCTCCGCAAAATCTCGTCGCATCATCACAGGACCGTCGGCCGGGCGCTGCAGCGTGGTCAGCTCGCTCACCGCATGTCTTTACGTGATGTGTAGGTATCGACTATGATGGATGATCACAGTTGATATTTGCCGTATTCCAACTTCCAAGGTTAAAGCCGAGTACAGAATGCGCTTTCGCGGGCTGCATCATCTCATCTCGAAGACCGAGTCGGGTCGTAAATCATCGTAGCTGCACATGGTCATATCTGCGTGCTTGCCACCTTTCGCTGTCCATTCTACAATATTCTGCAATTGTTCACGGCCGCAGTGGAAGCACCAGCGCCCAGGCACCTTGTGTTACGCGCATAAACGATCGTCAGAGAGAGCTGGGATGTGTGACTCACCACGAAGTTCAACTGGATTCCATCCGGAGATGTCATTGGTGACATCGGCCCGGACAAGCGGCTCCTACGCGCCTCTTGATGTCGACCGACGACCAGTCTTCGCAGCTCGAGAATCCGGTTGACGTGAGCTCGCTGAAGGAACTCTCCAAGAGCAAGCTCGTTGACTCCCTCAATGCGGTGAGACTCCCCTTGGCCTGCATCTGGTACGTCTTGACCGAGGAACGTTTAGGTGAACGGCGCGAAGACGCTCGTACTCGATCCGACGCTTGCAGGGCCTTTGGGACTGATAACTGAGGTTTCCCTCCTTAAAGTGAGTTTATTGTTACTCAAGGGAATAAATGGAATGGGTACTCACCAATGATAGCATCATGGCGTGGACAAGATGTTCTGGCTAGAGCCTGGTCCCCTCAACGCGACCACCACGAACATCGTATACCTATGTCGTCCGTTGATCAAATACGTTCGAATCATAGCAGGTGCGTGGTATTGCGGATTCCCAATCGTCTCCTCTAACTCTATCTGCAGACCAGATCAAACGTCATACGAAAGACTCGCAGAAACACCTCTACACCCTCCTCCTCGTTCCCCGCGCCTCAACATTGGTCTCTAGCATATTGGAAGAAGAGGCGTCCTCGGAGATGTTG
This sequence comes from Schizophyllum amplum, assembly GCA_007026445.1. NCBI lineage: Eukaryota > Fungi > Basidiomycota > Agaricomycetes > Agaricales > Schizophyllaceae > Schizophyllum > Schizophyllum amplum. Next base: position 44,546 of record VDMD01000162.1, read on the forward strand.
TCATATCATCATACGATCTGCAATTTATACCCATCGCCGACGACGTGATATCTCTGGAGCGCGATACTGCCTTCAAGGAGCTATGGGTGGTACGAATACTGTCTCCGTGCCATGTCACGCCAACCTCAAATTCCCCTAGGATGGCGATGAAAGCGTCATACACGACTCTGTGCAGGCGCTCACGACTATCCAGAAGCTCTTCGGAAGAATTCCTAGGATCGTCGGGAAGGGCGACTACGCGGCGGTATGTGCTGCTCCATCACAGGCGAGCTCGACATGTTATTGACGACGTACACAGCGACTCGCTACCCTGCTCACTCGCAATATGCCCAAGTCTGCGACCGCTGCCACCCCTGATACCCTTTTGGCACCTTCCGACACGCTTGACGGCATGATCGTCATAGACCGTCGCGTCGACATGATCACACCCCTGCTCACGCAACTCACTTACGAGGGACTCATAGACGAACTGATGGGAATAAAGCATTGTTAGCTCGTTCCTTTTCTTGTAGAAGCTTGCGTTGCTGACATACTATAACAGCGCACGTCGAGCTCCCGGCATCGCTCGTATCCCCCCCTCAGCCGGCGCCCACGGCGGGGCCTTCAACTGCTGCACCTGCACCGCCGTCTCCGGCAGCTGCCTTGAAGAAGGAGAACATGAAGAAATATCTGCTCTCGGCGGCAGATCCTCTTTTCGTTGAGCTGCGAGACATGAATTTCTCGTCCGTGGGTAGGAAATTGAACCGGGTGGCTCGGAAACTGGACGAGGATATCAAGGTGAGGCCGTTTTCTGTCTTGCTCGCTAGGTGTTGACTGTTATTCAGGCGCGTCTGCAAGTCAAGACTGTCCCGCAACTTCGCGATTTCGTGGGGAAGCTTGGCGGTCTTCAGACCGAGCGGCAGTCGCTACAGCTACGTGCGCAAACTTCATCCCTTCCTTGCGACTTAGATGTCTTATATACGCCCTGCAGACACGGGTGTGTCCGAGCTTTTGATACCTATGACCAGGACCGAGGAGTTCAACAAGTCGCTCGAAATTCAACAAAGTGGGCATACATTTTTCAATCATGTAGCACCTCTCACACATCTCACAGACCTGCTGGCGTCGTATGAAGTCAATGCGCAGGTGAGGCCATTGAGGAGATGATTGCTCAGGGCTCAGATCTCGAGACTGTCGTCCGTCTACTATGCCTAGCAAGCATAACGGCGGTGGCATAAAGGCGAAGTCTCTGGAAATCTGAAGCGCGAGATTCTGCAGGTTTGTTTCTGTCTGTCTCAATAAATGACAAGCTCACGGAGTCAACAGGCTTACGGCTATAACTTTTTGCCATTGCTTCTATCTTTAGCGGCCCCGCCTCTTGCTGCTCTCGTGCCGAACCCTCTTCCCGGTAACACTCCCCCGCTGTAGCCGCTCGAAACTACCCTTCGCATCCGTCCGGAAATCACTGCGCTTACTCATCGACGACGATCCCGCGGCCCTGGAAGAGGTGGAGGAACGACATCAGCTTTGTATACTCCGGGCTATCCCCCGCTCAGCATCCGGTTGGTCCAATGTGT
>VDMD01000163.1:0-46008 GCA_007026445.1 Schizophyllum amplum
CAGTTTGTCATCATCCACCACATGGTGGGAGCTTACAGATCTTGAGGAGAGGAGGAAAGAAAGTGCGGCAGCTTTGATCTCGTATACACATGGTCTCTTATATATACATGTTGGCCTAAGACAAAAATAGATACTACCATGTGACACCCACAGTTCTGATTCTGATGGTTCCTTGATATAGATGGACAGAACATTGGGCACATTGACAACATTTGATCAAATCATGATCTGAAACATGTTTCACTTGCGCTGAGATACAATCAACAGAGTGGAGGCTTCTACATATTGTCATAATAGTAGTGGTTCTCACACTCCTTCTCCTGGCAGCTAGCACATGGACAGTATGAGATAAGACACAGACCATCTATAGGCTCCTTTGTAAATAACCAGTAGACATTGTCCTGTGGTTGCATTGGAGGAAAGTTGGCAAAGGAGAAAGGGCATAGATTGACCCAGCAAGCCTTATTGTCCTTGTCATGCCAGAGCATAGAAGCATAAATGTATGTGCTACAAACGCTAGTCAGCATCAAGACAATACAAAACTTGGAGCAAAAGACTTGCGTAGCAATTTGGTGCCCAGTCTGCCGAATGGCCTCTGCCTTGATAAAATCCAATGTAGACCTTGCAAAATCCCATGATGGACTGGAAAATGGGACTTTGACCACAACATGTTGCTCCAAAGCTCCTAGAACCACATGATAGTATGCATCTGGGCTTGTGTACTCTGTATGCCATTATTAGAACACTTGCAGGATAAACAGTTTCAGGCTAAGAACTGCTCACCAATAACAGACATGACTATGGGGTGTTCAGGTGGATTAGGTGAGTACTGGATTATGCACCTCTATGTATATATAGTCTGCAGATGGGTGCACAGACCACCTTGCATGCTGACATTATGACATCACCATGAGATTATCAGACATATGAGGCACCACTCATTTGCTGACATGATGACATCACTACAGGGGTTATTAGATGTATCAGGCACGAAGGATTGGCACAACCTAATGACTAAGCAATGACTAATAATACATGTGCTGCTTTAGTAGTCTGTAAGTGCTTTTCTTTCAGAAAATAGACAATAAGCTACTGTGGACTTTTCAGTGCACTCCAAGCACGGGCAGTAAAGATAAAGATTCTCTGTGATAGTTGTCTCTGTAAAGACCCAGAAAGTAGAAGTAGAAGGCTGAATGGGTGGTATGGGAGTGTCCATAAAGAAGCTCATATCCTGACAGTGCACTTCTCTGTTGTGGTCATGCCACAGTATAGTACCATAAGGACATTCTCTGTGTGGCATGTTAGTGGTGTATCCGCATACAAGCAGCACAATCAACAGCTTACTCATCTGTCATATTCTGAATTTTGGCCAGGGCATACTCCTTGATATAGCGCAGCGTAAAGGTTTCTAGGTCCCAGGATGGATGAGAAAAAGGAATCTTGACTGTCACCAGCCGTATTTTTGGACCAATGACAACCTGGTAAAAAATATCAGGCGCAACATTGGCTGCAAGAGTACAACAGCAGTATTAGCAACATGGCCAAAGCAGAGTACTGTTGAATGACGGTTACTTTCAAAAGGCAGGGAAACTGGAGAGCAGTCAGTAAGAGCAATAAACTATATCTTTAATATGAACACAGACATGTAGCAGGGCCTGATTCAACCATGCTGGATGCTCTTCTTTTGGCTAAGTGAGTTGTTAGCACAAATGTTACCATCCTAGTAAAATGAGTGTTAACATACTATGAAGAGTGGCAGAAAAGCAAAGGCAGAGCTGCAGGTCTAGGGACCCAGAAGCTGCTTATATAGCCCTCCTAGAGGTGCACAGACCAGGCTGGATTATAAAGACCATGTGGATTGCATCATGTGATTATGACATCACTCAGGCACAGTACAGAAAATCACATGTTAGACAACTGCTTCGTTTAAGAAATCTAGAGTGCTTGCTTATCGTTGTAGGTGGTCTAATTTGCCTCTTCACTATATTGTAAAGGGCTGCAGGCCAGGCCAATTATTCTTTTTGCTTGGCAGGACAATGCATCCACAAACCAGATATACATCAGCTGTCAGCCTTAGATCACCATTACAACTCCTCTAATTCATGTAAACTGGAACTAATTCCGCTGGAATTTGGCCGCGGAATTCGTTTTTGACTGGCCTATGCATAGCATGCGCCAGGGCATACAAATCGCAAAGGATCCAGTGTTTTATTGAAAAGTGATAAAAATTAACCTCCTGTCAGCTCAAACTGTTGTAGTACTCAGTATAGAAGTGAACACCTACAGGCAGCAATACCAGCAGTTTTGCAGTTCAGTTGCAATTATAATGATTGGACACTTTCTTTTATAAAAGTTCCCTCTTGGAAACCATTCAAGCACTGTACCTCAAATGTGTGTGTAGCTTGCAGAGGGTTAATACATATGGTAGGGACCTGACACTGACTGGAGAAGGTGCAGGCGAACGATTGCTAGACAGGTGTCTAAGTATTTCAGGCTAAACTTAGCACCAAGGCAAGCTACAAGCCTCCTCAATATACGTGAGGAGCATGTCAGATACCTATTACACAAAGGCATTCCTTTCAACAAACTTGGGTGATCATTGAGAATCCTCAAGTACCAAAAAAGCGCTTTGAGTTGTACATGCACTACTCAAGCAATGTTACAGAATTTTTCAAAAAGCTTGTCAGGGTCAGGTTGGGACACGGAAAGTTGAAAACAACAATGTTGATTTGAGGGACTTTGATGTAAGAAAGTGTGTCTTTGAGGCCGGCAGTGCGGAGCCTCTTACCTTCCAAGAGGCCCCCGCTCGCCAACACATTCATTTCAGCCTAAGATCAGCCCTTTCAGGTTCTTGTATGTCTCGAGGATTGCACCATTTTACATGACTTGTTATTTCAAGTCTATCTCCTCAAGGCGGAACAACAGCATTGCATGACAACAGCAGGGGCCGCTGGCAGTAGAATGTCAAGGCGGTGGTTGTTGAGGAGAACATAGTGCTCAGTACTACTGGCCTGGGCGATGTGCTTTTCTCACATCAAAGTCCCTCAAATTGACATTCCTGTTTTTCACTTTCTGTGTTCCGACCTGACAAGCTTTTTGCAAAATTCTATAATACCTATAGAGTGTTAGCTTAAGGAGTTTGCTAATGTTTGTTGTCAGTTCAGTCATACTCTGGTATGTAGCCAACTGTATTGGGTGTTGATGCCAAATATTTCAATACTAGCTGGCCTCAACATGTGCCAGGATACATAGTGCAGCCATATGTTAGATTGTAAGGGCTCTGTGAATAAGTTGATATCTGGCATAGCACTAGAGCACACAGCTGCATTAAAATAGGCTCCTCATGTATGTTCAGCTTAGTGTTGTTTATCAAGTAAATGGTCACTCAGGATTGTGTTTGCTCATACCTTTTATTGAACTAGGGGAGGGTGGGGGGGGGGGGAGGGAAATTTGTTTTTCCCTTGTCTTTGACTCAGATCAACAGAAACCTCTCTATAACCCTTCTCCAACATCCTACTAAAAGCTGAGACAAGCATTGCCTACAGATCATTTATTTTCCATATCCTTTGCCCTGCCTTTGCCCTTTATGTCCTTTGTGCTATGCTGCTTGTGAACTTCCAACATATCCTGGTTTTGCTGCTTGGTGTACAAAGCATCCTGGCTAGGAGGAAGAGGCTGAGTGTCTGCAAAGTCACATCATAATGTTGTCCAGAATGCACAGTAAAAGAAAGAAAAAAGACCTACAGTGGGTGTTTGCAAGTATGACACTGGGGCAATAAATGGCATACTGCTTCTGGATCTCCTCCTCTGATAGGTCATCCATAGTGATATGGATGTGATCTCTAACACCTGGGCCCACAGTGTTCTTTAGAATAAGAGTTAGAGGTTGCCACAAAAGAAAGAATGTAAAAGGAAAAACTGGTTACCTGGAAAATGTTGTCCATTTGAAGGCACATCTGCATGACAACCTGGTTGGGATCTGCAGAGTTTGCCAGATAGGGGTGCTTTTTGATAAAAGCCTTTGCAGACTGTATCAGATCTATCCCAGCCATCTCCAACTGTGCCTTGAAGCTGTTGATTTTTGCCTTCAGCCTGGTGTCCTGCTCCTCTAGCCTCTTTTTAAGATGATTAGCAGAAACGCTGGCAACGTGCTGGGCTGCAAAGTCTGGCAGCTGGCCAGACTGCTGCAGAAGCTCCAGAGACTGAAGATCCTGGTGCAGATACCACAGAGGTTGTCCATCAGGAAGCAGGCCCATCTCCTTCATCCAGTGGTGTATGATGGCCTGCACTTTGCAAAGATCAGGAAATCTGTTGCACATCTCCATGAACCAAGGCAGCATGACACAAAGGTGATGCAAGAGACACTTTGCAGTCGTTGCAACTCTGGCCTGCTTGTCCTCTATCACAGATGTGATAAAGCACTCCCAAGGGCCCATGGCTGCTAGAGTTGCCAGATAGAGTGCTCCAGCAGCAACATCCTGGTTGGCCTGTAAGGAATGCAGATGAACTTGGGTGAAGGAGGAGTGTGATGATGGTGGTTGGCAGGACTCCTGAATGCAGAGCTGGACTGTTTGCTGCACTTCAAAGGTGTAGTCATCACACCCATCAAGGGGCAGGACATCTTGTGTGACCTTGGTCTGCACCAGCCTAAGAGCCTCCTGGAGATGATGGACATCTGCATGGTCTTTGACCTGCGCCCACCAAGAGTTAATCTTGGCCTTTGTGCAGAGCCCACTGCCTCCCCCTTCGCTCTGGGCTTGAAAGCAGGTTGTGCTGTAAGGCTGCAAGACACCTAAAAGCTAAAATCAGTTAGACAAAGATAACTTGTATAAGAAATAAGAGACAAACTGACCTTGAAGACAATGTGGCCTATGTCTGCCATGCTATGCTGTTCAGTATGCAGTAGTCTGGCTCTGCTGATATGGCTGAAGAGCTCCATAGAGACAGACTGCTTTGCTGTGCTGAAAATGTTGCTGCTCTTGATGTCCATGACCATGTTCTCCAGACTGCCAGGAACAAGGATGGTACTGATCTAATTGTAAATCATGCAGTGAGAAACCTCCAAGGCCAAGTGCAAGGAACAGGCTCACCAGTTCCATAACAGGATTAAGCTGTATGCAGTGTTCCAGAACAGTCTGAATGACTGCTGGAGAGGGGAGTGGTCCAAAGAAGTATGGCATGAGGTAGTCTGGATCCACAGTATGTGCCTGTTGAGACCAGTAGTGCAGCATAGCCATCTTGTCCAGCATGAGCTGCATGTGTTCTCCATCCAGACCAGCAGCGTCTCCAAGTTGTTGCTGCACCTTATGGGAGAGGCTGACCCAGTAAAAGTCCAAGAGGGGGAGCCATGTAGCAGAGGTGTGGAGGCTGGCATAGGATGGGTTGCCTATAGGCAGCATAGCAATATCCTCTGGTGAGGTCTGCTTCCACACTTGGTCACTGAGCTTCAGGACCAAGGTCAACTCTTTGGAGCAGAATCTGGAATCCACCTCCTGCACTGCCTGGAGGAGGACCTTGTGGAATAGCTGGATGTTGGTATCAACAGCTGACAGGTCTCTGTAGGGCCAGCCACAGTCTTCCAGAGTGATGCTGGGGCTAAAGAGCCTAAAGACACTGTCTGCTTTGGCAGCATAAAAGCCAAAAATCTAGAGTACAAGGTTAGCACAATGCAAAAGAGAATAAATAAAGTGAACAATAAAACTTACTCCATCAGTGCAGTTCCTGAGCTTTTCTACTCTGGATACAGGCAGAGGGTTGGTCTGGAAAGCCTCTTGCACATAGAATGACATGCATGTCTGCACAAGAGTAGGTCTCTGGCTCATAACAATAGCCAAGTCGGAGCCAGAGACCTCATTGGCAGTCTCCATGATTCTGCCTAGCACATTGCCTGCACTGGCTTCATTGAGGGCACGGCAGGTTCTGTAAAACACCCTATCCAGAGAGTCTTGAAGAGGAGGTATCTGGTTGTTCTTGCCTAGCACCATTCGAAAGTGCTCTGCATAGGGTGATTTGGCCAAGTATTCTGATCAAACATATCAGTACTTAGTTCACACCAACAAGGTGTAAGAGAGAAAATAGATGCAACATACCTGCATCAAAGATGTGGGCCATCCAGCACACCTTGTGGTTCAGCTTGACCAAGTCACCGCTTTCATAGCATTCGTCAACAAAAGAGGCCTCCATCTCCCTCTGAGTGTAGATTCTCTGCCTGCCATTGACCACCTTGACAGTGACCCCATCTGGATACAGTTGCAATGCCTTGTGCTTGGGCAGAAACTCGAGCAGTTTTTTTTGTTGAGTGTAGCTGGTGCTGAGGCAGCCGTGCTTGATAGCCTTTGAAGGGGCGGTGAGGATGATGGCATGAGCCAAACTCTTGTTCCTCATGCTGGACCTAGTGAATAAGTTGCTGAGGTTGGCCACCTGGTTGCAGTTCATAGGCCTGGTGTGATCAGACACCTCCAAAGTGACAGCTCCCTCTACCAGAGTGTCTGAATGAGTGGGAACATAGCAGACACCCATATAGAACTGTGGGATTTGGAAGGGATCCTTTTCTGCATCCTGTGTATATGACAACCAATCAGTTACTGTGTTTAATATAGAATAATAAGGCTTGCATTATCAAAGTCCCTTTGCGTATAGCGTGCCAACGATTTGGGCTTTGGATGAGCACTGGTTCTCGGTGGCTGCATCATCAGTATATGAATGAACAAAATGCAACCTCACTAAAAATGCATACATACTTTGGGAGGCAATGTTGGCTGATTAGATGCAGAAGTATGCTAGAGATCCAAAAGTCATTAGGACTCTGAACAGATATAATTAATGAAGCAGCTTGCCTGGGACTGCAATGTTGATGCTGCTACTGGCAACAATGAAGTGGTCGGTGTTTCTGTAGGGCCAGCCGCCTATGTAGACTTTAGTTTGGCCGCATTCCTTGATTGAAACATAACAAAAGAGGAAGCTAGCCCCCAGTGAGAGAGAAACACAACAACAACACATACATCTGGAGCTCTTTTTCCAATATTGGTAGGCTTCCTATTCTGAACAATGACAACACCCTAAACCCAATAGCTGTCAGCATACCAGAAACTCCAACGCTGTGAGGTTTACTTACATCAAATACTTCTTTTGGCCTCTTGGGCTTTGGCTGGGCAGAGTTTTTATCAAGTCTTTGCTTTTTTTGTGTCTGTACTTGGGTTAGCATTGCAGACCATGAACCACATGTTAGGTAATAGGACCTGTGAATCTGTCTTGTTAATGACATCTCCCTCTTGAGCAGCAGAAGTAGAGACTGTTCTTTTTCTCTTGCCATGTATCTATACAGCAAGCACTATCAGCATCACAAACATTAGCAATAAAACAGTGACACATACAGTAGCATATGCATCAGCAGATGTAGTAGAAGCAGTCGCTGCAGCATTCTGCAGCACATGTGACTTGCTAGTTCCAGGTACTGAAGCTTTAATATTTTGAATCTGCAGAGAAGTCAGAAGGGTGTCAGAAACAGCGGCAATGTAGAGTTCTGGCCTCTGCCCCAGGCTGCTCAGTAGAGATAGTTGTCCTCTGCATTTTAAGAGCTTGCATCTTCTCTCTCTGTTGTTGTTGTTTTTTTTTTTGTTTTTTTTTAGAGAGGCAAATTAGTTGTGGTGCGCTAATGCGGCGGACAAGAAAATCACCCTAGCAACAAGTTTTCGCAGAGCCTTCTCCTTTCTCCTTGGGCTGAACTGTATCAAGGGCTTGTTCACTGGCTTAAATATTAATCAGTAATGTAGCAATGCTTATTGTTCACTCAAAACCTACCTCAACTGAATCTTTCACCTGGCTAGTGTTGGCAATAGACTGTTGCTCAGTCACAAGTGGGGTCTTGAGCCACTGTGGATAATACATGTCAGAGAAAAAAACTCACTCCAGCTCAAAGACAGTATTATAAAAGATACAAAAGAAAAAATAAACAGACTTTAGCTTGCTGCTCTTGCCCCCAAGCAAGAAGGTCCTTGGGAACCGCTGTCCCGCTTATTCCCTAGGTGATGTGTTTAGCAACCTAAAAAGACAGTGCAGATACATAGCAAATACTTACTTGTTTGGCCCAGACTGTCTCCTATACTCAAACTGTAAGAAGACAAGCCCTACTGTGGTACAAGCGCAATGCTCACAATGAAGGTGTTGGGCTGTTAGTTTTTTTTAAAAAAAATCAAAATTCAGTCTACAATTCAAAGGGAACACACACATTTTTCTTCGAGACTTTTGCCAATACTGGAATAACGGCTTTGCATTGCATGACATGCAACTGAATATCATCTGACTAGATAGCAAAGTCAGTCACAATATATCAGATGCGTGCAGAAAATAAATGCTTGCCATCTCACTGGTGGCCAAGTTTGCACCTAGGTTGTTGGAGGAAGACATGGCTAGGAGTTCTTTACTGGCTTCAAACGCAATGTGTGGCCAAGAATTGAAACACGGGGGGTCAGGGAAAACAAAAAGGAGCATTTTGGGCCAGTATTTAAGGTCAGGCCAGTGTGCACAGACCAGCCTATCACATGACACAATGATGTCGTTGTCATGTGACAGGCTAGATGTCGTTGTCATGTGATAGGCTTGATGTCGTTGTCATGTGACAGGCTGGTCTGTGCACACTGGCTAGCCATATATATATGTGGCTAACTCATGTCATCCACATCTTGCATAAGACACCTGTTTGTCCCTGCTTTGAGTGTGAGTCCTGGGTTACTCTTGATGTCTTAAAAGACATTGACTAACTTTGTATTTAGAAGATGGCCGAGGCAAGTCATTCTTTTGCTGAATCCTTCAAGCACAATAACCAAAAGATGTGAAACAGCTTTTGGACTATTCTCCTACAAGAGGAAAGGCACTGTCAGACTATAATGAGCAAGATTGGGAAAATGCAAGTTGTTGCTTTTTTTGCTTGTATCATATTGCTAACAAGTCATCCACTTCCTTATATATAGGATGCAAAGTGTGATCCCTTTGGTATACCACAACTATACCTGGGAACAGCAGCACTGCCCATTCAGTCTGACCACATTCTACATGTGGTGGAGATGGTAGAGTCCCAAGTCTCCAGACCATTGAACAACAACCAGGTCCAACACTTGGCTGCAATGGAGTGTGAACGTGGATTGGACAATGATGTCCTGCTCAATGCCATTGTGGTGGCTCTTCCAGCCTCTGCCCTTGATGGCAGCAGCCTCTCGGTGGATATAGGCCACTCAGCTTCAGCACTGAGGCTGGTACATAATGTGCACGCATTATTCCCTGATGGTGTCAAGGGGGCCTATATCGATGGCAGGCATAGAGTGGCTGCAAAAAGGGTGGTCTACGAAAAGGAAATTCTGGCCAATGAAGAGGGGAACTGGAATCTTCAGCTCCATCCTCACCTTTTCTGGCTTGCTCATATATTCAACTCTGGTCAGTTCTTGATAGATTGATATATTTTCTTTTATATGCTGATTTTCTTTTATCAGAATATCTTGTCCATTCACCTTTTCGACAACACTTTCTCATGCTCTTGGGAAACAAGAATGCTGTTCCACCGCATGTGGATGATCCAGACCTCCAGTGCTTCCGTGACTTCCACCAGTCGACTCTTTGCACTACAACAGAGTCTCAGAATATGGTCCTGGGAACTGCTGGAAATACCTGCAACAAAGATGAGGCACGTATACTGGGCCACATGTCCAGAATTGTGTCTGCTTTGAAGCTTCTGTACAAGGAGCAGGCCTATGAAAAGGCACCACTCTCTGTAAAACAGCTTGCAAGTATAGGAAGCACCTGTGACGCAGTATGTTCTTTAGCTGTCTATCTGTCTCTTTTACTCATTGATTGTGTTTTGTAGATCTTCTCCTTCATGATTTCAAGAGCTGTCCTAACTCTGCAACTGTTCTCTCCTGCTATTACTGGCACAACTCTTGGCACCAATCACCCTATCCCTCTTGGCAACATCCCAAACCTCTCGTCTACAATGCAGGCCTGTGGCAACCTCCATCTAAAGCACGTCTCCAGAGTGGTCACCTTTGTCCTGGGTGTGGCAGACCAAGTCTATCAGGACACACTTGGAGGCTTGACTGGCATTCCATTGGGAAATCCCTATGGGCCTTGGTATGCCACAAGGTCCTTCTGGATAGGACCTTTGAAGGTCTACTACGCTACGGTTCTGCAAAGGCTACAGGAGGACCTTCAGCACTCTGCCAAGGACCTGGACTTGGACCAGGAGCAGATTGATCTGCTTCTGTGCAAAGTCAGGTTTTTGCAGTACTGGGCCCTCAATGGTCACACTGTAGAGAGCCATCTCCTGCAAAGCCTGTTCTATGGTCCATTACCTTCTCCAGCTGTGATAGCAGCTGTGTTGGACCAGTGCTGTTCAATCATAACTGTGACCAAGTTGGTATGTCTGCACATCCATTGCTATCCTCAATTGTTGTGCCTAGCTCATATAGCTGGTATACAGGCTGGCATAATTCTTATTCCTGGAGGAATGGAGAGAATAGCCATGACCTCTGCCCCAGACTGGTCGGGTGGCCTGCAGTCTGTCACAAATTGCATTAGGTGGACCAAGCATAGAAGCTGCAAGCAGAACCTGGCACCATTTTCAATGAACTGCTTAGGGGAGAATATGCTACAGGCAAGCTGATCATCTTGTGGCTATTTACATGAGCTGATCACTCTGCATCAGCTTTTTGCCATCCTTCTGTCCTATCGTGACAAGATGCCTGCCACATTGGAGGAGGAGATGTCAAACATTCTCAGCATTTCGGCTATTCAAAAGTGGTGGGACAACAACAAACTTCGGACAGATGCTGCACAGCTTCACCAAGTCCTTGCCCACCTGCTTGACACTTGTTTGAAAAAACAAGTGATGAGAGCAGACCTCAACGTCAGAGCACTGTCAACCTGGACACTCTGTGTGGATCCAAAACACTGCCTGGAGCAAACAACCTCAGATCTGCTGGTCCATCATATGCATCCAGAACAGCTCCCTCCTCATCTGCAGGCTTCCAAGGGTGTGCTCCATCTAGCCAGTCTTCTCCTTACCAGCCCATGGCCCTCCTTGTTGGAAGGCAACACAGCACAGTCTGCCTGCAACATCCTCCATAATATGGCCATTACCCTGCCTTGGCTGGCCAGCAAAGCATCTCTGGATCCTAGCCTGGCAGAGATGCAGGGTGCCATCAACAAGTGGTACAACAACATGCTCAGCAAGGATCCAGAGATGCCTCTCTACTACATGCATCCTTGCCTCAGGGAACTGGAAATGATGCAAGGGCTTGCACTCCCGGATTACATTGCAGACATTCCCTGTTCCTGCCCTCCTACTCCTATTGGAGTGCAGGAGCATGCACTCAGGGTGATGGAGGATGAGGAGAAGATGGCTAGCCATCGCAGAGGGCAAGACTTTCAACATCAGGCAGATAGCCTGAGGAAGCGTCTGTTTCAGCAAAGGCAGGACTGCTTGGAGGGCACAACAATGCAAGAGCTGGTTCACAACCAGCAACTCCTTTATAAGGTGGGTATCAATTTGTTGAGCATGTTCATAGCACTAGGCTGATGGAGTATACATATTCCAGAGCACTATTGATGCCATATGGAAGGACCTGGAGATGAGGAAGGGGGATCTTACCATTGCTGAAATGGTGTACTATGAGAATTTGGATTTGCCTGAATAGGTGAGGAGACAAATGCTCCTGATTTGTTTGGAGGCAGACTAATGTAATCTTGATAGACAAGGGCCTTTATGCATAGCATTGGATGAGATGAGTGTAGAGGTACTAGGCTACGAATGTTAGGGAATGGTTAAACAAGAGAAAAACATACAAGCAGGCCTCTGTGCACAAAAGAAAAATAAGCAAATAGGAAGACACAAACAGGAGCTTGAGAGTCCAAAAAGGATATGTAGATTAATTAGCTAGAGTCAGGATAACCAAGAGTAAGGATTGAGTCAGAGCACTCCTCACAAACACAGTAGTCACAGAGGCTATAGTCATGAGAAGACAAGTCAATCTCAGAATCAGTAAAAATATAATAAAAGTCATCTGGAGGCTGAAAAGGGCACAAAGCATCATATCTATCAAAGGACACATCCTTTATGATAGGTATGGCATGTTTATCATGTCCCTGGATCCTGTAGATATATGTTGTAGATCTGTACCATCAGGCCCAAAGAATCACAAGAATAGTAGCCATATGCACTCACACTTTGGCTAAGATCTGCAATGATTCCAGTGTAGGAGGCTGACTTCTCCTAGTCACTGGTCCAAATTTGACTGACAGAGTAACAACAGTTCTCTTGCCAACAGTGGCATTGATAATTTGATATGTGACAGCAGTGATGCCCGTCATATCTGCAGCCACAACAACAATAAATGTTCAGCTAAACCAAGCATCTATTGTGAAAAGCCTACCTTTTGCACAGTGGGTAAAATTGCAATGTTGCAGCCTAGTAGTGTAGTTACTATGGAACTGGAAGAAACATCATCAGTAAGAAGAAAGACAAGAACATTGTTATACACACCCAACAAGCTGTCAAGGCTGGTATGAGCTCGACAAGCAAGTGAATAGTGACAGATGTCAGCTCAGCAACAGGAGGATTGATGCAAGAAGGGAGGAATGAAAAATGCAACACTACTAGCCCTGTATATATATGTGAGCAGAACATGTACCTTGATGTGATGGCATCATATTGATGGTTGCATCTTGCTCCCATGACATCAGTGATTCGACAAGGCTATTATTAGCCACAATGTTCTAGAAAGTGCCGGGCTGATTCATGCCCCTAGTGCCTGGATATAAATAACTGCTCCCCACTCCCACATGCTGCTGTTGCCAGATAACAGCTATAAATGCATGTCACCTTTTATTCTGTACCTTGTAAAGCATGCAGGCTCTAGTGCTATCAGACGTGTTCAGCACATCTACTACTGCTAACATGCTGTCTTGATTAATGCATGCAGTCCAATCTATGGGCATATGTATTGTGTTTCATCAAGGTAGAATGAACAGAATGACAGCATATGTGTGGTAAAAATTAGTTGGGAGAAATGAATTCCGCAGCCAAATCCCTGCGGAATTCATTTTGCAGTACTCTACTTCTCTGCTCCAATTTGATTGGTTCTAGTAGTTCTCTTATGGCTTTATCTACACAGCAAAGAGAATCTGAATTGGAGGCACAAATTAGAGATGTGAAAGCTTGAGGTCTTTAGTCAAGCTGTGAACTTGGCAGTCACATGCATTGGTTGCTCTACTAGTATGCAAAAGATGTCATAAATTAGTATGCAAAAAGAATATTAGCATAGTTCCAGAATGCAAGAGTGGCCTCGTTGTGGTTGTTAGGATCCCTCATGGCTAGTATCCTATGGCCACACAATTCTGGACAGCAGCATATTAAACATAAAGCGTGCTCCCAAGTGGGTGTAAATGCAGGACCATTTGGGTTAATGCACTGGTCAAGGAATATAAAGTCTATGTTGGGAATGTCCATAGCTGGAAGCGGACAGTCCAGAGCAGGAGTGCAATCTACAAGAACAGGGACTGCCCTGCCTGTAGAACATCTGTCTGCTCTGTGGTGCACAACAGCATAGACATATTGAATACTGCACAAAAGGCCTTGTAAGCAAATAATATAATCAAAATAGCACATCACTTGCTTGTATGGATGGACACAGGTTGAAAAGTAGTCTTGGTTATCATCCAGCAGCTGCTTGCCAAGGTCTCTGAGTGTATACTCTTCGGGATCTTGAAGCTGATAAGTGTAACGATATACTTTGCCTTTTGGTTGCATAGGCAGTGCTGCAGATATGTTGAAGACTGGGTTGGACATGACTTGCGCAGCAGACAACCTGATTCAATGCATGATTAGCCTTTATACTCCTTGTTAGCAAAATGACATACAAGCTAGAGCACCTGCAGTCCTCTTGTTCATCCTGTCTTTTAATCTGGCAGATACAGAATATCTGTTGCATCATTCACCTATTAAGCAAGGTGATGTGAGCATAAGGAAACACCCAGCACCAATGACAGTTTTCAAAGAAAAAAAAAAAGAAAAAAAAAACATGCATACTTGTGAAGCTATGAAGCAGATTAATGTAGGGTATGAAACAAATCACTTGGAAGCTGGCCAAGCTATAGCAGTGACAGTCTGAGGAAAGCCACTTTGATGAGGGGAGAAAGCAAGAAGCAAAGCTGAGAACTTGCTGCTTTATAAGGTGGGCTGTTCTGATGGGATCAAATTTCCCACACTAGTGGCTGTCAGACTATAATTTGATACATGTCATGCTGACTGATTGCTAACCAAAAATAGGATGCATTTATGAAACAGGAGTGGCTTGACATGCAGTTTAAAAATACACACTATAGCTGTGATTGATATGCTGCTTTCACAGGCTATAACACAATCACAAGACAGGAGTGCATTACATATAGTCCCCCTCTTCTTCTTCTTCCTCATCTTCATCCTCTGTAGCATAAAGGTCCATCATCCCTGCCTTGAGCTCCTTCTCTTCCTTCTCATCTTCCTCCTCTTCTTCTTCTTCCTCCTCTTCCTCCTCCTCCTCCTCCTCTTCCTCCTCTTCCTCCTCCTCCTCCTCCTCCTCCTCCTCTTCTTCTTCCTCCTCCTCCTCTCTGGCCCTACTTTTGCCCTTCACATCCCTTTTGCTGCTGTGCTTCTGCTCCAGAGATTTCTGCTCAGCATCTGGGACCTCCTGACCCAGCTGTCTGGTGTATAAAAGCTGCTGGTTGGGGGGAGGCTGATGATGCTGTACAGGGTCCTCTTCTTCAGTGTCCAGAGTGTCTGCAAAGAATGATTAATTTATTGTCTGGAGAATCTGAAAAGAAAAATAAAGCTTGCAGAGGTTATGCATGTTGGCAAGTATAGCACTTGGGGAATAAAGAGCATACTGCTGTTGAATTTGCTCTTCTGCAATGTCATCCACAGTGATGTTGCTATGCTGCCTAACAGCTGGCCCAACAATGTTCTGCATAAAAGTCAGAGAGATGTGTAAAAGAAAAAAAACAAAACCCTGCTTGCCTTGAAAAGGCCCTCTATCTGGAGGGACATCTCCATAGAAGGCTGCTTGGGATCTGTGGAGCTGGCTAGATAGGGATGCTTCCTGATGAGAGTCTTTATGGACTTCATCAGGTTCACTCCAGCTGTCTCCAGCTCTCTCTTGAAGCCGTCCACCTTTCTATAGGACTCTGCCTGCTCCAGTGGGTCCTCTTGCTTCTGCAGCCTGTCCTCCTGCAGCATCTCCAGCCTCTTCTTGAGATCATCTATACAAAAAGTGAAATGGTGCTGGGCTGCAAAGTCTGGCAGCTGGCCAGACTGCTGCAGAAGCTCCAGAGACTGAAGATCCTGGTGCAGGTACCATAGAGGTTGCCCATCAGGAAGCAGGCCCATCTCCATCATCCAGTGGTGTATGATGGCCTGCACTCTGCACAGAGCAGGAAATCTGTCACACATCTCCATGAACCATGGCAGCATGACACAGAGATGGTGCAAAAGACACTTTGCAGTGGTTGCCACTCTGGTAAGCCTGTTCTGGGCCACAGTGGATGTGAAACACTCCCAAGGACCCATAGCTGCTAGAGCTGCCAAGTAGAGGGATCCAGCACCAATGTTCTGTCCAGTCTCCAGATGATGAAGATGCAGAACTTGTGTGATGGAGGATTTGGATGATAGTGGCTGGCAGGGCTGCTGAGTGCAGATTTGGACCTTCATCTGCACATCCAAGGTATAGTTGTTGAACCTTCTGATGCGGAGGATTTTCTTGGCTGCACTCTGCACCAGCTTGAGAGCTTCTTGCAGGTCCAAGACATCTGCATGGTCCTTGACCTCCTCCCACCACAAGTTGATCTTGGACTTTGAGCAGAGCCTGCCATCACCCATGGATGCCAGCTTTGAGAATAGTGGACTGAAAGGCTGTAGAGCACCTAGAAGCTATAACATAACAATCAGGAATAAAAATATTCTTCTGCAGAACCTAACACACCTTGAAGATCATGTGACCCACATCTGACATGCTGTCATCTCCAAAGTGCAGTCTGCTTGCTCTTCTTATCTGGCAGAAAAGGTCCACAGAGACTGATGGCCTTCCTGGGACAAGGTTCTTCCTGGGCTTGACATCTAGAACAGTGTTTTCCAGACTGCCAGGCAACAGAATGATGCTGATCTGTATACAAATGTTGTTATCAAAGACTGTCAGAGCCAAGTGCACATAGGCTTACCAGTTCCATAGTAGGAACGGTCATGATGCACTGTTCCAGAACAGTCTGCATAACTGCTGGAGAGGGAAGTGCTCCAAAGAAGTATAGCTTCAACAGGTCTGGGTCCACAGTATGTGCCTGTTGAGACCAGTAGTGCAGCATGATGATCTTCTCATGGATGACCTTCTGCTGTTCTTCATCCAGACTAGAGTCTCCAAGTTGTTGTTGCACTTTATGGGAGAGGCTGACCCAGTAGAAGTCCAGGAGGGGGAGCCATGTAGCAGAGGTGTGGAGGCTGGCATGGAATGGGTTGCCTATAGGCAGCATAGCAATATCCTCTGGTGAAGTCTGCTTCCACACTTGGTCACTGAGCTTCAGGACCAAGGTCAACTCTTTGGAGCAGAATCTGGAGTCCACTTTCTGCACTGCCTGGAGGAGGACCTTGTGGAACAGCTGGATGTTGGTATCAACAGCTGACAGGTCCCTGTAGGGCCAGCCACAGTCTTCCAGAGTGATGCTGGGGCTAAAGAGCCTAAAGACACTGTCTGCCTTGATAGCATGAAAGCCAAAGATCTAGTGTAAAATATTAGGTAAGAGCAAAAGGGAACAAGTAAAGGAAACAATAAAACTCACTCCATCACTGCCACTTTTGAGATTCCCTAGCTTGGCCACAGGAAGAGGGTTGCTCCTGAAAGCTTCCTGTATATACAATGCCATACAGGTTTGAACCAGTGCTGGTCTTTGGCTCATAATGGTACCCAAGCCAGGGTCAGCCACATCACTGGCAGTCTCCATGATCTTGTTCTGCACATCATCAGTAGTGGCTGCATTCAGTGCACAGCAGGTCCTGTAGAACACCATATCCAAGGAGTCTTGAAGTGGAGCAACCTGGTTGTTGCTGCCCAGCATTATGAGGAAGTGCTCTGCATAAGGTGATTGGGCCAAGTAATCTGATATAAAATGTTAATACTCAATCAATACCAATAAGGAACAAAAAAAAAAAACCTTCACTGAAGATGTGGGCCACCCAGCAGACCTCATTGTCTAGCAGTTGTGTGTTGTTGTTCTTGAGGCAGTGGTTGATAAGAGTTGCCTGCATCTCCCTCTGCGTCTCAATCCTATGCCTGCCCCCCACCAACTTTGCAGCAACTCCATCTGGACTGAGAGCCAGCAACTTGTTTTTGGGTAAAAAGTCCACCAGTGTTTTCTCCTGGGTGTAGGTGGTGCTCAGGCAGCCAGGCTTGATGGCTTTTGGAGTGATGGTGAGAATGATAGCATGAGCCAGACTCTTGTTCCTCATGCTGGTCCTGGTAAACAGGTTCTTCAGATTGGCGACCTGGTTGCTGTTCACAGGTCTGGCGTGATCAGGAGGCTGCAAGGTAACAGCTCCCTCCACCAGAGTGTCTGAATGCGTGGGCACATAGCAGGCACCCATGTAGAACTGAGGGATCTGGAAGGGATCTTTGTCTGCATCCTGTAGACCAACAAATCAGTCACACAGATAAATACACAAAGTGGTAAATGAGAGGCTAACATGATCAAAGTCCTTCTTGGTGTAATCTGCCAAAGGCTTGGAATGTTGGGAGCATGTGGTCTAATTGGCCAGTAATTAGTACATGTATGTATGCAAAGCCACAGAATAAACATACCTTGGCATCTAAAGAGGACCCAGAGGACAGGGTGCTATCCTATATAGGAGCCAAGTTATTAAATCATCAACATTAGTTGAAGATGATGTACCTGAGACTTATCAGCCTGCACAGAGAAGAATGAGCAAAAGCAGCAAAAAAGAGTAATAAACAAAACAATACCCTATTTGGAGTCTTCTTGGCAACCAGAGGTCTTTTTGGGACAATCACCTCTGTTTCCTTTTGTTCCAGGAATTGAAAAGAGTAAGCCAGCTGGCTGTTAGAGTTAATTAATCATACCTTGTTGAAAACAGCTGCCTTTTGTGCCTGTTGAACAACCATAGGCCTCTTCTGTATATTTACTACACTCTGTAAACAAAAATAGAATAGAATTAGCCCACTGCCAAATTCAATAATGGAGACATTATCTTACATCAAATACATCTGAAGGACTTTTGTGTATTGGCTGAGAGGCCACAGGCAATTTTTTCCTTTTATGCACCTGTTCTGGCATCAGTCATAATCTTACAAACAACTATACATAAGATGATAACACCTGTACATCCCCAGAAGAGTCAGAAAGCTGCTGCGCAGCTGGTCTGGCTCTTTTTTTTTTGTGGGCAGGCTGTACAGCAAACACAATCAGCTTTTTAAGACTAGAATTTGGAGAACACCACATACAGCAGCAATAAGACCAGCAGGTGCAGAGATGGAAGCTGCTGCATTTTGCAGCATATGAGACTTGCTAGTGCCTGCCTTCTGTAAAGGTTGCTGCACCGTATTGCTAGGTCTCATTTTCTGGTTGGAATGATTATCAATGTGCATGCCTTAAAAAATG
This sequence comes from Schizophyllum amplum, assembly GCA_007026445.1. Lineage (NCBI taxonomy): Eukaryota > Fungi > Basidiomycota > Agaricomycetes > Agaricales > Schizophyllaceae > Schizophyllum > Schizophyllum amplum. Next base: position 18,682 of record VDMD01000163.1, read on the forward strand.
ATGTTTACCTTGAGAGATGCCTTGCGAGTAGGTGCAGCTAACCGGGCTGGCTCGTCTGTTTCTGTGACCGGTTTTTTCTAAGAGCAACAAAGTCAGCCAGGAGGTTATAACATATGAATGTCATCAACAGCAGCCCTATTACCTTTTTTTTGGGAAGTGCACTCAAGTCCTCTTTGGGAACAGTCGTCTCCTCTTCTATAGCATGCTGCTTTCTTCTCTAAAACAGTTGTCAACTGTAGCCTTTGAGCAATATACACTAATTTGACTGTTACCTTGGTGGAGATTTTTTCCATGTCCTTGCTGCCAAGCTGATCTTCATCAGAGTCCTCAATAAAAGCAACACTGCTAATTCTTTTGTGTTTCTTTGGCTGCTGAACAGTTGATTAGTTACAAATTATGATCATAGGCTTTTAAAAAACATGCCTTGACAGAGACAGCAGCAGAGGTGGCAACCTGGCTGGCATCAGCAGAAGGCTGCTTGTGTTGTGGGGCTGCAAATGTGAGCCACTAGAGATCAATATGGTTGGCATCATGAATGATAATCAAGGTCAAAACAACAGTTCTACCATCTGCTCCTGCTCCTGGCCCCAATCAACAAGTTCCTTGGGAACAGGTCCTCCCTCAGGGGCCTGCAAATTATGTGAGCACACTGAGCTATAGCCAAAGCCAAAAAAAAAAAAAAAAAAAAAAAAAAAAAAAAAATGAAAGCCTACTTGTCTTGCCCACTGTTCAGCCTAAAGGTAAAATTATCAATACAAAATAGCAACAGCATGTGTGGAGAAAGACAATACATACAATAAAGTCCATAGGCTGTTTAACCAAAGAGCATTCATTAGTCACTTTACAAGCCATCAAGACCAAACACAGCTTACATTAGCTTTAGAAAGCCTGGCCACCATGGTAATGGTGGATTTGCACCTTGAAATAGAGATATCCTTTGCAGACTATTTGAACCTCAGAGTTAGGATTAAGCATGTACTTGAGGTCAATATAAGCCACACTTGCCATCTTTGCCTTGTCCTGTTTCTTGATAGCAGAGTCTGCAGCTTGGGCCTTTGAGGCAGGCATGACAGATAGTTGCTGACTAGGTTGGGACACACAAAGAGTGGGTTGGGGAGAAAAGTGGGGGGAGAGGGGATGAGAAAAGAGGCAACATGAGCTGATACTTATACTCTGTCAGATGTGCACAGACCAGGCTGTCATGTGACCATGACATCATAGCCAGGCACAACTATCAGGCACACACCTGCATGGTCTGAACCTTTCCCCCCATCAGCTGCTGTCTGCATTGACCATGAGTAACAAGCTAATACTAACTAGCTGGTTATCATCAGAGATATACAACAAGATGAGCATCTTTGAAAACACTATCAGACAAAGGATGAGCCCCCAGCGTCTGCGCGCTGGCATCCCTCAGGCTCGTGTGGCTACAGGTAGCTACGTACTCTGTTGGTGCCGTTGCCAGCCGTTGCAGCTTCTCTGATACTCTTGCAAGGCCCTTGAGCCGTCTCAGCATGTGGGACATCTGTTTGAAAAAAATAAAAACCTGTTTCAAAGTTCTCAGCCAACTCTGAATTATTCGCTTACCATTTTGCAAGTTTCAAGTGAACTTTGAACTGTTAAAACTGCACCATATAGCCTCTAGTGAAACTGTTTGGTGAATACATTAGAATACATTGCCTGCCTATATTCACTTAATATCCCATTCTCACTGTTTTGGCTAGTCTGTGAAAAATGAAGTTCGCTGCTGAAACACTGCGGAATTCATTCTTTAATAGAGCAGCATTCCTTCTGGTCAGATCAAGCTAAAGCAACAATGTGTCACAATGTAACAGTAAAAGGGCTATAACAACAAACTTCAGATCACAAATGCTGACTGGCTCCCTTCAATCAGGTGGCATCATTATAGGCAAAACATGTTTGGCTCTTGTTAGAAATAAAAGTTGATACAGTGACACTGCAGTCATTGGTGTATACCTAATCTATACGGTTGGAGCCTTCTAGAATAGCAACATTAGTATCTTGCTGTGCAGCAGCATTTTCTGTTTCTGTCTACTAAGCTGCTGGCTCCTGGCTCCTGGTATCTTGCTGTAAAGCAACGGCTCCTCGCTTTCAGTGTCTAATGCTTCTCATAGCTTGTGCTTCCTGGCTTCTGGTCCTGGCCCCAAGCTCCTAGCTCCTAGCATCTTACAGCCTGTGGTGTCTCTTGGCTACAATAGCAGCTGGTGGTGGTGTCTTGCTAAAAGCACCAAGGAAAGCAAGGCAAAAAGCGACCATCAAGAGACAAGGTTCAACCAAGGCTATGGAGTAATATCCTATATGTAAAAGCAAAAACTCAATAAAAAGCTTTCCATCTACCGCTGTTTCCCTCACTTCTACTGCAACAACTCTAGTATCTCCAATATATTATTATTAGAGTGTTCGCACCATGTCAATTAAATGCAACTTAGAAGCTATACATATATGCCCCCAGAAGTATCTAGCAGCTGGTGGTGTCCCTGTGTAAAGCAGCGACTCATGGTGTCTGGCTGCTGTTCAATTTAGTACTACGACCACAGGAGGTGGTGATGTCTTGCTGGGTGGGATTTTGCAACCATGGAAAATGCAGCAGCTCAATATACAGCCTGCTCTCTTTTTTTGACCTCTTGTCCTTCTAATATGGCATCATGCTAGAACAGCAGCTGCTTGATATGAGTCTGATAACCCTTGGACGGCACAGACACGTGAACAATAAGGGGTGACCACAGCGAGACATGAACCAACCAGAGGTGAGAAGCAAAAAGAATCAAGAACAAAAGACAGAAGACAAGAGAGTACCAGACAGAACACAGGAAAAGATTAGAGAGTCATGTAACTAGAATAGTAAATCCAAGGATATACCAGTGGCTAATCTGTACCTATATACACCAGGCTTATTAGCCCAGTGAGTGACTATAGGTGACAATAAGTGGGTGTGACAGAAGGGATAATGATAGGTCATAACAATGGAAAGCATTATACACTGATAGCTGGGTGTAAGACTCATTACTATACAGGTACAGATAGGTGTATCACCTGTTGTAAGACTGTATTCAATACAACACATATTGCTGCTGCTCCGTTTCCTTGTCTGGATTGCAATGTGCATGAGCTATATAGCTTGCAATTCATCTACTCAGAATCTCACACTGTTGCTGCCCAAGTCCCAACAGGCTCAATTACTAGGTTTAGACCACCCATCCCTTTGATAGCTTCCTTCTTATACAGACTAACATTGCTTGTGTATCATGAAGTGTAACACTGGTTGTCCAGCAGACATATCGCCCTTTTGGCGTAGTGGTTAGTGGTACTGACCTAGTCACATCATTAGGGTGTAGTTGCCCATCCAGATTTCATGATCAAAAAACAGTACATACAATGTTGTTTAAGCATCTTGAGCAAAGCTTTTAGGAATTTGAACACAAATCTTGAGGAAATTTTCGATACATTCAGACCAACTTTATAGTTACAATCTGTATTCACTCCATACTTGGGCCCTACAAAGCACTGCTCAAGCCACGAATAGTGTTGAGCACGGCTTGTTGTGCTTCAGTCTTATCGTTGATGGCCTTTACGAGCTTGCTTAGCTGCACGCGCTGTGATTCCATGTGTTCCCAGGAAGCTTTCTCGCTGTCGGAGGAACCACAAGTGTGCCGGGTCTTTTTTTTTCTCAGAGTCAGAGGGGATGTCGGAGGGTAGTTAGACGTGCGTCTTTCTAGAGGTGTCTGCTGTGTCTGTTGTTCAGCATGGAAGGTGGTGCATGCGCTGGCAGTCGGGAAGTCATGTCTAGTTAGAGTCAAGTTTGGGTGCAGAAATGAGGGATAGGCCAAGGGACAAATTAGAGTACATTTTTTGAAGATGAGAATTGCAAGTAGAAGCATGACTGCATCAGAGCTCGAATTTCTCATTATCTTCCGCTGACGTATGATGATTATTCTATTTTGTTTTTTTGGCATATTCAAAGTGATGTTATCGACTAGCGAATTCACCCTATTGCGATGCCAAAGCTGGTGGCTTTCTGCTAGGTAGTGTCAGTTCTTTCTGCTTTAACCATCCTTGCTTATAATCTGCTAGCAGCCCTGTATGGTGTATAATGCAGTCAATGATAGCAATGTCAATATTGGCTGCAAGCTGACGCCCCAGTTTGGGAAATGCAAACACCTCATAGTCAGCTAACTTGACAGACGCACATACATTACAAGGCAGGCAAATCAAGCCACAACCCCTCACAAGCTCATTGAACTTGGAGTAATTTCCTTGCAACACAGGTATACCAGGTCACTGGAACATGATTGTGTTTCCTGAACGGAGCATAATAAATATGTGGAATGCCCAACCCCTCTCTCTTATGCTACTATCGATACCTTGAAACAACTTTTAGAAACGAATTCTGCAGCATTTTGGCCACGAGATTCATTTTCTTTTCAAGACTTGCCCTGCTTTGTTTTGGATGAACAAGGATGAGACAAGTGCCTCGTGGAAAGTATATAGTTAGATGCAGGTTGCAGTCATGGATGTAGAGATCTCCAGGTGTGCTTCTTGTTCATTTTAGAGGGCTAGTCATTGATCTGCATCTTGTAGGTAAGAGCAGAAACTTGATAGGACGCCATGCTTACAACAACGACTCCAATATCTTCACACTATCAGAACTATAGCAGGTGCAGAATAAAAGACATCTGCAATTTGCTTCTACAGGGCTTATCAGCGAGTAGAATATGTAATCACCTGGAAAGATCTGGACCCTGGTGGTCTCAAATTCAGCACAATAGGCTAATTGGTGTTGTAGGGCCTACTACAGAATAAAATGGCCAGGAGTTAATGTGGCCATGATAGTCTCACAGTAACTGATGAACCTCTACAGGACTGAGGTGACATACAAGAGTGTGAAGGGGTCTCAATAAGTTACCTAATGTGTGTCCGTACCATCAATGACCTTGGGCATACTTATCACTCAATATTGCATAGTAAGGACAACAGGCAATATAGCATAATGTAGATCACACTAAGCAGCTGCGGGAGGGTATGCTTCAAACATTGCAGTGGAGACTGGTCGCAACGAGTTTGTATGACTTTGAGCAGGATACTGGATATAAGAGCAAGGGTGTTACTTGCTCAATCTTGGCCCTCAATCCTCTAAAATAGTAACTGTGCAAGCACAACATGATAGGAGTACTTTTATTGCTTTGCTTTGGTCAGAAAAGAAAGGATTAATGTACAGAAGAGCGTGCTACATGGGGTCTTGTCATAGTGTTATGGCTTGTTGCATTACTTCCCCAAAATTAGTCGCCCTCAGCACATTTGCTCCTCAGTTCTGGGCTTTAAAAAAAATCATGGTAGCACATATTTGTGCCAAGATTTACTGTCATGACACTATAGTATTCTGTGAGATCTTATAATTCTGCTTGGCTTCACATGTGTCTGCCCCATTTGCAAGTGTAACATTCCAAGAAATACTAGCTCAAGTTTGACATTTTTTGTTCTTAATAGCAGACTTACAAGCCTTGAATGAGACGTTAGTTCCAGTTGCAAAACAAAACACAAAAGCTTGCACAAAGGATTGGCTGACTGCAGTACAAATGAGCTAGTGGAAGCTAGTAGTCCAAGAAGAATGAGGAACATTATCTTGACAGCAGAGAACAACCTCTCATTGTTATACTCCTTGCACTGCATGCAGCAACACAAAAGCACCGCAAGATGGTCTCTGCCAGAAACCAACAAGAGGCCTGTCCTGTTGGTAGAGTATGTAGATACACCAAACTGCCAATGCCTGTAAGACAGGTATGGAAGTGGCTGACCCAAACAGGTGGCAAAGGGCCTCAGGGAGGGCAGGGCATCAACCTGTTCAGCAACAATGTATATATACACACTGCAGAGGATGAGTTCTAGAAAACACCTCAGGCAGCAGACAGGCCTCTGCTAGAAAATAGGATGATTGAAGAATACAGTCTTTTGGAGCAGCTTGCAAGCAATGCATCGCAAGCTGAGACATCAGCCAGACTTGCTGTCCTACGGTACTGTGATACATATGGGTGTCCGAGGCATGCACAACTAGACAGAAAGCCGCATTGTGATGAGATCTTCTCCTCACCTGCTGGTGCTGGAACCCCCAAAAAGAATCATTTACTACTGACTAAAGATATAGTGACACACACCAGACTTCACACTGACACTCTTTCCAACGAGCCAGTTTTTAGCAAAGACAGACAGAGAGGAGAAACAGCCACGTCTGACAGCAAGGAGGAGGATAGAGAAAACCAAGGAGATGGCAAAAAACAAGGTGAAGCAGGTAGTAGTGGTGCAGACAAACACATCTGAGAGAGCATATAATCCTGGAGGAGTAAGATGATATTCCACTGATGTGACATAGACAGAGGCACATTCAGTAGAAGGCCTAGCAATAGACAGTCCAGCTAGCCCAACATTACCAACTCTGCCACCATGCATACCGGAATACAGAGAGAGCTGAGGAGGAGCTAGAGTAGGTGAGCCCAGCAATGATGTGCTGGGGGGGCTGATGATGATGGGATGATATCCAAATATGTTTGCCTGCCTCTTTCAGCGCTAGCACTTCATCTAGAAGAGAGTGAAGGGACCTTGATTGATGAATGCTGGGGAGAAGGCTGTACAGCAAAGTTGGAGGGGGAAGGGAGGCTGCACTTGAGGAGGATATTGACCCAGAAATAGCACTATGCCTGCAACTGGAGCCATACCCAAAGGCAGATGTTGAGGTCGGAGATGTGCAGGCAGGGCCCTATCACAGGCCAAGCCATCTTTGTCTATCTGTACAAGATAGCCATCAGAGACAGAAGCACAAGGCAGGCCTAACACTCTCATCTTTGCACTACAAAGATACAAGAGATCATAAAACAGGTAAAGTCAAACATACTGCAAAATGAGCATAAACAACACACTCACCGACTGGTTGAAGGAGAAAAGTCTTTAAAAAGAGAAAGACTAGAGATAATCAAAGATTTGGTAAAAGCATGGTGTGCAGTGAAAAGTATGCACAAAAAGCATGTCTGCAGCATTTCTCTTTTAGCAAAAGTAAAAAGTTATGAGGCTGGAGTACTCTTCTGCTTTATCGGGGCAAAAACCGTCTTTCTAAAAAAGATTTTTTTTCCGCTAGTAGCAGTACATTGCAGCAAACTGCACACCTAATTCTCATGGCCAGAAGCATTTTGGACCAGTCTTGGTGCATTCTATAAAGAGCAGTAGCATTTCTTAGCTACGTACATTCAAAAAGATATCAATGCAGGTGCTGGGCATAGTCCTGTATATGCAGACCACACATGAGCGTTGGCGACATACATTGCAGGAAAAGCATAACTACAAGTAGGAAGACCTAAAGGTGTCCTTGTCCTGTTGTTCCTCTATAGGCTTGACCAATATCTGATGATTGTCAAACATTGATACAGACCATGCTCAGGTTGGACCTGACCAACCTCTGACCAAAGATGAATCAACGCATGGGCAGGTTTGATAGGGATGCTTGATCGTTATAGAGGATCAATGTGGCGCTGCGATGCAACATGCCGCTAGAGCGGACCGGTCACCTGAGAATCCTGTGACCATCTGGAAAATACATACATACTATGTAGCGCTACATAGCCTGCATAGCTCTAGTAGGCCTGTAGTTTAAGTTTCGCTACATACTGCTCTGTAGATGGGGCCCTCCTACCATAGCACGCTGTAGCAGCGCTACAGCCACTACAGCTACTACATGATCCTCCATCAAAGCTGGGACGATGCCAGCAATCAAGGAACACATGGCCACGCCGCCGCACTTTGGTTGCTTGAATCATATTCAGGATCAGAATTTGATTGTGTAAAATGTATGCATTCAGAGTCGGACAGACGACCACATTGACTAGGACTGCTGCATGTATCTAATACTAGTGCATGTGTCTATTGGACAGCGCAGTCAGAGCTGGCCATACTTAATCTGCTTCAGCCAATCTCAAGGAGGTGGACGGTCACCCGGTCACACCGCGCTCTGCGTCCTCAGCGTCAAAATGGAGGAGTTGCGACTGCGAGCAACAGCGGCGACAAGCTTCAGGAATTGATCAGCCAAAGCTTGGCCGCTTTGAACGTTGCTATAACGTACCACAGAAGATCCTTTGACAACAGAAAGGCCGCCAGTCTCCCTGAAAAGCGCATTCAAGGATGGGGTCCTGCGCAGTGTAGTGGACAAGTGGGAACTTCACAAAGTCAAGCACCGCCAGGTATCTAGGGCAGTTGCTCTCAGATTCATGACAAAGACTGATCAGTTGAATTTGACATTGTTGGGCCGTATTATTTTTGGAATCCGCACGTCCAGCGTGATGTACTACAGTGCTACAGAGCTACGTATACTATGCCAACTATATAGGCATCTAGTAGCCCTGTCTTACCATAGCATTCTGTAGTATAGGTCTTTTTCCAGATGACCAATGGCCGGCCACCACCTTTGTTGCACCAAAGTCCAACCAACCTGTCCGACCAAACACCTGACCAATCACGTGGTATATGCCACAACGACGACACATGTGGGCTTTGGTTGTCTATTGCAAGTCCAAACAACATCTGATATCTACAAACCACGGTAGCGGCAATAGGACATGGTAGCTTTGCAGTCCCTGACTCAATGTTCTGAGTCTAGTCGCATGCAACATGCGTCTTTTGTGGTGTTCAGTTCAACCGCTGCATTACAAACCACAACAGCTCAGGCATCAAATGCTCCCGAACTGATATCATCTACTTTTTGTGAACCATGTCTTGCATTTGCCAAGGTATGCTTTACTTTATGCAGATGGGCATCATGCTGCAGGTATTCCACATCATGCATCCAGCCAGTTCACTGCTTCAAACCTTTCACATCTAGTAAACTGTGAACAGAATTATGCATCCTGCTCCTGGTATTTTTAAATGTCATACAAACCAACTACTTGACAGGCTAAATGTAGTGTAAACAAGGGGTTTAAAAAAAGGGGTACACGGCTAGAAGAATGAAGAAGCAGAAGAGTAAGCAGACAGTGAAAAAGGAGTTAGTAGAAAAACAAATAGTAGTACAGAAGGAGAGAGGGAGAGGGATGCAGACAATAAGAAACAGCCTAGGACAGCAAAAAGAATGAATATGAGAGCACAAAGCCGGCAAGAATCATTGTTGCAGTAACTCAAACAATGCAAGTTTGTTGCCTTTACCTGCCTTAAAAAATGTGTAAAATAGAAGATCATCTTGAATCTTGGAAGAAGGATCATATGAAGATTATCAAAGCAAATGCTACCATGGTGCTGCACACGCAGAAAATACAGTCCAAAAAAGAAGTGATTCAAAAAAACATGACAGTGTGACTGAGCTTGCCAGACTTTGGCCACCTTGTTTGTTTGTGGCATTGGGCGGGTGTGCCATAGTGATATGCTTACAGACATTCAGATGTGGTCAGGAACATGGCAAAGCGCAAACGCACCCACAGGTAGGTGTTGCCACCTCCTATTTGTGTGCATCTCATTCTCTAACAGCAAAGCAAATGCAATGTTTGATGCAGCAGCACATCACACCTTTGGCTGCAGTCACGCTGCATAGCAATCTGTCCGACTGCGAACGTGATTGGAACTCTGATGCCTTGTATAGGTGTGCCCTTGAGACGCCCTTACGTGTGTCAAGTATACTCAGGTAGGACAATGGTGTGTAGTCAGCCCTGCATGCAATCTCTATACTGGTGGCTTGCGTAAATAGTCATGCCTCCATTGATTCTGTGCTCCGTGGCACATTCCAAGAATTCAGCTTTAAACTACTACCTGAAGCAAAAACCTATAGCAATGTCCTGAACACTTTTCAAACCAATGTCATGGTTGAAGGACACAAATAGGAGACCCTCACAAACACAATCAACTTGATCATGGCCGCATACAAATCCGTTTTTTTTTTTTTTTCTGCGGCACGAATGATTATAAATCTTGCCGCCCAAGATGGCTCTTCTTTAATCCATAGGACCATGTAAGGATTTTCACCTCACTAGTGGTATGGATCAGAGAGAGAGAGAGAGAGGGAGCAAAACACACAAGTGAAGGACAGATCCAAGTAAGTTCCCACACGAGGGAATGCTTTACGCACTGCTACATCTCTGTAGTCTGTGTAGGGCTACCGGCCCGACCAGGCGTAGCATATCCTGATTCAGTCCTTGGGCCGGCTACGCACTAAAACCCTGCTCCACAACCTGTCCCTCGCTTGCTGTGCCGTAGTATTCCAAGTACCCTCTGGTAGGGTGGTCCTTTGTTTCACATTGTTTCCGTATTTTTTTGTTGTACAGAGCAGGGTGTCCCATGCAGGTGTTTTTTCACTTCCAGGTCCGAGTGTGTCTTTCCCCAAAGGACCCTCTCACAACAGAATTTCCACACCATCTGAGCTGCAGGGGATATGCCTATCATTCTTAGACGCTGGTGGCCGACTTCTTTCTTGTCCTTACTCTGGCTCAAGGTCAGCATTGCACAGCCCACCATTGAGCCTAGATTGGGAGCTGGAGGGGACAGGTTATCCATTGCCCTCCAACATGGCTATTGCTTCATCCCATAGGGCTTGTTGGCCAGGAGTGTCGCAGCGTAAGAGGATGTGTTTCCATGATTCCATTATCCCATAGTGCTTATAGATCATGTGATCTTTGACTTTATTGGACACCAACCACCGCAGTCCTGCCCAGTAGCTGTTCTAGTTTGCCCTTCATAGGAAGCTACAGAAAGAGGGAGTGAGGTCTTCATGACGAAAGAATTTCTACACATACAAATCCCTTATCCACATTCACAACATCATCTTTGATAACCTGGGGGATAGACCTCTTTATCTCCAACGCAAGATTGAGATTGTTGCAAATTAACTATGCCTGGCCAACTTCTATGTGCGTCTTGGCCATCCAAATCAGTGGACTCCCACCCTCAAAGGTTAAAGGCTCGTGTCGGCTCTGAGCTTGGATGCAGGCTCCCTCAACTATTCTGTTGGTCTGGAGGATTCACCTATCCCAGGAGCACACAAGATGCACCTGACCTAGAGTATCGCATACCTAGCAAAGTCAATATACTGCCTTGGAGCATATGGCACTGAATGAAGGCAACGAGGCTAGAGTAAGTAAGCTAAGGTAGCAATTATGATGAAGAGACAATGCACTAGAAGATTGTCAAGTTGTCAAAGAGGGTAATGAAGGGGGCAAATTTTATAGGGAGGATGGTCGGTCGGCACAGATGGTGGTCGGTGTGGATACTAGAAAGGTCTGTTTATGTAGGTGGCACATTCTTATTGTGATTAGGAGTGGGAGAGAGAGCAGGTACAGGTGCAGTTATGCAAGGGGTGCACTGAAATAACCCACAATACTAGGGCATTTCACAAAGGTGGGTGCAAGCTTCAAAGTGGGTGGTAAAGGCTTGCAGAAGGGTGTTTTTTATGCTGTCTGTAGACAAACCCAGTGTGTAGGCAACCTTCTGTATGTCTGGCTTATTGCGGCCCTGGAGTGGGCCAGTAAACAGTCTGTTCTGGCCCATCAACAACCACTCCTGCACCTGCTTGGGTTGCTCCTAACCCTAAGAGCCTGATTGAGGTCCTTTGCTGGCTGCACTACCGCCTCATATGCCTGTTTCTTCTCAGCAGCAGTCGATAGTGCATCCAGAGCAATACAACATGCCCAATGATCAAATGTTCCTGCCTCAATCTGTGTTGAGCTTGCACTTGAGGCCCTTGATCTCCAACTGGGCCATAGTATTATGCCCCTTGGTGTAGCTGACACAAGTCTGGAGGGCCTGTTGGTTATGCCTGAGTTTTTAGATCTCCACCTGGAGGGTAGTAGTGAGGTGTGGGTGCTATTATGGATTTGTTGGAGATAGGGAGGGTTCAGCATAAAAGAAAGTTGTAGTAATAGTGGACATGGCTGCAGCAGCAACAGCAAATGACTGTGAATGGTGTGATGGACTCGATAAAGATGTGGGAAGGGAAGGTGTTGCTGTTACAATAATGGCGGGTTCAGCCGTGTCCTCGCGAGCAAATGCATAACTGCCTGATCGTGCTTTGCTGCCCATAGATTACAATGTTTACTAAAGAGCATCTTGGGTCACTGGATTTGCTAGTGTGAACCTGCAAAGGACTCCGAGGTGCAATGAGTTCCACCAATGGTTTGCTCTCAGATTTGTTATTACAAAGAAGGGCATAGGACAATGTCTAGGACCACTCATTTATGCATGACCCTCTACTGTTGGCAGATATCTCTCAAGATTAACCGCTCTTTTTATTCCAGAGTTAGCGCAGAGAAGAGTGATTGCCTTCACTTGGCTATAAAACATTCCAGCCACCAGTAGCAGTAAATATACTAGAAAGGCCCATACAACAGACGCTCAAAGCTTCCACTCCTAAACTCTGTTGCGCTTTCCACCTTAGACGCACAGTCAGCGCACATGCACAACAAGCACTTTGCGTACTGGAACTTTTCGCCCAAGATCTTGACCGTGGTTGGACAAAAGACGATAGCGTAGCCAGGAGGTAGGACAGCCGGGATATCAGCTTTATAGAGGTTGTTGATGTTCTTCAGGATTGGTATCAACCACCGGTCACCCTGGTTGAAGACCTCTTTATGACCAGTGATCATATACATCACAGGAAGCCTAAGTACTGTGTCAGCCAGAGCAGATCAATGCAAGCGACACAGTACACACCTCCCAGGACAAATGTCAAGTTCTGCGCTGGCCTTGTGAACTATGCGCCAAAGGCGCCGGGGGCTGAGATGGTGGGGCATTTCTGCATTGCGCAGCTCTGTCGACCAGATCTGGTGCACCGACCGAAAGGCAGGCTTCAGAGGCTGGGGAAAGCAGATGATGTATGCCACCTCCATAGAAATGTCCCTGTAGGGGTTCATCCCCATGATGCTATTCAAATCAGGTCAGCAAGTGCTAGATACACACAGATAAGAAAAGATACTGAAAACAAAAACTCACACAGACAGACATGTGCAGTGAGGGGAGTCACTAATAACCTGGCACAGACACTGCACATCAACTGGATAGGTGACATGGCTGTCAACATCTGAGCTGTCATACAGTTCCTCTGGAGGTCCCTCTTCGCCAAGGCTGTCCTTGACAATCTTGCCACGAGAGCGAACGACAATGTCAGAGTCCAAATAGTCATCAGACATGGCTCCCTATCACAGATCAGATCTAGTAAAAGAACAGTCAGATTATGCAGAAATACAGAGATAATGCCAGACTTGCCAGCAAGTGAGTAAACAAGTAGTAGGCACTCATATACCTGCTAAACAAGAACAACAGTTGGATGATATAGACAAATAGATTGCAAAGGCTTACCATAAAGGATGGACTGAGCTTTGGAAAACAGTAAAGTAGATAGTGGGTAGATCACTAAAAAGTAGGATCAGACAGTGAAAGCTGAGAAGAAAGCTGTTCTGACCTAGATCACCACAATCAACACAAGATTGGTGCTGCAAAGACAGTTAGAATTTGAGAGAGGGGAGGAGTAGGGGGGAACAAAGGCTAAATAGTAGGGAAGAAAAGGGTGGAAGAAAAATGGATTAAAGGAAGGAAAAAACTAGAGGAGGAGTTGCACAAGAACTGACAGTATAACAGACAGAGAGATAAAAAGATAACATGGACATGACATAAGCAGGAAGAAGGAAGAAGGAGGAGAAAAAGATTACAGGGATGCAGATGGCAGCAAAATCACACAAAGGGAGTTGAAGGAGGAAATAAAAACAAGGCAGATGATGGAGCACAGAAAGAACAAGGACAAGATGATGCAAAGATAGATGAAGAGAATCAAAGACACAGATAAGGGAGAGGAAGGAACAATGGCCACTGCAAAGACAAGGGACTTGCCTGCAAAGAGAATAATGAGAGGAGGGGAAGGAGCAATGGGCTGTGAGGTTGGCTGGATGACTGTTGAATAGAATGAGGATGATGGTCAGCAGAATACAAGGCAAAACAACAAACAGCCACCATGCTTACTTGGAAGACCAGAAGGGCTCTGATAGCAGCACAATCCCAAAAGATCAAGGTTAAAATGTGCAGTATGGACAGCAAGCACAACACTCACTTGATAGCAGGAGTTTCTACAGTTGGGCAGCCTCCAAAGACTCAAACCTAACCAGGAAAGATAGGGATGAAGAGCTGGGAAGGAGGAGGGGCTCAGAACAGGCCATGATCACAAGTACATCCACTCACCAAGCTCTTTTTGCTGACCACAGCAGCCAGCAGGCAAGGCTGGAGGGCCTCTGGATGAAGAAGGAGGGTTTTGGGCACAGCAGGGAGGCAAGGAAGTCAACCAAATGTGCAGGATGGTGGTAAGAGGCAAGGAGGAAGAAGGAAAACTGCAGCTGATGTAAGCCCCTTCCAAATCAGGCCATGTTTGTTGTGGCTGTTGCCCTGGGCTCATTTCTGCATGGATTGGCTTTGTTTTTTTTGCTAAATTACCAGATTCACTAGGACTACCAGCCTGGACTTTGAATTATAGCTGCAGTCCATTTTGTTCAGGAGCTACAGCTTTCGCTTTTTTTCAATGAATGCTCCAGCCATGCAAGGAGGCCTTTTGCAGCACATGGTGCGCGGGTACCCCCGTTGTGTGCGGGCTGATTGTCCCGTAAAAACGCATATTTTTGCGTATTTTTACGTCAGCCGCCTGCGGTGTAGTGCCACAGCCTATGAAAATAACAATAACTGCCAAAGTTCAGCTCCTGACTGGATAGCACCGTCAGTTCTGAACCAATTGCCACAGCAATAGTACCATTGCAATCACAGAACCAGGCCCTTCACGGGGGTATCTTGAACAAACCCCCAACACTGACTTTGCAAGGCGACACGGCTACACACTCAAGTTTGGCCTCGCGTGTGGCACGTACTGCAAACTTGAACATCGGGCTATCCAACCTGGAACAGTCTGTAGAGGCATATTATGGCATTCCAACACATATATTGTCATTGTCATCTGTTCACCGCTCCACCCTCTGCACCAAATCGTTTGGCGCACTCAACCCGCGCCCAACTCTAGTCGTAGAGTGATAGCACCATCAGTTCTGAACCAACGACCACAGCAATGCTACCATTGCAGTCACAGAAAAAGGCCTTTTCTGGGGGTACCTTCAACATACCCCCAACAGTGACTTTGCAAGGCAACGCGGCTACACTCCCGAGTTTGGCCTCGCGTGTGGCACGTATTGCAAACTTGGACATCGGGCTATCCGACCTAGCACAGTCTGTAGAGGTATATTATGGCACTCCAACACATATATTGTCATTGTCATCTGTCCACCGCCCCACCCTCTGCACCAAATCGTTTGGCGGACTCAACTCGCACCCAAGTCTAGTCGTAGAGTGATAGCACAGCCAATCCTTGCTCAATGGCCACCGCAATAGTACCATTGCAATCACAGAACCAGGCCCTTCACGGGGGTATCTTGAACAAACCCCCATCACTGACTTTGCAAGGCGACACGGCTACACACTCAAGTTTGGCCTCGCGTGTGGCACGTACTGCAAACTTGAACATCGGGCTATCCAACCTGGAACAGTCTGTAGAGGCATATTATGGCATTGCAACACATATATTGTCATTGTCATCTGTTCACCGCTCCACCCTCTGCACCAAATCGTTTGGGGCACTCGACTCCCGCCCAAGTCTAGTCGTAGGATGATAGCACAGCCAATCTTTGCTCAATGGCCACAGCAATGCTACCATTGCAATCACAGAAAAAGGCCTTTTCTGGGGGTACCTTCAACATACCCCCAACAGTGACTTTGCAAGGCAACGCGGCTACACTCCCGAGTTTGGCCTCGCGTGTCGCACGTACTGCAAACTTGAACATCGGGCTATCCGACCTAGCACGGTCTGTAGAGGCATATTATGAGACTCCAACACATATATTGTCATTGTCATCTGTTCACCGCTCCACCCTCTGCACCAAATCGTTTGGCGCACTCAACTCGCGCCCAAGTCTAGTCGTAGAGTGATAGCACAGCCAATCCTTGCTCAAGGGCCACCGCAATAGTACCATTGCAATCACAGAAACAGGCCCTTTATGGGGGTACCTTGAACATATCCCCAGCACTGACTTTGCAAGGCGACACGGCTACACACTCAAGTTTGGCCTCGCGTGTCGCACGTACTGCAAACTTGAACATCGGGCTATCCAACCTGGAACAGTCTGTAGAGGCATATTATGGCATTCCAACACATATATTGTCATTGTTATCTGTTCACCACTCCACCCTCTGCACCAAATCGTTTGGTGCACTCAACTCGCGCCCAACTCTAGTCGTAGAGTGATAGCACCATCAGTTCTGAACCAACGACCACAGAAATGCTACCATTGCAATCACAGAAAAAGGCCTTTTCTGGGGGTACCTTCAACATACCCCCAACAGTGACTTTGCAAGGCAACGCGGCTACACTCCCGAGTTTGGCCTCGCGTGTGGCACGTACTGCAAACTTGAACATCGTGCTATCCGACCTAGCACGGTCTGTAGAGGCATATTATGAGACTCCAACACATATATTGTCATTGTCATCTGTTCACCGCTCCACCCTCTGCACCAAATCGTTTGGCGCACTCAACTCGCGCCCAACTCTAGTCGTAGAGTGATAGCACCATCAGTTCTGAACCAACGACCACAGCAATGCTACCATTGCAATCACAGAAAAAGGCCCTTTCTGGGGGTACCTTCAACATACCCCCAACACTGACTTTGCAAGGCGACACGGCCACACACCCGAGTTTGGCCTCACATGTGGCACGTACTGCAAACTTAAACATCGGGCTATGCAACCTGGCCCATTCTATAGAGCCATATCTCTACCCTCAAACACATATCCTGCCATTGCCATCCATTTACCGCATGACCCTCTGCATGAAATCGTTTGGTGCACTCAACTCATGCCCACGTCAGGTCGTGGTGCGTTGCCACTCACATGCCACAGAAATGGTGCTATTGTGATCTAATTAATGCCTTTGTATGGGTGTACCTCACCTGGCCCATTCTGTAGAGCCACATCATCTCATTCCAATGCATAATTGGTCATTGTGATCCCTTTACCACATCACAATTTACACCAAATTGTTTAGTGCACTCGACTTGTGAGTAAACAAGGTCATAGATGAATAGCACAGTCTAATCTGGGTCACTGGCTATAGGAATACTATTATTGCAGTTACATTCTAAACTTTCTCAAATGTGTGCTATTGAAAAAACTAATTCCGCAGGATTTTCACTGCGGAATTCATTCTGTAGAACAATTGTTTCAGAACAGCAGGGACTGGCATGGAACAGATATGCCCATTCAGATTGCAAGATGAAGCTGCAGCTAACATTCCAGCCACAGTCTAAGAACAACGAGTGACATTGTACAGAATCCGCTCCACCTTGTTCACTGCGGCGACCAGCTGTTCACCGTTGCACCCCCGCAGCATGTTGCTGTACCGGATCTTGCACTCCATGCAGCAACAAAGACGGACAGTGAGATGCCTGTAGGTCTCTGAAAAGAGTTCACCTTCCCAGTTGATAGGGAAGGCTGACGCTGCAAAATTCCAAAGCCGATACGGTAGGCATGGGATTTGCATATCCAGCAGCGGGTCACAGTCCCTTAGAACAGGAAGGCCATCTCGGTGATCGACAATGGCATAGACATGAAGCCTAAAAAAATCAGTTACTACAGTCCATACAGAAGGAGTCAGACGTACCCATTCTGGAAGAGTGGGTGCTCAGAGAATCCAGTCTCCTGCAGAAGCTTGCGAGCAATGCGCCGAAGAGTGATGTGCCGGTGAGTCTTGCTGTACTGCGACACACTGATAAACATGGGCGTTTGTGGGACGCGTATCTGGACAGGAAGCCACATGGTGATGTTGTCGTCTCTGAGAGCATCATCGCCTGCGGTTAACACCCTTGGAAAAAGAAAACAGGGTTAGGCACCAAAACACTAGAGAGGTGGAAACTCACCACTCGTCACATTGGCACATATTCCATCCAGCCAAGGTGCGGCAGAAACAAGGCGAAGCAGGGGGGGGCGATGGTGAAGGCCAATGGGGTGGCAAGGGGGGTGGGAATGGAGCAGTAGAGGGAGGGTACTGGCGCTTGCGCTTTGTAGGCAGAGGATCCGCCTTGCGAGCTTGGAGGACTGACGTTATAGAGCTGTAATTAGAGAGAGCGGCTATAGGCCTGGCTGTACCAGAAGCTCCAGCGTTAAGCGACAGCGTTGGCGGCCCAGCAGCAGGTATATGCCGGGGGGCTGGAGTCGGTGTGTCTGGCTGGTAGGGAGCTGGAGTAGGCGTACCCAGTGATGGAGATGGAGTACGCAGAGGAGGTGGCAAGGCAGGTGGGATGCTGCGCCGACGTCGCTGGATGTAAACAGGAGAACCCATCCTTTGTCCTCGCTGCCTTCCTCTCCCTCTCCCTCTTCCTCGCCTCGCACCAACACCTGCCCTGGGTGTGCCCTCGTCTTCATGGTCAGAAGATACATTGATAGGTGGATCATCTTCATCTTCTGAAGAGACATGGATCCGTGCATAATGAGCATTCCGGCGAGGACCGCGTCGGAGAGGAGGAGAGGGAGATGATGCAAGAGCTGGCAGAGGGGGCACCCCTAGAGGTTGGGGAGGAGGAGTTCCATCCAAACGAGTATGGTCCATCTGCAGCAAAAAAATTCATTAGACAAAAGCACAGAATAAGGCAGGGTATACCACTTACACTGGTGTTTCTAACAAACAGTGATCATAAAAGGCTGCAGTTAGAATAACTGCCAGAAAAATATATTCAGGCCACTTACTTGATAATCCACAAAAGAGGAGAAAAGAGATGGTGCCCAAATGGTTCTACAAACCAGGGATCTCAGAAAGGGTAGACAACCATAATAAAGTCACTTACCTGCAGGCTGCAATGGGCCACAATGCAATGGGCCACAAGAATACAAAAGTGTAGTCTAGCAACAGGAGAGTAAGACTGAGGAAACAGAGCAAGAAAGGAACAAAAAGAAAGGCAGACAAATTCACAAAAGAACCAACAGGAAGGGCTGAGATGAAAAAGGTCTTGATAAGCACAAACAAGGACCTCACCTGAGTGATGAAGAAGAACAGGCTGGATTGGAGGATAGACTGAGAGGACTAGGGCATTGACTAGGGGTGTGAAAGAGAGGGAAGGGCCTGAGATGAAAGGTCAGCCAAAAAGATCAAGCCATGGATGAATAGACCACTCACTACAGAGTTTAGCTAGGGGAGGGGAGAAAAGGGCCTAAAAGAGCATGTTCAGCCAAGGAGGGCAAAGGAAAGATGGAGATAGAACTCACCAAGAGGCTTGGGAGGTGGGGGAACAGCCCAAATGAAGGAAAAGAAGGGTATTGGGGGCTTGGGGGTTGGGGGCAAGTATCTGGGCAGCTAGTGTCAAAGCAGACCAAAGAACAGCAGCTGGCCACACACCAGAGACACCACACCCAGCAATGAAGTCTAGAGATGAAGGAAAACAGGCTCCTGGCAGGCTAGAGGGCAAGGAAGGCTTAGAACAGTCTATGATCACAAGTACATCCACTCACCAAGCTCTTTTTGCTGACCACAGCAGCCAGCAGGCAAGGCTGGAGGGCCTCTGGATGAAGAAGGAGGGTTTTGGGCACAGCAGGGAGGCAAGGAAGTCAACCAAATGTGCAGGATGGTGGTAAGAGGCAAGGAGGAAGAAGGAAAACTGCAGCTGATGTAAGCCCCTTCCAAATCAGGCCATGTTTGTTGTGGCTGTTGCCCTGGGCTCATTTCTGCATGGATTGGCTTTGTTTTTTTTGCTAAATTACCAGATTCACTAGGACTACCAGCCTGGACTTTGAATTATAGCTGCAGTCCATTTTGTTCAGGAGCTACAGCTTTCGCTTTTTTTCAATGAATGCTCCAGCCATGCAAGGAGGCCTTTTGCAGCACATGGTGCGCGAGTACCACCGTTGTGTGCGGGCTGATTGTCCCGTAAAAACGCATATTTTTGCGTATTTTTACGTCAGCCGCCTGCGGTGTAGTGCCACAGCCTATGAAAATAACAATAACTGCCAAAGTTCAGCTCCTGACTGGATAGCACCGTCAGTTCTGAACCAATTGCCACAGCAATAGTACCATTGCAATCACAGAACCAGGCCCTTCACGGGGGTATCTTGAACAAACCCCCAACACTGACTTTGCAAGGCGACGCGGCTACACACTCAAGTTTGGCCTCGCGTGTGGCACGTGCTGCAAACTTGACCATCGTGCTATCCGACCTAGCACAGTCTGTAGAGGCATATTATGGCATTCCAACACATATATTGTCATATTCGTCTGTCCACCGCCCCACCATCTGCACCAAATCGTTTGGCGCACTCAACTTGCGCCCAAGTCTAGTCGTAGAGTGATAGCACCATCAGTTCTGAACCAACGACCACAGAAATGCTACCATTGCAATCACAGAAAAAGGCCTTTCTGGGGGTACCTTCAACATACCCCCAACAGTGACTTTGCAAGGCAACGCGGCTACACTCCCGAGTTTGGCCTCGCGTGTGGCACGTATTGCAAACTTGGACATCGGGCTATCCGACCTAGCACAGTCTGTAGAGGCATATTATGGCACTCCAACACATATATTGTCATTGTCATCTGTCCACCGCCCCACCCTCTGCACCAAATCGTTTGGCGGACTCAACTCGCGCCCAAGTCTAGTCGTAGAGTGATAGCACAGCCAATCCTTGCTCAATGGCCACCGCAATAGTACCATTGCAATCACAGAAACAGGCCCTTTATGGGGGTACCTTGAACAACCCCCAACACTGACTTTGCAAGGCGACGCGGCTACACGCTCAAGTTTGGCCTTGTGGTGGCACGTACTGCAAACTTGAACATCGGGCTATCCAACCTGGAACAGTCTGTAGAGGCATATTATGGCATTCCAACACATATATTGTCATTGTCGTCTGTCCACCGCCCCACCCTCTGGACAAAATCGTTTGGCGCACACTCTGCAGTAGAATTATTCTATGCCATAAATGAAGGATGTTGGCAATGGCCACCAAACCAATACCGTGTCTTAAGAATAGTTGTTTTCTAGTTAGGTGCTCCTTTTTTCAGTCATCTTGCAACATGCACACAATCAGGGCCTGCTTTGTAGCAACCCATTCATTTACGTTGTTAAACCAACCCACACGAGGCCCTGCCAGCTTACAGACTGGGAACTAAAAGCAAAACAGAAAAGGCAGCCATTATTTTGCTACCTAATATCCAAGCTTACAGAACTACTGCTCGGTGTCGTGAGCAAACTCCTCATCCATGCCGCTCGCAAATGCCTCGTTAATGCTGCTGGCCAGGCTCAATGCGCTGCACTGGCATGTCTTCTTCGGGCAGATGCGGTACTGGTCAGAGAGAGAGATACTCCCCTCGGTAAGGACTAGGAACGCAGCCTCTGCAGTAGAGGTGGTAAACCGCGTGTCGTGCGTAACCATGATGGCGGGTGGGAGGTCATCGACATGGTGGCCAAATAGGTAGACCTGGATGTCTTGTCTGCAGAAAACAATCAATGATATGCAGCAAGCTAGAGGCAATACAACTCTTACCCACTGGGTTCTACACCCATCACCTGCATACTGAGTGCAGTGAGATCATGCACGCTGTACCCTCCCAGCACGTCCGGGAAGAAGATGACAGTTTTTGTGAGGCGAACAGCACGAGGAACGTCACTGCCGCCTGCCCATGCAACTGTAAGAAGCATGACTTGAAAGGGGGAGGCAGATAAGGGAGAGGAGCCATTAGCAAGGTGCTTACACTTACTTGCAGATGCAATAGAAAGGATTACAGAGGGGAGTGAGAGTGAGGATGAATGGCAAAGTGATTCTTTAGGCCTAGGAGGTAGCTAGTGTCAGATCACATTATAATCCCATGTGCAGGCACTCACTAGGCTGCTTTGGCTGGTCTAGGGCCTGTTTTTGTGAAAGAGGAGGGTTTGGGGGACAAGGGGGAGGCCAAAAGATCAACTAGATGTGCTTAGATGGTGGTAGGAAGCAAGGAGGAAGACTGAAGATGCCATCAATTTTGATCTAGCTTTGGCTGTGGCTGCTGTGGCGCATTTTCAGAGCCTAAATATGCTCGGATCGGTCCAGTTCTTTTTGCACAGTACTCGCCATGTAAGGCGGCACCTTTCTATGCTTTCAAACACGTCTATAGCTAGCCTCATTTTTGTGATATCGCTTGCGCTTTTTTCGAGGCCTGTCGCTTTTTGCGAGTTGAGATTTATGGCCCGGGGGTTGTGCATATATGCGCCAGGTGCGCGTCAACGAGGCCGTTCTAACGAACCTATTGCGCCGCCAGAGCGATGTTTTCCGGCGGCGCTGCATTGAAATCTTTGGATTTTCGTGTTTTTTTTGGCAATTTTCCACTCGTTACTGAATAACTCGCCCATTTCGCGCTCGATTTGGACGGGAGTTGGTGCGTTCTGTAGGGGCATGTGAGGCGTTTGCAACGGTGCCCGGGCGAGCACATGAAAAGCGTACATGCAGTGCTTAAATAATCGTAGCAAGGTCAGGCCCTCGTATTGTACCTGCAGCGCATTTATGGCCCAAGGGACGTGTGTATATGCGGCAGATGCGCGTCACGAGGCCGTTCCAACGAACCTATTGCGTCCCAGAGCGATGTTTTCCGGCGGCGCTGCATTGAAATCTTTGGATTTTCGTGTTTTTTTGGCCATTTTCCACTCGTTACTGAATAACTCGCCCATTTCGCGCTCGATTTGGACGGGAGTTGGTGCGTTCTGTAGGGGCATGTGAGGCGTTTGCAACGATGCCCGGGCGAGCACATGAAAATGCGTACATGCAGTGCTTGAATAATCGTAGCAAGGTCAGGCCCTCGTATTGTACCTGCAGCGCATTTATGGCCCAAGGGACGTGTGTATATGCGGCAGATGCGCGTCATTGAGGCCGTTCCAACGAACCTATTGCGTCCCCAGAGCGATGTTTTCCGGCGGCGCTGCATTGAAATCTTTGGATTTTCGTGTTTTTTTGGCCATTTTCCACTCGTTACTGAATAACTCGCCCATTTCGCGCTCGATTTGGACGGGAGTTGGTGCGTTCTGTAGGGGCATGTGAGGCGTTTGCAACGATGCCCGGGCGAGCACATGAAAATGCGTACATGCAGTGCTTGAATAATCGTAGCAAGGTCAGGCCCTCGTATTGTACCTGCAGCGCATTTATGGCCCAAGGGACGTGTGTATATGCGGCAGATGCGCGTCATTGAGGCCGTTCCAACGAACCTATTGCGTCCCCAGAGCGATGTTTTCCGGCGGCGCTGCATTGAAATCTTTGGATTTTCGTGTTTTTTTGGCAATTTTCCACTCGTTACTGAATAACTCGCCCATTTCGCGCTCGATTTGGACGGGAGTTGGTGCGTTCTGTAGGGGCATGTGAGGCGTTTGAACGATGCCGGGCGAGCACATGAAAACGCGTACATGCAGTGCTTAAATAATCGTAACCAGGCAAAGCCCTTGTATTGTACCTGCAGCGCATTTATGGCCCAAGCGACGTGTGTATATGCGGCAGATGCGCGTCAACGAGGCCGTTCCAACGAACCTATTGCGTCCCCAGAGCGATGTTTTCCGGCGGCGCTGCATTGAAATCTTTGGATTTTCGTGTTTTTTTGGCCATTTTCCACTCGTTACTGAATAACTCGCCCATTTCGCGCTCGATTTGGACGGGAGTTGGTGCGTTCTGTAGGGGCATGTGAGGCGTTTGCAACGGTGCCCGGGCGAGCACATGAAAACGCGTACATGCAGTGCTTAAATAATCGTAACCAGGCAAAGCCCTTGAATCGTACCTGCAGCGCATTTATGGCCCAAGGGACAAGTGTACAGGCAGCAGATGCGCGGTCACGAGGCCATTCCAACGAATTTATTGGGCTGCTACATTGTTTATTCTTGGCTGTGTTGTGCTGCAACCTGTGAAACACGCAAGTCTTACTTGTAGCTCGCTAGTCCTTGCAATCGTTATCCAATTGTTGTGGCAAGGGTACCGTTGGAATCGCCTCCATGGTGGTGCCTCCAAGATACCCATATTGACTGTCCATGTGCCACGCAGAGCTGGCCCCATTATGTTGCTCAATCGGTTCAAAGTCATTTTCACAACACAAAGAGCTCCAAGATGGGCAAATAGACCATAGCACAGTCTCAACACTACATGCCTAGTACTCTACAAATACCCATCCAATCACTTCCCCTGCGGCGGTTGGCGCTTGGGCGCCTGCCTGCCCGTCGACATCCTTGGCATCCGAGGAGGTGAAGGGCTACGGCGGCGCTGCACAGCTGGTACAAACGTAGGCTTGCGAATGCCTCGCTGAGGCAGAGGGGCCAGTGGGCGAGGTGAACAGGCACCATCCGGACCTTCCATCCTCATGGCATGCGCAAGCGACAGACTAGATGAATGTGTTTTGGGGCCAGACCCTTCAGCACCCTCAGCAACAGGCTTGGGGTCTGAAGACGGCCTACCAGCCGAACGCCGTGCACGATACACCTGGGGAGGCCCTGCCAGGAGGTCATCATCGGAGTCTGAAGACTCAGATACGTCCGACTTGACAGAACCAGACACGTCCGACTTGACAGAGCCAGACACATCCGACTCTGACTCGTCAGCAGCATCCTCTGGCAGAGGGGCCACAGCAGGAGCAGCTGGTGGTCCAACCTCCACCAGGACAAAGTTTTGCGACCCCTCATCTGAGGAAACAACAACATATTCATCGTCTGACTGCAAAAGAGAAATCCATCAGAGGTGAAAGCTGAATCTAGTAACAATACTCACCATGATGGTGTAGGCAATAAAGACTAGACAGGCCAAGGGGTGGCCAAACAGAATATGGGAAGGTATATAGTGAGGGTGCAAACCTTGAAAGGCAAGCATGGTCAGAAGAGGGAGAACAGGGATGAGCAGGTCACATACTCAAGAGTTTGGAACCCCTCAAAAGTCTAGGAGGTGAAGAAGAAGGGGTTGAATTGACTGATAGAGCAATGAAGGGAGATGGGCAAGAGGAGGGCATGATGATAGGATGGTCAGAAAAGAGGGCTGGGCAACCATGGGCAGCCTACCCACCTAGGGATGAAGGAAGGACAGGTGGGAGGGGGGCAGGGTATCAGACTTGGGTAGTTCTGTAATGAGAAAGAGTCAGGACAGCCCAAGGAGGACAGCAGGCCACTCACCTAGGGCAGCTCCTCTTGCAAATGACCCCTACACAAGATATATAGCTGGGCTTCTGGAGGCTGGAGGGCAACAAGGGCTCAGAACAGGCCATGATCACAAGTACATCCACCTACCAGTCTGTCAACTTGGCCAGACCAGCCAAAGGAAAGGGCTAGAAGGCCTCTAGATGAGGGCAAAGGGCTTTAGGCAATGAAAACAGGCCAAGGGGGTGACCAAAGCAGCTCAGATGGTGGGAGGAGGCAAGGAGAAAGGATGAAAATTGCCTGCTGATCAAGCTTTTTGATGCCATCAATCCTTTTCTAGCTCTGGCTGGTTCTGCATGTCATTGTGGGCTCAAACCAGCCTGGATTAACTCGGTTTTTTTTGCAAAATAATCAGTAAACAAAGCGCTACCAGGTCACACTTTGACCCATATGCAGAGTCCATCTTGTTCCCACACTAGGGCCAGCTCTTTTCTGAGAAATACTCTACCTGTCCTTTCTTTCCTTGTGTGACCCACACAGTGCCAAAATAACCGTTTTGACCACATTGATTGTCTTTTCTGCACCCTATGCCCCTATCTGGATAGCCACTGTGGTCCGTGGGCAATCAGTAGCACACACACACACCAAATAGCCCTCGATCGCAGGGAACTGGGTGAACAAGATGGGTCGCGCCTCTCTGCGTACCTCAAATATCAATGTAGCACCTCTTCTGCACTATATACCCCCATCTGTGTGCCTGCTTTGGTCCGTGGATGATTGGCTGCATGCGCGCACACCAAATAGCCCTCGATCGCAGGGAACTGGGTGAACAAGATGAGTCGCGCCTCTCTGCGTACCTCAAATATCAATGTAGCACCTCTTCTGCACTATATACCCCCATCTGTGTGCCTGCTTTGGTCCGTGGACGATTGGCTGCATGTGCGCACACCAAATAGCCCTCGATCGCAGGGAACTGGGTGAACAAGATGAGTCGCGCCTCTCTGCGTACCTCAAATATCAATGTAGCACCTCTTCTGCACTATATACCCCCATCTGTGTGCCTGCTTTGGTCCGTGGACGATTGGCTGCATGCGCGCACACCAAATAGCCCTCAATCGCACTCTGCTTAGCCTACGATCAGTGGACCCCATGCTCCAGCAGCACCCAGCACAAGTCTCACCCTATTTTGGCCTACCCCATTCACCTATATGCCCCAACAATCCTCCAGCATGCTGCCACACCCACCCTAAAAGCCTATAGAGGGCTCTGGCAAAAACGAATTCCGCAGCTATTTGGCTGCGGAATTCATTAATGAAAAAAGCAATAAACACTATTGTTGGCATTCACTAGGGTCATGTTTGGGGTGATATATTCATGTCTCATACCCCAGATGGCTGTGGGACCACTATTTGTTTCTATATTGTTGTGTGCAAGTATCGCTGCTCTACGACTTTGGCCCCGAGGTTGACTGCCAGCCTGCACGGCCTTCTATTGTCATACCCCCAATCGCATGCCCACCATGTCCCAAGCTGCCCCATGGCCTGTATATCACACCAGGTAGCCCACTTGGGGTGCCATATGTCTCCTCACCCCATATATACACAGCGCGTAGACTGTAAGCCCCAAACAGTCATTCAGCTTGGCCTAACAGTGTTTCGCTGCCCACTTTTTGACCCTCAAGTGCTTCGGTGAACACTTTTCTGACCCTCAAGTGCTTCGGTGAACACTTTTTTGACCCTCAAGTGCTTCGGTGAACACTTTTTGACTCTAGACTTGCATCTGCTGGCTCTTCTGCACCCCACAGTGACTGCAATCCTACCGTCCACCGGCCTAATAGGCGAACCACTTTTAGTGATGTGGCGAGGCACTTGATCACTAAAACCTCTAGTGCCTCGGCACCCGCCATCGGCCCTTTACTTTGGCTGCCCCAAAGGTCACTGTTGGGTCACTTTTTACTGACCGAAAGGTGCGGGACAAGTGCCTCGCGGAAAGTATATAGTTAGGTAAGCAGAGTTGCCGCATGCCGTAGGCGAGTGGGGGATGACACAGCACGGACAGAGTTTGTTAGTGCACTGAACGCGCTGCGACTGGGACAAGTCCCATCCAGCGCCTGCACTGTCATCCAGCGGCTTCAGCGACCCCTCCCGCTGGCAGAGGTCGAGG
>VDMD01000164.1:0-45495 GCA_007026445.1 Schizophyllum amplum
CATTGCGGAGATGGTGGCGGGAACGAAGCTGCGTTGGCTCAGGAATGCTCATCTTCGCCTGGCAGCGTGGGAGACCAGCTTCAGTCAGACGGCGGTCACGAACGTCCGTCAAACATAAGCAAACATCATCCTATGTTCGACTTGCCCGCCATCTTCCCAGCCTCTCTTCTGCACCCTGGTGAGGGTAAACCTGACCTGTCGGACGACCGTGAAGGTCGTAGTGTCTCCCGGCTTCCAAAACCGACCGTACGCCGCGGCTTGTAGGCCGCCATCGTATCTAAGAAATCACTTTCTCTGAGATTTCTCCCGCTTATCCTTGCTGCGCCTTTTCTATGTACACGCGGACCGAGGCCCTTTTGCTATCAACCTAGTCCGACCTTGGACGCGCAGAGCATACCTGCGCATGCATGGAAACGCGTTCGAGGGCGGTGGAGACTCCCGGGCGGATCCTCTCCATAAACTCAGCCCTCTCCCATCCAGTCTTCATCCCACTCCAGTGTTTGCATACGACCACAGGCGTCCTGAGAACCCGACAGGACGCCTACCTCCCCCACTCAGCGCGCTTATCAACCCCCCGCCCTCATCGGACCCAATTCGCCCTCCGCGTGCAGCGTCCCGCATTGCCATTCGCATGGGGTTGCCGGCCTCGCATGGGGTAGCAGTCTGGGCAATCGTATATAAAGAGGCCATGCAGGAGTATGAACGCTGACCGACCGCCGCCCCACCCCGTCTCATCATCACTACCGCCGTCAGGTGGCCATAATGGACCAGGACACAGACCCAAAGACAGGCTGCTTCAGGGCGCTCCTCCCGACGTTTCGTCGTAATAAGCGCACATCGCGACCGGTGGCTCCGCCGGCTTACATCCCCGACGATGTGCTGCAGGTACGCAAGAGCTTGATATTGCGTCGGCGGTCATGTTTATAGATGATATGCGCAGAGTCAGGCTTGCCCCTTAGATGGGCCCGCCGATTTCGCCTATGCACTTGAATCGTCCTGGTGGCGCGATGACAAACCGCCGCCGTATCACAACGCCCCTGCTAGATCCCCTGCTTTTGTACACACCGTCAACGACACGCTAGCCTCTCTTGACGGCGAGCTGCGCGGAATTAGTCTACAGATTCATTGCAAGTCGCACGCGTGCGCGCTCCTCTGCATTTTCTGATTTCCTCTTGCTTATAGCGCACCCGGAACTGGCTTGGAAAGAGCAGTGAGTGATATCACTGCTGAGATATACTTTGGACAGTCGCACACATAACACTCACCACAGCTACGCACACGACGTCCTAACCGCTTTTATGGCAAAGCACGGCTTTCAGGTCACCAAGCACTACCTCGGCCTCGACACCGCCTGGCGTGCAGAATTTGCTTATAGTAACGAGGAGAACGCCCACCACACCACCGGACGCGTCCTGGGTATCAACGCCGAAATGGGACGCCTTGCCGCTCGGGACACGCCTGCGGCCACAACCTGATCGCGATGAGCGGCGTCGGGGTCGCCGTGGCTGTGAAGGCTGCGCTCGAGGCGCATCGGGTGGCGGGGAAGATTGTGATATTGGGAACGCCGGGTACGTCTTACTCCGTCTCTGACCGGACAAAATTTTACTCAGCGGGGCTCATATTTAGCGGAAGAGGGTGCGTACTCGTGTGTGAGTCCGCGGGAGAGGCCGACGATTCTTGCGAACAGGCGGAGGTGGCAAGGTGCTCCTGCTCGAACGCGGGGGGTACGAGGAGATGGACACCTGCATCATGTGAGCGCTCTTTTTGTGCTCCCAGTTTCAGCGTCCTTTTCCCCGCAGCGCTCTGTTCGGCCTTCATTGCAATTACCCTTACTTGCCCGATGTCGCAATCTCACTGAGTTCTGACCTCCGTCCCCGCCGCTAGGAGTCACCCTATGCCCGGCCCTCCTCATATAGCTAACCTCGGCTCCACGACCGCACGCTACGGCTTCCAGGTGGACTTCGAGGGGCATAGGTGTGTTGCCGCTCCTTCCTCCCAGCTCTCTTCCTGTCATGATATACTCACCTAAATTACCAACCTCAGCGCCCACGCGGCGGCGTCTCCTTGGTATGCTATACCGCTTCATGAACGTCTCAAAGTTGACTGAGCTTCATGACAGGGAGGGCACCAATGCCCTGGACGCAGCGTTTATGGCGTACTCGGGTGTCTCCGTGCTTCGGCAGCAGATGAAGCCCACGTATCGCGTGCACGGTATCGTCGTTAGGCGGGATGAATGGACGCCTAACGGTGCGCTCCCCTTGTCGGATGATAAACGCTCGATATGTGCTGACGACAAGCAGTCATCCCCGACCACGCGACCATGCGCTGGTACGTGCGTGCGCCGACAAAGGACGAGGCGGCGGCGCTCAGCGAGAAGGTCAAGAACTGCTTCCGGTGAATACCGCTGATTTGAACAGTCTGCGGAGCCGCTAACGAGCCGTTTTAGCGGCGCAGCCCTCAGCACGGGATGCAAGCTGACCATCAATGAGGATATACCGTATGTACTTGCAGCGCAAGAATATACACACCTTCTCATCCTTCGGCGCCAGATATTACGACTTGCAAAATGACGAGACTCTTTGTACGCTGATTTGTGGTTCACCTTGGACGAGCTGACCTTTATCATACAGCCGATGTGTTCACCGACATCGCGCAGAAGTACTACGGTATACCCGTTGGGCGCACATCGACATCAGCCTCGACAGACTTCGTGAGTAGGCCAACTTTCTGTATCGGCGGCACACGTTGATTCCGACGTGCGCAGGGGAACGTCAGCCAGAGTAAGCTCACACATCGTACCACCCACTATGTCGTCCAACCTGATCTCCTCGCAGCGCTTCCGTGCATCCATCCGAGTTACTGTGCGTCAACAAGGCTAAGCTTCTTGCTTGTTCATCATTACTTACCTTTCCCTTCACAGGCATCCCCACAGAGCAAGGCAACCACACGCCCGAGTTCGCGAAGGCGGCTGCCACTCCAGCGGCGCATAAAGCGGCCATGCAGATCACGAAGGCGCTGGCCGTCTTCGGGGTCAAATTCCTTCAGGACGATGTTTTGGCTGCGAAGGTCTGTTGGTTCTGCGAGCTACGTATGACGTTGGGTTGCTCATGCTTGTCTTCTTGTCCAGGTCCGGCACAATTTTTTGAGAGGACAGGAGAGCGGGGTGGCAGCATGACTATGAACAGCTCAGGTTCGACTATAACTTGCTACTTATATTGAATTCTAACACTAGGAAGCTCCCGCTACTCTACCGCTACTCCGATCTCCAACGTTGCCTTGCGGACTATGGTCGGTGCAATGTTGGTGAGTTCAAAGTGGTGGACAGTCACCCCCAGTGAGAACTGCGGACAATGCCTCGCGTTGCCAAACAATGTCAGCGATCCTATCGTAGGTAATCTCCAGCAACACCAAAAAAGGTCGTTTACTCGTTTTGGCCTCGATTGGCAAGCAATGCCAGAAATTATTTCCCAATAAACACTATTCAGGTCGATATAGAGTGATTCAGAAAGGATTGTGTTTCTACGTTCATTCTTGTCATTTCACCCGCTCATTACTGTTCAAAAACATTGTATTCCATTGCTAGATATTGTACATAGTGATATAATGGTATGCTACGACTCGCCCTCGCCCTCGCCCTCGCCCTCGCCATTCCCCATTCTCGCCCTCACCCTCGCCCGCGCCCGCCGTGATTCCATCTGTTATATGATAATGAGAAATCAGTGCCGGCTGCAAAAGATACACGAACCGTTGTGTCGCCAGCTTGTACTGTGCATATATGCACGGGCGGGTCGGGCTCGCGCACGCTACCGCGGAACTTCCCGAAACGGTGCATTTCTGGCGCGCGCAGGTGGAGGAGCGCATCGAACGCATCCGTGAGCTCGAGCGCGCGCGAATGGTGGAGGCGGAGCGGCGCGGGTTCGGCGTCGGAAGGCTGCTCTAGCGGACGAATGTCTGCAGGTGAATGTAGAGGTGCGCAGCGCATTGATCGCAACACCTGGTAATGAGATAGGCGGCGGTGGCTGGTTCGAGATGGGTACGTACCACTAGTAGGGCAATCCACGTCGTCGAACGCGCGGCTGATCCATGGAGGACGACGTTTTGATGGGGACTATATGCGCCTACAACTGCATGCGCGACGACCTTTTGAGATCGTTCTCGAGCTCGAATAATGGTCACGCACATTGTACTTCTCGGTCCGCGCCCTTTGTCAAGCCTGCGTCAAGCTATCTTGGCGCGGGCTACGCCGAAGGCCGAGTCCCAGCTGTTGCAGACACGCCTTCGTCTGCGTCCAACAGCGAAAGCGGCACGTGAAACGTGTCCTGGACTCCTGGATGGCCTATCCCGGCATGCGTAATCCTGTAAAGGCGAGTCAGTTCGTTTTGAGCAGAGGACCGCTAACGCGCATGGCGCCATGGAATCATGGAAGTACGAGACAAGGCAGGTCACGTCAAATCATGTCGGATGACGCACGTCGCGGCATTTGCCGCGAGAGATCTTCTGCTTGAAAAAAGTCGAGCGGGCGTCAGCCAATAAGTAGTCCTTCTTCTGAACAGAGAATAAAAAGTTCAGAATGACACAACAAATGGGCACATGATATTCCCATAATTGACAGGGAATCGCTTCGAGACCGTTTACTCGTTTCCAATCGCCACGAATGATTATACGCTAGCTTCTAATCTATAGCAACATCTGGTAATGCGAGGCATTATCCGCAGTTCTCACTGGGAGTCACCAGTACCACTGCCGAGCCGCGGCGGGTGGCTAGTCGACGTCGTCGAGCCCGCAGAGTTTTGCCCGGGCACTGCCCGGGCAAAACAACGTGACGTGCTCACGTGCCGGCACGTCGTTGCGAATCGATTCAACTCATTGTCAATCGAGCTTCAACTTCTTCAAGCTTTGAGTCTGACAACTGGAAACTGACAGTAAAATCTGAAAGCTCGACTATGGTTCTAACGTTGCCTGACGGACTTTGCGTTGACAATATGGTGAGTCTTAATCTCGCGTGACCGCGCGTGGTCACTGGTGGGCTTGATCCTAAGTTCGAGTTGCCCTTGCTTGACTTGCGTTGCTCTGGTTGCTACGTTGATGGCTTCAGTATGGGTGTCGAAAAACCTTGCAAGACAAGGTAGTAACCCTTCCTGCTTGTCGACTGCCTAGCTACCTCCTGCGCGAAATGTTAGACTTCGGATTCCGCCTCAAGCACAGTGAACCCATCGTCACATTCGAGAAACCCAATGAATGACATTAGACCGATGCAAACGTCTAGACTAGTGATAATGTATGTAGATCCGCGAGAATATATACTCGTCAAAGCATAAACATGAAGAAAGTCGTCGGCAGACAGAGGCGAAAGCGAGCGATGTATCATAGCACTGCCTGCATGACGCTGATATGCCCGCGATACGTTGGGAAACGAGTGTCCGAAAGAAAGCATGGTGATTGCCCAAAAGAAAGCATGGTGGTGGAGGATACGTACGTACACTGGCCCCGAGGTCGACGATGCTCATAACACGTCAAAAACATGATTAGGCCTTGACGATGGGAACCTCCTCCTTCTTCTCCTCTGCAGCATTCGGCGCCTCCTTGTTCTCGGGAATGGTACCCTCTGCCTGAGGGTTGGCCGCCTCAGCAGCGAGCTTCTTCCGGATGGCCTCCTCGCGGCGAGCGCGCTGAGCCTTGATCTGCTGCCGTGTCTTAGGCGCGGCGGCATCGGCGACCATCCTGAAGAGATGAATTAGCAGAGCCAACCCAGACGAACACCACACTAACCTCTCAAGCTCTCTCCGCTCCTCGTCAGACTCATCGGGCTTTGTGCTCTTAAAGACAGCACCCAGAATGAGCAGGCCTTTGGCGCGAGCATACGTGACGCTGTCCGCCGCCTCATGATCCTTGAGCACCAGGTCGATAGCCTGTTGGGAAGATTGAGATCGGATACATAATATTCAGAAACCCAAACGCTGACCTCCCGCAGAACCTGATTGACCTCCATACGGGCGCCCCGCCAGCTGGCGAGCAGCAGCTTGCCCGTGAAGTCTTTCTCCATCGCTGCAAGCTCCTCCTCCGGCAGCGCGCCCGTCGCCTGCCACTTTCCATCTCCCGCGATTGCATCGCGCACACTCAGCGCGCTGCCAATCACGCCCCACACATCCTTCGCCATGGCGCCCTTCTCCTTCAGGCGCGAGAAGAAGCCCGGGATGCCGAGGAACTTGCGCGACTTGAGCGTGCTGCTGCCCTTCATCATGTACACGTTCCCGATCGTGTGCAGCAGCTCGACGCCGAAGCTCTCCATCTTGAGGTCCTCCGCCTCCCGGCGCATGCGCTCCTCCCACGTCTTGCGCTCCTCGTCGGAGGAGGCCTCAACGTATGGGCGCAGCCGGTCGCGCAGCTTGTCCGCCAACGCATGCACGCGCTTCTCCATCGCCTCCCGACGCTCCTGCTCCTGCTTCCGAAGCGCCTCGCGCTGCTCGGGCGTCAGCTTGGGCGGCTTCGGTGAGGGTGGCTTAGATGAGCGCTTCGAGTTGACGGAGGCGGAGGAAGACGGCTCTTCGTCAGGGGTATGGGGTACTAGGGACGAGCCATGCCTATCCGCCGTCGCATGTGTCGGAGTGGGCGATGCAGGGGCGGCAGACGGCTGCTCCGCGGTGGGCGTGGTCGGCGCGCCATTCGGGGCAGCGGTGGTAGTAGCAGGAGTGGGGGTAGCGGCGACATTGGAGGAGGGTTGAGCGGGGGCACCGCCACCCATTTCCTTCTCCATCTCGGCCTTCTCTTCATCGGTCATCATCGTGGTCGCGGCGGTCGTCATGTCCTTCATGATGGATATCTCGCCAATCTATATGTATTTTTCAGCGACAGCGGACAGCAAGGTAGAGATGGCCACAATACGCACGTAGTCAATGAATCGTTCACCACCGAAGACGTTCGCGAAGAAGCCGGCCGCATCCTCCATGCTGAAAGAACCCTGCGCCTCAGTCTACAGCATACATCAGTATCGCGTCGGACAAGTCAAGCTATGGGCTCACCATGGACTTGCCATGCTTGTCGTAGACCGCCCGGAGGTTCTGAGCGAACAATATAAGCAAAGTCGCGAAATCGGGCGTCGCGCCACAGCCTTACCGAGTCCGACAAGACCTGGTATGCCTTGCTGCAGTGCCCGCGTTAGAATTCTCCTGTTCTCGCCAGCGTGCCACGAACCTGATATCCTTGAACTTGTCCTCCGCGTCTGGCGATGGGTTCTTATCTGGATGGTACTGATCGTCTCGCGGTCAAATTTGCGGTACGAGTACAGAGGCGCGCGCGTCCACACCTTTATGGCCTGCTTCCTATACGCCTTCTTCAAATCTAGGTCATTCACGTCCGGCGCCACGCCAAGCTAGGAGGGGCAGCAAGAGGGAAGGTATTTAGCTGTGCATTGTCACGTCCAAGCATGGTGCGCGCACCAGGTCATAGTATTCGGTGTCAACGGGTGCCATGCGTCGTGGAGGTTCGTGGGGGCAAGTACGAGAAGATTAGGCGAGTCGTAGACTGGGTAGAGGATATGAGATGAGAGGAAGAAGGAAAGAACAATGGAAAACTTGATGCGCAGGCGTTACGTAACGGTCGCCCCGCAATAGTAGCCTCGGACGCCTTACAAGTGAGTCGGCTCCGAGGTCATCCCGGCGAGCAGGTTTATGGCGAGTCAAGGCGTGGAGGTCTATTGGACAGTATGGATAGTAACAACAGAGTATATAACTAGGAATACAGACATCGTACAAAGTTTAGTAGGCTGAAGGAAAGTGGGTAGAAACATGCGCGTCCCGAGCACTATGTGCGCGAGAGCAGGGTACGTATGTACAAGGCGCACGAATGCAAAGGGTGTATAGATCATGGTCATAAAATGAAGTGTAGTAGGTAAAGTGAAGACATGTATAGACATGCGTAACATTATAATAACGAATAGGATGCCGGTATGATTGTAAATGCTGCAAAGTACGGCCTCGGTCCCGAAAGAACTGCATGATGCCACAAACCCTCTATAAACATATCCTCTACGCACAGGCGCTATGCGTCCGTGGTCGAATCATGCATCGTCCGCGCCCTCGAACCGCACGACCCGTCGCCTCGGGCTCTCGCTGCTGGCCCTCGGCGTGTATTTGTGTGTGGATACGGTGGTAGACGTGCCGCGGGTATGGGTCAGGAAGTCGGACATGCGTCGGAAGGAAAGCCCGCCTGCCACCGAGGGCCGCCGACTCTTCGCGGGCTTCCCTGAAAGCTGGGCCACACTTGTTGGGGTTTCGAGCGTGCTGGTGTCCGCAGTCGACCCCGAGGCGGACATGCCTGGTGTGATGGTGGTCCCTGCAGAGCTGGGAGGTTTTGGAATTGGCTGCTTCAACGCAGAGCGCGTCGGTGGTGGGAGGGCGGCCCTGCGTTGTGGAGAGGGAGTTGCAGCGGTGGGTGGGCCATGCGGCGTCCCACCCCGCAAATGTGGGGTCCGGGATACGTGCAGCCCCATAGCGATCTGTTCGATGGTCGGGCGCGATGCAGATGGGGGCGAGCGGAGTGCGAGGGCTGCTGTGGACGTCGAGGGAAGGGGGGCACGCGACACACGTTCCGCCGGCGTCGTATGCATCGAGGCGCCCTATCAATATATTTAGTCCATCGGATGGGGTTTGCCACATGCAACGCACCCATTCCTCATCGCTGTCCTCTGTCCGCCGCCGCTTGTGCGAATGACTGAACGATCGCCGCACTCGTGTCACGATGCGCGACAACCCCGTCCCTTCGCTCTTCCCATCGTCCACCGCTTTCAACATGTGCGGCGTAGACACCGATGCTGACCTCCTGTGCGCGTGGCGTTCGTTCCTCATGTCCATGGCCGTGGTCTGCAATCGGAGCAGTTACGTCGTGTAGGGAGCGTGGACACCAGGGGTGTTTAGGGGGGATGGCGGAGGTGCTGCGCAGGTATGTGTGAAGATAGGACTAGCAAGCTGAGAAACGCGTCGGGATAACTGCATATACGAGGCGGCGCGTCCAAAGATGGTGGTCGGAGGGCAAGGAACGAGCGCAAGTCTCACATTTGCAATGCGGATCCCGCCGGCTCTTGCCGGCTGCGTTCCCGTGACTTACACGTGTCCGGTTGACGCCATGGAGACTCTTGTCTTTTCTCTCGGTCACGCTCCGCGCGTCTCTTTTTGTAAGTACGATGGGAAACATGGTCCAGTCAATTCAATTCGACCACGTTGAGCTATACCATCTGACGGCGCCACTGCATGTCACCAAGCTCGTGTGGCATGGTCGTTGACGGCCTTCGCGGCCCATCGCCGAGGTCTTGGTGAATCTCCAGCACATCACCTTTCTTCATCTCGCCCCTCTACACACCAGCGTCAGCTGCCTTTGTCTTCTCTAGGCCTTCTCTCTCCCCTCTCCTTGCAGCTTCACGCTCAACCGATCGGCTCCTGCATTATCGACCCGCTTCTTCCCGAGAGAGAACGAGGACTCATCGAGAACAGTCAACACAACAGCGACTGGCCTACGCTCCGATGGCCCGGACGCACGCATGGCGGAAACGCGCATGACGGCCAGGGAAGAGCCTCCACGCGCCGCGATTGCATCCCTTTTCACCGGCATTTTTCCTGCTGCCACTTCCGTTCATCGTCCCTCGTTACCCATCCACTCCTTTTCTCAGGCCAGGGGCCCTCATATAATCCGTGTCGTCTCTATGCGACCTTCACTCCTTCTCCCGAGGACACCGGTGCTTACTGTTTCGTGCTCCGACACCATCTTGTCTTCTTTCTTCCCTGCATCCTACCTCACCATGTACAGACATTTCTTCCTTCTGGCAGCCATCGCGTCCCTCGCGTCGGAAACGCTAGCTGCACCTGTTGCGGGAATCTCTGCGCAGACGGCGCGCGACGTCCTTACCCGCCGGGCGCCTAACGCGGATGCGATCAAGGTGCGTTCATGCAGTCGGCCACGTTACACGCAGAGTCTGACCCGACTTCTCCTACGAATGATCTTTCCCCCGCGTGAATGCTCTTTCTTCCACCCGAATGCTCTGCCATTACTCCTCCCCTCCCCACCGCCACCAGCCTCACTCCCGCCGCGTCATCGAGCCCACAATTTGGGACCCGCCTGCGAACCTCACGACACCGCTCGAGGAGGTCTGGCAGCACGAGCTCGACACGTACTCTGATGCGCTAGGTTTCATGAACTATGGCTACGACGTACGTATGATGCAGTCCTGCCTGTCTGGAGACTGACCTGTACATCCGGATAATACAGCAAGTCATCGCGAACAATGGCAAAATCAACTACTGCGTGCGCTGGGAGTCCACGCAAGTCTCCACGGCGGCGGACCGTGCCACCATCGCCGAGGCGCTGAATCGGTCGGTGGGGAAGGTGCGTTTTCTCCTTCGCCCACTCTCCCTGCTGCCTCGTTCTGATTCTCAATCCCCTGCACAGTGGATGAAGTGGCTCTACGGTACGCCACTCTTCACCTTTCTCACTCGACTTACCTGGTCAAATACAGCACACTCACGCAGGCTACGATGACTTCCCCTACACGGACGTCCCCGTCACCGTAACAGGCTGGGCGGTCAGCGACAGGGCGCTGCTCGAGGGCGACACCTCCGGCTTCACCGTCTACACGGACACGGACGCGGACGGCATCCCACAGTGCGCGGAGTCCTGCGGACGGTTCTTCCACCAAGATAACGACTACTCCGGCTGTGCAGTGGGAGCGGATGGACACTATGGTGAGTAGTAGAAGTGCTGGGATTTGGATCAGGCCATACCACGGTATGCCGCACGCCGCTAACGAGAAGCTACTCAGACATGTCCCTGTGGCTAACCGACGGCATGGCCGAGGCTGGGACGGGAGGAGACTGGGGTCAGCGCGTTAGCACGGAGTATTTCCTCGAGACGATGAACGACGACAGCGTGCACATCGTTCTTCATGAGCTGGTGAGTGCAACTCATGCGCTTGTGCCGTCATCAGCATTTATACCGTTTCCTCTATACTAGGGACACACCTTCGCGCTCGATGACTTCTATGACTGGACGGTGAGCTTCCGCAATTATACTGGGCCCTTATCCGAGGAGCCCTTGCATCGCAGCCGCGCTGACACTGGACATTTCCAGCCGACCGGTATCACCAACTTCATCATGCTGGCGGGAAGCTCTATGGTTATTACTGACTTTGACGGCTGGGTGAGTGGGCCTTGTTTTTCTTCTTTGAAGCTCACGCTTTTCAGATGCTCCGCGACTGGTGGACGAACCTCAAGGGCCGCTATGATCTCAGCTCTGTCAGCAATGCGACAGATGTTTGAACACTGCAGCTCAGAGGGTTGTCGGGATGTCATAATTTTTCTGTCGAGGTATCGACGAAGTCGCTGGCGGCTGTATTTATTGTTGTGTTTGGCCGGTTTGGTGTGAGGTACATACTATCTGAATTCGAATGCAATTTATTGTCCCATACTCTGTGCTGTCTGATTCGATGTGGGCTGCACTAGGGTATGGGATATGAAGAACAAAAGCACACTGTATAGCACTGACAGACTTTGAAACTGTGGGTCCCATTTCCCCATCGGGACAACAATGCAGGACATTCGGGGCTACGGAGTCGGACGACGGAAGTACGGACCCCGCTCGATCGTCGGACCACCGCGACTTGGCTTGCACTTTCATCTCGTCGCGTCGGTCTCTCTTTTTCTCCCTCTTCCTCCTTCTTAAGGCTCTTTCTTTTGAGTGTACCTCGCGTGCTTGCGGAGTCCGCAATTGTCTTGCAGCGGCCACTCAACCCCCGACAATAACGAGGGCCCCCGTGCACGGTTCACGCGACGCACGCGACGCCTGGGAAGGACGGGGACGTCTCGGAAGCAGCATATTTTGAGAGGGACGTGCGATATGCTGGGAACGCAGTCCTAGTACCATCCTTCACATCAACCACTTTGACGACTCACGATGGACGAGGAACCTATGACACTCGGGACGCTTGTGGGGAAGGTGCATCGTGAACACCGTACTACCCAGGTCTTGACTGAACCTGCGCGCAGCTCATCCGTCATGGCCAGTACCTCCTGGTCTACCCCTACGCTTACACAGAGGGCAGGGATCGTGCGTGCATCCCCATACCATTCAACGCCACTCCGATCTGACATATCACTGACCCAGACGTGTACTCCCCGGCGGAGATCGGGCTCTTCGACCCCGTAGAGGACCTGCGTCTGCCCACTCCCGACGGCGTAGAGCTACAGGCGTACCTCTTCCGCAAGCCACTCCATTCTGTTCGTGCTATCCCTCCCCGTCTCCTGCTTTCCCGTGCTCACCTCCGAGGCTAGTCAGCGAGCGCGCGATTTACCATCATCATGTACGTTGTGTTAACTGGGTCGTACGCATTAGATTGATCTGAGTGCAGGTTCCACGGCAACGCGATGAACCTGGGGGAGTTTACGCACGTCGCGCAGTACTTCGTGCGGCGACGATATAATGTCCTGGTCATGTCATATAGAGGGTGCGCTTTCTGAACCCTTCTAGTGCGCTTCTCTCACCCATCGCATCTGCAGCTACGCCAAATCGACCGGAAAACCGACGCAGAAGGGTGAGCCATGCAATATCATCGCTACACAAATCATGCCGAACAGCCATGCAGGCCTCCGAATAGACGCGCAAACCGCGCTCGACTTTGTGCGCAATGATGCGCAACTATCACAGACCCGCGTCGTCCTGTACGGCCTCTCACTTGGCGGCGCCGTCGCCATCGACCTCGCGAGCCGGAATTCTGAGAAGGTACGCCGGCTACTCTCGCTTCCCATGTCTTGATCGCTTTTCAATATCCACTTCAGCTTGCCGGCCTCATCATTGAGAACACCTTCCTCTCCCTCCCTGCCGTCGTCAGCGACTGGCCCTATCTCGGACGCCTCTCCTGGGCCGTGCATCAGCGCTGGAACTCCGCCGCGCGCATGCGACGCATCTCCCGCGCGCTGCCCATTTGCATGATGAGTGGGCAGGGGGATACGGTCGTGCCGCCAAGACATTTGAAGGGCTTATGGGAGATCGCGAAGGAGAGGGGGTTGGACAAGAAGAAGGGGGTGGGGAAGACGAAGGGGGAAAAGGAGGGACATGGGAGCTCAGGAACAAAGGTAGACGTCGAAGAGGTGCGAGAGGAGGATGGACTGGAGGATGAACTGAGGGACGAGTTCCATGAGTTTGCGTTTGGGCATCATCGTGAGTCGTTTTATGTTGTTTGGTGGATTCCTCGTCTGTGGATGTGGTTCGGAATGTTGATGGATGCTCCTGTTACTCGTGCTGTGCATGCGCTCTTGACAAGCTGACCCTAGATTCTCCAGACGACACACACGAACAACCCGGCTACTGGAAGCGCATAGACGCATTCATGGACCGGTTGAAGGGCGAGAAGACGCGGCCGCTGTCGGAGGTGCCACCCGGATTTTCTGGTTTGCAAGTCCCGGGGACTTCTCGCTCCTCCAAGCGCAGGTCTTGGAAGGTCATGACTTGGGGATAGAGGCATTCTATGTGTACTTTGTGGCGGAGGCCTCCTATGCACTCCGTGACAGAGGCATTTTGTGCGCTCCGCGGACGAAATGGCCAGTGGCATATCGACAATCTATTCTCTTCGACAACGCTACATTATATCGTACGCTCTCCCCTAATGTTCTCTGATCTTGGGTTTATCACCACTTGTATGGGTGCACTGGCGTCTGACGACGGGATCCTGCGGGCACCTGAATTCTTGTCGGCCCATCCCAGCAACATCCCAGCGCTTGCACTATGCAAGTCGCTCACTGATTCAAACTGCGTATCCGTTCAGTCGAATAAAGTCTCGACGCCGAGAAGCACAAAGAAATGAGCGGTGGGTATATCATGACCAACGATGGTGGGTGGTCCAAAGAGGACAGAAAACTGAAGCGCGATGAATCGTCGATACTAAATTCAACTACATACAGTCTTCCACCAGTCGATGAGCAGGTCAAACTTTCTCGGGCCTCGGACTTTCTATCTTGGTATATTCGAGAAAATGTAAGAACAACGATCATACCTAAACGTTGTATCCTATCATCCTATCAACTATCCCGGGGGCTCGCCAACACAGGTAGGGTAGAAAGAGTGGATCATGGTGGGATCAGCAAAGTTCGGGGCTAACCACTCGCTGAGCAGCTTAGACTCGTCACATCACGGCGATTACTTTCGGCAACTACCGACTTTGCCTGTCTGAAGGTACTAAACTATCGCAAATGTCGTAAAAATCAGAATTCCTACAGCTTCTAGGTACTCGATAGTCTGTACGAGATTTGTACGCCCTCTCGAGCTGCGGCGGGCGCCACGTGCCGACGCTCCGGAAGTGCGGGACGATGGGACCGATACGTGACATGACAGATCACTGCTCATTCGAGCAGCTCGAGCACCGGATTCTCGCCGTGCTCGCCTACCATCTAGCAAAGAACTGCAAAATAGCGGGATCACGTTCTACAGGTAGTTTTATACCTCCACCAATTTAATTGCGCATCAGCCGCAACAGTTCGTATCTGCAGACATTATAGGGAATTGGCATATGTCAAAATTGGGCTGCTCACGCACGTTCCGCGACCTGCTCTTCGCCGAGTACATCAGCTATTGGCCTAAAATTTGGTGTACAAGTAGGTATTGTAGGTTGGTTTATGCCCACGAAATCTCCGAGGTAATCCGGTGTCGTTAAACCGCGCTCTGAGGCCAACTGCTCATCGACTGGTGGCTGCTCATCGACTGGTGGAAGACTGTAGTAAATTGAGCGTATCATGATGAAGGCCCCAGCCCCGCTAGTAGAAGTAAACAGGTGCAAACAAGGTCAGGCAACAAGGCTGCAGCCGAGCGCAGCCCGGGGCGCTTCCTTGAAGGCATGATGCTTATAGTATGTAAGTTATACCTCATACTAGTACAGTCAAATAACTTCCTCGCTGAAAGTTCGTCATCTACTCACATAAGCTAGGTGCCAACTCCCGCCGCCCCCACCCCTATCACTTGAACCGCGTCAAGATATTCCTCAACGGCACTGGCATCCTGCTCTTCCCCGACGTCGCACTCGCACTCTCAGTCCTCGCCGCATTCTCATCCTTGTACTGACCACCTCCCTTCTTCGACCACGACGCCTTGCTACCAGGCAGCAAGTTCTCCTTCCCTCCCGCCGGCGCCACCGAGGCCCGCTTGATGCCCTCCAACGACTCTGCCGCATTCTCTTTGCGCGCAGGCAACCTCTTGAGCGGCCCACTCCCCTTCGGCGGCGCGCCAATGGTCATCGGACGGGCCGACCGCGTGTACGCGCCAGCATCCACCCCGCCTCCACCGCCAGCGATCGCGACGGACGCGCGAGCCTGCCGCGCAGGGCTAACCGGCATGACGGGGCTGGCTGGTGTGGTAGGACTGGCCGACGAAGGCATCATCGAAATCGGCCGGTTCGAGCGAGCTTGCTTCGTAAGCGTGGGCGTCAGCTTCGCCGGCGATGGCGACAGTCTGGGACTCGGCGACGCCCTGGAAGGAGACATCGGCATCGCTCTCGAAGGAGAGATTGCCCTGGCCCTCGCTGGGGAGATCGTCGCCGCCTTTTCAGATAAACTCCGCCCGATGGCTGGCGAAATTGTCGACGCCCTCACACCCGCAGGCAACGCAGGCATTGGCGGAATCGCCGTGCTCGATGCCGTGAATGTCGACCGTAGCGGCGAGGGGCGTCTGAGTGAGGGCGATGGCTGCCTCGCGGGCGCCGACCCGGTCGAGTGACGGCCAGCGAGAGGTGGGCGGGCCGCGCGCGGTTGGGTAGATGTGGAAAATTGGTCTGAGGTGGGTGACTGGCTGGAGGTAGACGGAGACGATGGAGAAGCCACAGGTTTCTTGAGCATCGAAGTCAGCACTGGCGCACCCGTCGACCTACCTGCTGCAAACGTCTCAATAGCTGCCGGCGACGTCTCACGCCTGTTCGGCAAGGAGGCAAAGCGGACATTCTTCCCGCCCTTGAGGATACCCCGGAGCGAGCCTGTGCGTGAGCTTAAACCGAGCGGCGGGGAAGGGGAGAAGGCGCGCAGGGTGGGCGAGAGGATGGGCGGTGACAGAGCTCGCTCAGGGCCTGGAGACAAGACTGCAGACCCCGGAGACGAAGCGTACGCAGGCGAGGACGCGTCGAGCACAGACAGAGGCGAGTCTAGCATGGGCGAAGACGAGTCGCGCACAGGTAACCCCGACTCCAGTGGAGGCAACGACGGAAGAGGGCCAGCGGGAGGCATGCACATCGTCGGCGGCTGCAAAGCATCGGATTCAAACTCGCGCAGAAAGTCAGAGAGAGACTCGGTAAGGTGCTCCGAGGCGGACTCAGTGAGACGCTGGGAGTCGAATTCGGTCAGCCGCCCGGAGGGATAGTCCGACGCAGAGTCGGTCAACCGGTGATGCGCCAGAGTGTCACCAGATGGCGGCGCGTCCGCCTCGAGCGACGTATCAAACAGCTCGTCGGGAAGCATCTTGCGCATGAGCGAATCGTTGTTGGTGGCGGGTTTGATAGTTGAGCAGCCCAGATCGTAGTTGTCCACAGCGGAGTTACCC
The DNA here is from genome assembly GCA_007026445.1 of Schizophyllum amplum. NCBI lineage: Eukaryota > Fungi > Basidiomycota > Agaricomycetes > Agaricales > Schizophyllaceae > Schizophyllum > Schizophyllum amplum. Next base: position 16,558 of record VDMD01000164.1, read on the forward strand.
AGGATATTACTCAAGTGATCAGTGCGGATCTCCTCTTGTTCTTCCGGCTCTTCACAGACGGAGGCCAGGGGCGAGGAAGCAGCATCCGACGTCGGCGACCGGGAGATGGCAGCACACTGAGAGCGCAGCGAGGAGATCATGTCGTTGATGTTCATCGCAGGACCTTCGCGTGCCGGCTTGATATCGAGCTCCGGGTGGTACGCAGACGGAGTCCCAAGGAACGCAGTAGGTATTCCAGGATACGAGCTATCCAACAGCTCCCTCTTCAAGTTGAGCGGCGGCGGGGCCTTCTTCCCCCGACGCGTTGCGATGAGCGTGGTCGTCGCAGTCTCCTTGGCGGGCTCGAGCGACAGTGGGAAAGTCTCGTGCGAGTCGGACACGGTCAGGGTGGGCGTCGACACCTGGTCCTTCTGCTTGTCCAGCGCGGAGACACAGTGATCGGGGTCGGACAAGCCGTCATTGAAGAATAAGTTGAGCTTCTGCAGTTCCACGACGATATCGACCAGCTCGGGCTTCATCGTGTTGGCGGGTACTTGCATGGACCAGCGCTTGATGCCGCCCTCGGATTTGAGGCTGATTTCGCGCTCGAAGACAAGGGCATCACGGAAGGACGAAGGATGGTAGGACATGCGCCGCTTCAAGGTCGGCGAGATGGGCGTTGGGGATGGGGAGCGATCGAGGGTAGAGTTGGAGGAGCCAGGGGAGGTTTGACGGAGAGTGGTCTGGTAGGCGGGAGTGCAGCGGGCGGAGACCAAGGCCCTTTGGAAGGCTTCTGGTGTGTAGACAGATCCTTCAGGAAGCCATGAGATTGTAGCAGTGTCTTCGCATTCACTCCAGGGCGAGTGACCAGGAGCGCTGGAATTGCGCAGGCGCTCCTGATGTATGTCAACGAAACGAGTCTTCATCCACTGACGGCTACTCACCAACCACTTCCCTACGCCCATGTTGTCCTTCAGCATAGCTCTCATCCGAGGCGGAGTAGGCACTGTGACAGTGGCGAGTCTCGGCTTACAATATTCCAGCGAAGACGAGGAAGAGATGGGGAGACCGCCCTTAAGATCCATGATGGTCGGTGGTGGAATGATGCATGCTGAAGGCAGAGCCGGGATAGAGAGAACTGACGACGAGGATGATAGGGTGTCGATAGATAGTGATTCTGCGAGGACTGGCGGATTCCATTGATCGAGGAGGTCATTGACCTCGAAGGAGACAATAGACGAGCTAGATGCGAGAGCGAGAGAGTCCTGGGTGCCGGACATCGTTAACGGCGTCGACGGCGAATAGCGGGTTGTCAATGAATAGGCTGGCGCTGGCTAGCGATGTGAGCGACCGTCGTGGTGGTTCGCGACAAGGAACGTGTCGCAATCCCGCCGCACTCGTTTGATCCGTGCCCACGGTCACGTGTACTCAATATTCTCTCTGAGTCTTCTGCTCTCACCTTCCACTGTTGTGCATAACCTTTTCGATTTGCATCGCACGATATTGCACCTCGTCTGCTCATCTCAGCAGAACAGCAGGTGCGGCGATACACTCATGCAATTTAAAGGTGGCTGAGGGCGCACATCACGTGATGCTCCCCTTCAAGGCCTCCTTCCCCTCTCGCTCCAGACCTCGAAACGTATGAGACGTCTATACCTGTCTATACCCGGGCCAGGATTCGCAGTGCACAAGCGAAAGCTCGTGCTTTAGCTTCATTCCTTGTGCTCACGTCCGAGTACTCGAGTGCAAACCATCACGAGCCATAGTCGCAAGCCTTATCACAGCGGTCGCACGCGTCTCTAACACCTCCCTTCATGCGTCGCCCATTGTAACGCAGCGCTTCCGCGAGCGCACCCAATGTGCCCGCCCGACTCTTCAAGTGCTATCGGCTTGGCATTCACGTGGGCGTACGCTTCTCCAGCCCCGTACGGCTTCCGATACAGCTGCTCTGGCGCGCGAGCGCGTGCCTATATAAACGCGTCCAACATTCATTCCTTGAATCCTTCTATCGCTCGTTCCCCGTCCCCCTCACGGTCGCGCTCCGCCATGAAACTCACGTACGGTCTCCTCCTGTCCGCTCTTTCTGCTCTCGCGCTTGCGGCCCCCCTCGCACACGATGAGATCGAGCAGAACGTCGCGTCTGGCCTGCGGCTCTTGAGTCTGGAGGACGGCGCGGAGCCAATCTGGAAGACAGAGGACGAGAAGCTGCAGCTCATGATGACCGGGACCAAGTTTGTATGTCCAATGCGTCCCCCGCACGATCGCCGGTAGTTAACGCGCACCCAGTTCGATGTCACCGAGACGTACGAGCGCAAGCAAGCGCTCTCGGCTAAGAAGGCGAAGGTGGCGGCCAAGAAGGCCTGTAAGTGCACATGCAACATGAACGAGCGCGCCTTCTGATGCCTCCCCACAGTCCCCACGCCGAGCCACCAGTCCAAAGTGACGCCGATCCTGAACACCGTGTCCACGCAGAACATGCAGGGCTACCTCGACGAGCTCACCTCCTTCAACAACCGCTACTACAGGGCGTCTACCGGCAAGGCTGCCAGCGACTACATCTACAACACCGTTTCCCAGGTAAGTTCGCGTCATGGTCCCTGAGTCGCGTCGTGTGTCTTCGTGGCTGAACTTCAGTACTGAAAGTAATCCCCAGATGGCCTCCGGCCACGACGGCGTCACGGTGTCCAAGTTCACGCACAGCTGGACGCAGTACAGCATCGTCGCGCGGATCGAGGGCAGCGGCGACGGACCCCTCACCATCATCGGCGCGCACATGGACTCCATCAACCAGCGAAACCCCACGTCCGGCCGCGCTCCTGGTACGTCTGGTGTCTGACATATCCACCCACCGCCCATATTCAACCCAACACACCTCTCTCATCCCTTTATGCATCCGCAAACCCCCACGCATCCGCAAACTAACACCATCCCGTATAGGCGCCGACGACGACGGCACGGGCACCGTCAACCTGATGGAGGACTTCCGCGCGCTGCTTCAGGCCGGTTTCGCACCCTCGACGCCCGTCGAGTTCCACTGGTACTCCGGCGAGGAGGCTGGTCTGCTCGGCTCGCAGGATATCGCGACGAAGTACTCGGAGGATGGCGTTGATATTTTGGCGTTTATGGAGCTGGATATGTCTGGATAGTGAGTATCTCTGTTATGTTTCGTTTTGTTCTGGGACGGGGTTAGTGTCCGCGAGAGCGGCGTCATCTGCTTTGCGCAACGCACCATTCATGTTCACTTCTAGAGCTGACCACCTTGCTAGCTACGCCCCGGGCTCCAAGGAGGTCTTCGCCCTCGAGGCAGACTACATCGACAAGGATTTGAACAACTTCCTCAAGAACCTCATCGACACGTACGCCGGCATTCCCTGGGCGATGGACACACCCGTGCGTAGCTGCTCCTTGTTTTACCACTTCCTCCGTTCTCTTTCCACACGAACTCCTCTTTCACGCAAACTTCTCTATGTACCCCGAGCTCAACTCTCCTCAGTGCGGCTACGCCTGCTCCGACCACGCGAGCTGGCACGACGCCGGCTTCCCCGCGTCCTTCCCCTATGAGGCGGTCACCGGCGACGACAACCCCAACGTCCACAGCGCGAACGACGTGGTGGCTGACGTGAACTGGAAGCACTCGCTCGAGTTTGCGAAGCTCGGGGTGGCGTTTGTATACGAGTTGGCCGCGTAGTCGAGGAACTGGCTAGCAAGCTGTACTCATATAGAATACATGACTGCCCGTGCGATAGCAGACGTGCATGAGTGTACAACTAAAGACCTTGTAAAGGCCCGACTAAAGCTCAGTTTCTTGCCACAAGAGAAGGCCGATCCAGTATTTGCTACGGCCCAAATGTGGCGACGCGGGCGCTCAATTGCAGCCCTTCCGCAAGGTGGAAACTATGTCATCTCAGTCGATTCACCTGTCGCAGTATTGGACTCAAAGCAAGCCCAAAGGGCAGCTGCCACCCTCGCTACTTCTCCACCTTTTGCCGTGGCGAAGTGAAGCGCGTTCGACAACAAGCCCGCACTGAATGTCAGAACCTTCACGGTCTTGGCGATGTCGATGAGTGGCCACAAAGGACGCCAGAATCGGCCTCGCGTATCCGTGACTCCGGATGGTGGCTGAAAGGCCCAACGATGCGGGTCTGGGGAAATAAGAAAGAGATGTGCCGGTCGCTAGTCCTGGTCCCGTACTGAGGCTGTACACTGCAGGCTGTAAGTACATGGAGAAGCGTGGAGGAACGTGGTCACTTGGGGCCGTTCCTAACAGGCCTGAAGGCTGACCAGGGGGCGGCGCCATCAGTCCCGATCGCATATAGGGTGGGTGGGTTGGGTCGTGGGAAGATGGGCCGGCAAACGCCCGGCAAGCTGAAGGCGACGCCCACTGAAAGCCATCGACGAGGTCTCGTGCTGGTCTCGGAGCTCGCAGTGAGCAGGGGGCCATGTATTCAGCATAGACCTTGTAGCTACGGCGAAAATGTACCCAGACAGAGCTCAGCAGACAGCCGGATTCCCCCCCCCCCCGCCTCTCGGTCGGTGATGTCCCGACGTGATTCTCCCTTCACTGAGCTCCTGCTCGCCGTTGCTTGGCCATACACATTTCTAGAGTACAAATAAAACTATGTATTATCCCATAGCCGACTGCTAGACACGCTGGCAGTTAACGAAGCTTTTTACACCATGACTACGCCTGACTGGGCAAAAACGACGTGCCATGTGTTCGACGGCCAACACAGTTGGTATTGTGCGAGCTGGATGAGGATTTATGACCTCAATATAGATACGTTGGTGGGTTTTGGGACACAGAAGGGCACATAAAGCCAGTGATCTAGGTGTTCCATCAAAGCCACCGTTTACTGTATTCACCCCGTGCTCAAGTCAAACAGATGTGTCAGTTTTAAGGTGTACCAAATGTGCCAATCTTCCGCTATCTTCTCTTCGAATGGCTTCACTATCTGGTTTCTTTCAGGAAGACCCCAGGAGCGCCTCAGGTTGGTGTTCAACGGCGGGCAAGGGGTTTGCCGGCTCAAGTTCCCACGACCCAACCCACCCACCCTATATGCGATCGGGACTGATGGCGCCGCCCCCTGAGGCTGACTGTCGCAAAGCTACATCCCGCCACACGACGCCCGTCGTGCGCCCGTGGCGACTGCGGCACCGGCCACAATGTCCATATGAAGCGCACGCGCTGCAGGCTGTGTACACGACCGGTGCCAACGATACATGTGGCAGCTGACGAGATGAAAGGCCGAGCTCGGGGTGGCACAGGGGTGTGGCAACGCGTCCACTCGATCCCCATGGTGCTGTCGTCATTCCCAAATGGGCAAATTCAACCTCCGATCGTGAGAACAGGGTCACATGCAAATACCGTGACTTTAGGGTCGGCATGACGTTGCAACTTGCCTCCTGCCACCATCGTACGCTTTATGGCCGCGTCGCTAGCGCCCTCTCGTCGACATACCCTACGCTACGTGCTATTGTCTTGCTATGATCTGCTGCTAGCTACGAATGACTAGTCCCGTGGATTGGTCTAGAGCTGGACGAGCTGCAAGTCGGGATTGTCGCCATCCCGGATCGTTCTACTGGGCCCAAACCCGCTGATATCGGTGAACCGACACGGTCTAACTCTGCCTAAGTACACGGCGCTATGACCCAATGATCTTTTATTGGTGTCTATCTACACAACATGGCGCGCGGGCCGGGTTCGCGCCGTCTGGGCCCTTTGCTGACACGCTGAATCCATCCTGTCAAGGCACCCTATGATCTGCGATCCCACTCATGATGCATGATGTTCTAGCAGGACCACGCCTTTCTCTTCGCACTGGGCGTTAGTCAAGACGACCACGGCTTCTTCCGGCGTCTTTGTGCACCTTGTACGTACTTCCTGGCTATTCACGTACATCTTCAGCTCATATCTCCCCTGCAGAGCCTCAGAGATACTATCTGATCCTGCGGGCAAATGTCAAGACAAACACAGAGACGTGCTTTGTATCAGCTGTGGAGCCTGCAAGCGTTTTCAATGATTTGTGTACACGAGTACGACGAATTCCCCTCCAGAGGGACGAACATCCGGCGCTTATGCATCACCAGGCAGGCGATGCGCCCTTCATTATCGCGGTGAGTCAGCCCTTATCATACATCTTACATCTCACGCCTTTGTCCTCCCGCAGACGTGCCATCTGCCCCGCATCCTCCATGAGTCTGCACGACGTGTTTAGCAGCCTTTGTACGTATTCTCCCAGTCACGTTCAGTGCACGCAGGTCCATCGTATACACAGCCCATTCGCCTACAATAGCCGATTTTCAAGCAGAGCCTACTGTTTTGCTTCAGAGAGTACATCGATAATGGGCACGTTGCTCTTGGGACCTGCGTGCGTCCCGCCTCGAGGGTATCCTTGGACAATGCGCCCGACGTCATCAGCACGATACTGCTCGGATCCTTCTCGTTTGGGTTCGCGATAGGCACATCGCAGCTGCGCCACCGAGACAACACCTTCCGGAATCGTGCTGCTCGGGACATTCCGAGTTCCCTGGATGCGCGCGCATTCGCCTAACAGCACGCATCCCGGTGGGCTCGGGTTTTTGATTGGCTGATGGTACTAGAGACATCATCTGAGGTGGCTTGGTAGACCGCTGCCTGGGCATTGAATAGTGCGTTTGAATAATCGAGCGTCCGAGGCGCCTTGCGTCTTTGCAGCGATGGGTTGTGCTAAAGAGAGTTACTGATATCGCCGGACGCGTGGCGAAAGCCCTGAGGTGGCTGCCATCAATCTATCAATGACCTCACACATACCTCGCGACTTGCCGAAGAACAGCTGGTGCGTGAGGCTCGGCGTTTCCCGGTGTACTCTGATTATTTCGAGCGTCAGCCAGAGCTCAACCGCGTTCTACATTAGAGGAGGAAGGGGTAGTCGCGCTTGTGCGTGTATTTCGGACGTACTCGTTTATGGAATTCCATGCCGACGCGACATGAACGAATTTAATTTCGTCGCTGTGTCGTATCTCTCCGAAATCAGAGTCCAGATCTGGCTAGCAGCGATCGCGATGGCGGGCGGGCACGCTACGCGCCGATTGCAGTTGCATCTCGGTCGCATCAAAGGGCACGCTGCTCCCGCGGAAATAATTGCAGGCGTATATATATCGATGGACGGAAGGACGGCTCGTTAGCAACCTGCCCTGAGCGCCCTCGAGCCCCCTTCTCCTCCTCCTCGTCCACCATGACCAAGTTCGGATTCTCATTCTTCCTCGAGGACAAGACGGGTCGCCTCACCGGCTCAGAGTTCGTCGACGTCTACGACCGCATGCGCTTCGTCCTCCGGCGCACCGTTCACGAGCCCTCGCACTCCGCCTACATCATCTACAATGCCGCCACCTCGAAGCCTGTGGCTGCACTCGACTACGGCCCTCATAACGCGCTCGGCTCGATCAGCTTCTCCTCCACCAACACCATGCCGATGAAGAAGTACCTCACCAAGGCCACAGGGTGCGTCCCTCTCATGTCCACCACCGTGCTCTCTTTGACACCTCTCTTCCTGCAGCCACCAGTCACGCAAGTTCGTTGCATCGGACGGACAGGAGTACATCTGGAGTTATCGCCAGCAGGCCGATCAGGAATGGACGGTACGTACCAGGACTTGCGAGTGTATTTACAGACTGACGATTCATGCAGTGCACAAACACCAGCGGCTACCTGATCGCGTACTATAGCCTCAAGACGCCTGGGGAGCCGGACTACCCTGGCTCCTCGGGCTGCACGTTGACTATCGAGGAGCCCTTCGGGCACCTCGCAGCAGGTGCGTTTGTCAGGACGCCATATGTTTCTTTGCTGACATCCTACCCAGAAATGCTCGTCTCCCTCCTCATCATGCGCCATATCGCCGCACACAACCTCTGAATGCCCCCGGTTACCTTCCATTCCATCATCATTCGACATTCTCACCATTCCCCGTGCATTCTTCCATCTCCGCACTTCGCACATTCTTCCGCGCGCAGCCACCACTATTCGCCATGCGCTCCCACCCCCGCATATCATCCTCATGCGCCGTGTACTACTAGCCTAATGGCCTCCGCCTGGTGCTCAGGTTTTCCCCTGTACTTGTAACATTCTGCAACCATATCGTATTTATCTCTACATTATCCTACTACGACGCTCTCCTACCTAGTCGCTCGCGTTCACCTACTAGTAACGCCCTCTCATCTAGTTATTCGCGTCCCTTTACTCTAGTTAGTCTAATTATCTTGCAACCCGTTGCGGCCACCCTCTCGCACCACCGTCATCCTCTTCAACTCTCTCCCGTCGATCGCGTCGGGTTGCGATCGCCATGCAGCTCCGCTCGCCGTTCGCCATAGCGGCCGGCCTTCAGTGGGGCAGGAGGCCAGGCCAATTGCATTGTCTCCGTGGTGACCAGCATGTGCTGCATCGGAGGCCGACGACAGTTGTACGCCGCTGAAGCACCAGAGAGCACCAGCCGCCTCTTTCACCCCGTGTAACACAAGGGTAGCACCCGGCACCGATGATTAAATAATACTGGACACAGAGTCCATCCCGCTGTTCACTGCGAAATGGCAAGTCGGAGGCAGGCCGAAGGTCATTTCTCCCTTACTTACGTTTGTATTGCGCTCCCCTCGACCCTATCCTCCCAACCCTCTACCCAGCCCATGCATGAGTACGACAGGCGGTATATATCACTGACACTTGATCATCCGATTTCGGGCAGACGAGGCAGCCAAAGGCAGCCAATCGACCAAATATTTGGTCCCGGTTGCCTCGTGGATCGTCGATCTGCCTCCGCTGCTAGGTTTTCCGCCTCCGCGCCTGCAGTGTCGCCATGCTGGTCATCGTGTCGGTAGGTGTCGGCTTGGTGTCGGTTGCTCGCAGTTAGGTTTGGGTTGCGGTGAGGCTTGAGCAAGGCAGCACGAGCAAGCCATGCTGCCTCCATTCTGCATCCATCTCCGCCTGCTTGCCTCGGAATGGACGCGGGAGGCAAATATAAATATTCAGAGTGCTTCGTTGCCTCCGTCGTACGACGCGCTATGGGGCGAGGCCCGTCGCCGTACACGTTTTTCTTTCCGTTTTGCTTGAAACACTCGCCTCCCTTGCCATCGTTGCCTCCGCTTGTTGGCAACTCTATGTTTTCCAACCAAGAAGGCGTGGCGTGGAGACCCGCGGTGACTGTCGGGGTACTTCATTGCTCCCGTCGGTGCACGATGCACGGCCGAGGCCCAATATCTGCCTTGCGCGCCTTCGCTGCCTCCGAGAAGATTTTCGTTGCATAGCCGTTCAGGGTGAATTGGGCCGGAGCTTGTCAAGACTATACATACACTGTGGCCCCGCAGGCATAAAGATAATTGCATAAACAACGAAACCCCCCGGTCCAACAGTAACTCAGGCAAAATCTGCAAAGAAGAAATCCTGGTCCCTCGGTGGCGGCCCTGCAGACAGCCCACTGGGTATTTCCACCATCTCCCCAGACAAATCTGTGACATCCCGTCAGCCTGCGTTCCCAAAACAGCTCGCACTCGAGGCGGACGCTTTAAGAGGAAACAAGAGAACGGCACTCACTCAACAACTGTATCTTCAGCCCAATGTCCGTCAACGCGTCCACAAAGCCCGCCGTCTCCTGCGACGCCACATGCCCCGCATCTGGGCGCACCATGTTGAGCCCGTCCGTCCAGTCCGCCCACCGGCTCGCGTCGGGCGCGATCTGGTCCGCGAGCGAGCCTGCGTGCGCGCTGAGGAGCGAGAACGACAGCGGGGAAGCGTCGCTTGAGCTCCCGCCATGTCCGTCCAGGTGTGCGGGCGCCGCGCATGTACCCGTGGCGACTTCGCTGATCGCAGCGATGTCGATGCGCTCGGGGAGGTCTTCCAGTCCTGCGCGGACGGGAAACTTGACGGCGCTGTCTACATAGTGTAGGTAACGAAGACCGTTGTCCTGCGCAACAGGTAAGTCACTAGACAGCAAACAAGGTGTTAAAGACACATACCATACGCATAAAGCGCCATGGCCGCGCGGGCCGCCGCGATAATTCCTTGCTGCTGACGCCAAAGGGCACGGCGTTCATGAACCACGCTCCTTGCAGCAGACACTGTATTCGTTGCTGTCGGACGAACTCAAAAGACTCCTTGTACAGTTTCTTCTTCAGATTCCTGCATCGCGTGAGGACAGACGAAATGAAGACAGAAACGCCCTCAGCACACCTGACCGGAACCTTGCTTAACAGATCATCCTCGAGCTCGAGCTCCTTCATTTGCCGGTCGCGCACGGCACGGTACTCGCAGTCCAGGAAGTCTCGCTCAACTTCGGACCACGGACGCACGTTCTCGCTGCGCAGCGCGACTTTAATCCTATCATACTCGGAGTCAGCAGCGGTCGCCACGGCGATGTAACACCCTGGACACGCACTGGCTACGGACTAAGGCCACGATGCGGGTGAAGTCGTCGCGCGAGGCGTTGCTGCCCGTCGCCGCGCCGCTCTCCATCCACATGCGAATGAAGAACTGCGTCGCGAGCGCGTGCACGCGCACGAAGTCGAGGAACAGTGGTTGGAACGTTGTTGACGTCGAGTCTGCGGAAGTTCCGTCAGCACCTCGTGGTGACGGCGTGGGAGAGGGACCTACAGCCGGGTGCGAAGATGGCCCAGTGCTCGGAGAGGAGCTCAACAACCTCGTTGGAAGCGCGCGCGATGGGGCAGCGGCGCTCAGAAGGCCGACTCAACTGTTCGGACACGAGCTACAGGAGAAGTCAGCACATATAGTAAGGGTGAGAGGAACAGTATCTGACCTTCGGGAAGTCGGGATTGCTCTGGGCAAAGTTACGCTAAATCAGGGAACACATCGTCAGAACCTTCGGCTGGATTGTACAAGGTGGAAACTAACCAAACACTCCAGTCCCAGGACGCCTACGTCGTGGAAGCCCATGGACACGTCCTCGGTGTCGAAACCAAGCTTCCTCCACTTCAATATCTGGCCATCCTCGTCGCGCTCCTCTTCGAGCTTGCTGCTCAGCCAGATGAACTTGAGAGCAGCGGCGTGCGCGGGCTCCGCGTGTGGCTCAACCATGGTGACCTTCTTGCGATGCGTGATGCGGATGATGTTCGCCTGGAAGTCTAGAATGCACGACGAGAGGTCCTCAATGGTGTGCGAGGCCATCAAGCGCTGTCCATGCAGCACGTCAGCCCCACTACGAAAATATAACAGTGGAAACACGCACAATGACAGATTTACGGATGTTCAGCTTCTCCAGCTCAGCGACGAACTCTTCCCATCGATCTTCCTTGGCGTGCGCGAGCAGGGAGTTGATGAGCATCATGCTGTAGGCGTGGTGAGCGCGAGTTGACCTACACATAGGTAGCAGCGCACCTATGTAGCGCCATGGCCGTGTCCGCACTCCCCAGGCGGCTAATGACGGTCTCCAGCAGTCCGCGTTGCCGGCGCATCTGCTCGAACACGATCGTAAACCCGTACCGCGTCACAGATCCTGGTTGGACGACGACGGGGCTGCTAGTGCTTGGGGATTGGGCATTCGCAGGGTCCGCCTCAACGAACTTCTTCAGGATGGCGGTCGCGGGGCGGCAGACATTGATGAGGGATTGCGGGGATGAGAGGATCTGGACGACCTTGTGGATGAAGTGCTCGTCGAGGGTATCCCAGCCGTAGTCGAGCTCCATAAGGTGCTGCATGGCAGTGAGCGCGTAGGCAAGGGTGTTGCCGTGCGTTGCGTATATGGTCTCGACGAGGAATGTGACGCCACCTGCGCTGATGAATTCGTGCGCAAAGTCCTCTTCCTGGGGAACGAGTGTCAGGAGGCGTGCAAGGGCGATCGCGCGCGACGCACCTTGATATGCTTCTGCAGCGAGAATAAGGAGAACTTGAGGTTCTTGTCATCCCGCTCGCTCAGTTTGTGCGCGATATCCCTGGCCTCACGCTTGGGCGACTTCACTAGCCTGTCCTGCTCGTCAGCCCGATGCCGACATGGATGGTCAGCGGACGCACTTCAGATTCGCCTTCGACCTGATCATCTTTCGCATATTATCATTCGTCACCAGCTCGTCCATATCGCTCCTAAGCGCAAAGTTCGCGGGCGGCTCATCGAGCTTCAAATTCAGCACTAGCTGCTTCACGACGTCCGCGACGGTGAGAGTAGGGTCTATGCGCGCGCGCACTTGCTGGCCCTCGGGCGTCAGGACGGTGTTCGTCGGAACAAGGACTTTCGCGGGCGGCGCAGGCGCGGAGGCGCCAGTTGAAGACTCGCCAGTGGACATTATACAGCAGGGATAATGTCTGCATTGTTGCGTAAGCATACGGACAGATCGACACATCTAACTAATGCTCTACGGACACGCACAAGGAGGCGTAAGGGAAGTAGTAGAGTCAAAGGACGTCTGTAATTGATGTTAGTTGGCGAACGAAGACGAGTGGTGCAATGAGAATCAGAAAAGCGTGAATAATCTTCTTGTACGTGGCAGGTCCTGAGGGACCATACCACTCTGACTGACGTGCAAATATTCGAGGGTTCATCCTATGAGAAAAAAGGATGCAAGACTTACCGAGTGAACCCTTCTACGTCGAGCTGGCAGTTATAAGGGTTGCTACGTCTATCAGGGTGGTTCATACAAAGGAAGAGAGTATGGGAAGGGGGATGACACTGGAAGCTTGAAGGAGGGTGTTCCGAGACGCGCAGGCTATATTTTCCTCGGTCGTCGATGGCGGCGAAAAGAGAGATGGAAAAGCGCCGGAGCGTGGGATTATTCGCGATCACATGCGTGACGTGACGTCGATGTTCGAATTAGCGCCCGCCGCGAGCAGACCGAGCTTCCGTTCACGAGGATTTCTCTCTGTTTCTCTCTGCGAAGGCGTCTCAGGCAATCTGCTCGGCAAGAACAGTTCAATGGAGTCGCAATGATTACTAGTAGTGATCAAGTTAATATGTCGATCCGTTGGTTCTAGGGCGTAGCAATGCAGAAAACATGTGCAGTTGGATGCAAGGAAGTATGCAGTTGGATGCAGGGGGATGCAGTTAAGTGCAGGGGGCGATGCAGTAGGATGCAGGGGGTGGGCAGTTGGATGCAGATGTGCAGATACAAAATGCGGGTGCGAGCAGTTGATGCTAAGAATACAGTAAGTAGATGCGGGGGCAGCAAGCAAGACATGGTAAGTACAGCAGTTCATTCAGAACGAGGGGGAAGCGTAAATGAGGGTAGATGGGAAGCAGATGGGGGTAAAGGGGTAGGTAATGTGAGTGGGGAAAGCAATGGGAGAGTAGCGGGGGTTGAACCCGAACTGCCACGCAATATTATACAGGACTGAGAATATATAGATAGATGGGAGAACGGGAGGTCCAGTAAGGGCGTCCTATTGCGCGCCTGCAGTCGCCTTCGCAGCGAACTCCTCGCCCGCCTTGATGAAGGGCTGGAAGATCGCATTGCGGTCCTGGAAGTCGTTATGCACAACGTTCACGAGGTACCACGTATCCATAAGCTCCGTGATGAGCTTGTACGACGGGTGGTCGGGGCCATATACCTTCGCCCACTGCTGCCCGAGCTCGTAGGCCTCGTCCTGAGGAGCGTAGATTAGACTTAGCCTCGCGGAAAAGAGACAAAGCGAGTAAAGAGAGAAGTGTGATGCGCACCTTCCACGCCATGAAGCTCACCGCCTCCACGATGGTAGGTTGGACGATCTCCTTCCCAGGGAAGACGCCCCAGGTGACGGCGTTAGGCCCGTCGGAGCGCGTGTTCGTGCGTAGGTCCCCGTTCTTGTTGATCACGTAGTACGTGATGTTGCTGTCCTGCTCTATATACGACAGGAGGAGCGAAAGGAGCGTGGGGCTGACGAAGAACTCGAGGTAAGCCTGCGATGCACGCGTCAGCAATATTTTTGATACTCAAGCACAATACAGGCGCACCTTCTGGTAAACGTAGCCATTGCTGGGACCCCAGCCGAATATGCGATCGTCGCTGCGCACGCCGTTGACTGCCGGCTGCGAGTTGATCGTCAGGAAGCCGAGCTCGTTCATCCGCGCCAGCTGCGTGCTGATGACGTTCGTCTCGGCATTCAACTCTTGGTCCGACCATGGCAGGGCCTTCAGTTGGCCCATACAGCGCTGGCTGAACAACCTGCAGATATCAGCGACCGCTAGCGGCTCGCCCCACAACTTGAGCGCATCCTCTTTCTAAAGTACACTGGTGAGCGAGAGTAAGCGCGCGGACGGGAGAGTCAACTCACGGTCTGCTTGATAGACACTCCATAACCGTCGAGCTCGCCATAGGCCGGACTGCGCGAGTCACCAAATCGACCGTTGGGGTACTCGTCCCAGTTTTCGGTGCGCGAGATGTACGACCTTGTGCGGTTGGCCCAGAAGATCGGCCGAATGTTCTCCGCGCGACGGGTGGGCGTGAGCGACTGCCTCCACGGCAAGGGCTTGATCGTCTCGACCCTCGGGACAAGCTGCAGCTCCTCCAGCAGCATCTTCGTCGCCTTCTCAAGGTTCATGGTGTAGAAATGCAGGCCCTTGATGCCAATGTCCTCCGCCAGGATCCGCCTGCACATCTCCGCGACGAGCTTGGTGCCGATCGCGCGCACTCGCTCGTCGTCGTTTTTGTGCGGCTCGAGCGCGTCCATGAAGTTCTGAGGTATGACCGTCTTGGCGAGGCTGGTCGCGCGCAGGAACCCGTTCCACGTCTGGATGGGCGCAATACCAGGGACGATGGGGATGGTGATCCCCGCGGCGCGCACCTCGCGCACCCAGGAAATGAAGATCTCCACATCGTAGAACATCTGCGTGAAGATGAAGTTCACACCGGCGTCAATCTTCTCCTTCAGCCACCGCATCTCCTGCGCGCGCTCCTCCTCCGGCAGCAGCATGTGCTGCGGGAACCCAGCGACCGCGATGTCGAAGTAGTCCCCGTACTCGTGGCGGATGTGCCGTACGAGGTCGATGCCGTGCACAAAGCCGCCCTCAGTAGCCTCCCACTCGTCCTTTCCACTCGGTGGGTCACCACGCAGCGCTAGGATGTTGCGGCAGCCGTGCGCTTTGGCGTCCTATAGATGGGTGGGTGGTTAGCCGCATGCGGCAAGAACAATACGGGGAGGCGCACCTTGAGCGCGATGTCCACCTTCTCCTTCGGCATGTTCGTGCACGTTAGGTGCATGCATGTCTCGATGCCGATGAGGCCCTGGCACGTCTTGACCATCTCCGAGGTGAGATCGGATGTCCGTCCCCCGCGTTCCTGCAATGTGAACCAATTGAGTACGACCACTAGCGTAGCAGTCGACACACCACGCACCATGTAATATCAATGAACTCGGGCCCAGTCCGCGCATGCGCTCTATGCGATCCAAAAGGTTCTGCAGGCCCTGCGACGACACATGAGGCTACATCGTCGACACAATGCGGGGCACGCGATGCGCTACCTGAGCGGTCCGGGGAGGGAAGTACTCGAACGACCACCAGACTTTGTCATCTTTGGACGACTGCTGGATCTTTTGGCTGATTTTCATGGCAAACCCAAGAGAAAAAAGGAACGGACGACTTGGAAGAGAACAAGGATGCCGCACACAAATGTCACCTCATTATTCACGGCAAGCGCCGATCTCGGCCGACGGCCCGATAAACAAGGGCGAGGTCTATCCCACGGTCATTGACGCTGAACATCAGGTTGACAAAGTTGCCGCGTTACACTCAAAGGTTCCCGTCGTGCCTTTGAGAGAGATTACATTTGTAAGTAGGTATGTAAATTTTGTGCTCGTAGGTAAGTGATACTGCGCCACTGTAGCAGCAGAGCTCCACGGCTGTAGTAGCAGGACTGCATGGCAGTAGGACCACACCTTTACGTCTAGTAGACATACGGGATGAACTTGTACGGCACGACCTGGCAGTACTTCTCCCAGTCCTCTCCGTACTTGCGGGAGCACCTAGAATCGATATGTTTAGCCCACCACAGCTAGGCTGGACAAAGGATACTCACCGCTCGAAATCCCGCCCCACCCGGTGCACCAGCACCGTGATGAAGAAGACGGAGTAGAAGTACGGGATGATGGACGCGGTGCCGATGCACGCGCCCCAGGTGAAGCTCATGATCCAGTCCGCGACGTAGTTCGGCTTGCGCGACCACGCCCACCAGCCGCTGGTGAGCAGGCGGTTGCTGGTGGGTGAGTTAGCAAACATCCGGCAAAGGATGCCTGAGAGACAACGACAGCACGTGGATCTCCTACTCACCCATGCTTCGTCTGAATATACGTCGGGTTCTCCACCGTGTTCCACGGCAGCTGCGGGAACGCTGTGCGGAACTCCGTGATCCCCTGCTGTTGCATCTTGAAGTGACTCTTCTGCGCCATCGCCGTGTCCCACACGAAGTACGCCGTGCAGAGGGTAGTGTAGAGCAGCACGTATGTCGGCGTGGAGAAACGGTACTTGGACGGGTCGTGCGAGGCCATGTAGACGACGGAGTAGACGTAGGACTGGGGAGGGGGAATAATGGTAAGATGAATTATCAATTGATAGAGCATAGATCTTACGAAGGGTACACCGGCAAAGTTCCAAAAGATGACCATGAAGCCCACTTCTCGTGGTACATGTCCAAGTCTGAGGGATGCACTCTTCACCCTTGGCGCTATAGGGGAGGTCAGAGATATGGGGTTTATGAGCCGAGCAATTCATACCATGCGTTGATGTAGAACCAGGTCGCAAGACACATGAAGGCCATGTTCTAGCAGACACAGTTAGGACGAGCGGAACGATGAATTAGGGGAAATTTTACCGGAGTCACGAAGCCGTAAACCTCGTACTGCTTGCAGGCGCCAGACACGGCGAGGAAGAACACGATAACCCATGGAATCCGTACTTCCGCCCACATCTTCAAGTCAATGTGCCCGATGCGCGGGTTCAACGACGCGCCCATGAACACATCGTACAAAAAGTTGCCCGACATGCGCATTTGGGTCCCCGTGGCCACCGCAACAAAGTACATCCCGAAGGAGACCGCGAAGCCCCAGATCATCGCGACCGTCATGAGGGGCCATAGTTGTCGATGATCTCGGTGAGGCGGAAGACGCCCGAGAGGTGCAGCGCGGCGGCGGTGGCCATCGTCGCGTAGAGCGACCAGAGCGCGTTGCACTTGTACATGAGGGTCTTGTAGCCGAGGGACGGGACAGGGAGGCCCTCCTGGTCCAAAGCCGGGCATGACCCAAGCGAGGAAGAGCTGGAAAAAGACGTTGCCCGAGTAGACTTTCCATGCGTACGCGTTGGGGAACGCGTCCTGTGCGGGTCGGTCAGACTATGCGGATGCAGATGGGAAAGCTACTCACGACGCTAACATGCTTCCACATGCGCTCGAGGAAGGGGGTGATCTCGTCGGTGGATTTCGGGTAGACAAGCTGGCCGTCGTAGAACCAGAGGCATATCCAGAGGTAGTACATCAGGATCGGAAAGCCCGTCATGATAGCCAGCACACCCCATGGACCGCCGAACTCATAGCTGGCGTCAGTCAGCACTCAGGAGTTCACGCGACGAGAGGGAACGGTGCGCACCTCTCGTGCTTGTCGAGGCGCTGGTCGAGCTTTTTACCCTCCTCAGTGACGGCGAGCTTCGCGTGTCCGTTGCCGTTGGCGTGCCCGTTCGCGGCGTTTGTCCGCTGCCTGAGTTCCGACATGGTCGTCGTCGCGGTGAACTTCAAGTTCGAACACGTTAGCGCCCGTCCATAAAATATCGCACGATGCGAGGTTTTTCGGCCCGGGAGCCGAGAGAGCAGAGTCACATGGTGGCGCGCGCGCGCGACCCGACCAAACACGTCATGTTTGTCCGTTTTACGCGCCCGCTCACCGTCGCGGCGCCGAGGATAGCGCGATGCTTGTCGACGGGCAGCGCAGTGAGCGGGGGATCTGTGAACCCAGCGGAGATTGCGTTCTTCTCAAAGCTGTCGTCGCAGTGGTGGGATGAGACGGGCGAGTTTGGCTTTCTGCACCGGATGAACCCAGTGCGCGTGCAGTTCATTCGCGACAAGTTGCACGAGATCGCGCTCGACGGCAAGACTGAAGACTTCCGCGCGCCGTCGAAGGGGGGCGACGGCCCAGTCAACGCTCTGCGCGGCTTGAATGTCCTTGACATTGGCTGTGGCGGCGGGCTGCTGTCCGAGGTGCGTGCTCCTGCCAATCCTTACACGCTCGCAGACTGAATACCGCACAGAGTCTTGCCCGATTAGACGCCAAAACCCTCGCAGTAGATGCGTCGCACTCCAATATCGCCATCGCCTCGCTGCACGCCTCCACAGACCCCGGCCTCGCACACAACCTCGAATACAGGCACTGCGCCGCCGAAGCCCTCGTCGAAGAGAGCAAACAGTTCGACGTCGTATGCTCGATGGAAGTCATCGAGCACGTCGACCACCCCGCCGCCTTCCTCGACACCTGCAGCCGCCTGGTCAAGCCGAATGGCCACCTCTTCCTGTCCACCATCGCCCGCACACCACTAGCGTACTTTCCTTACCATCTTCATGGCGGAGAAGGTGCTGGGCAAGGTCTCGCAGGGAACGCATACATACTCCAAGTACATCAATCCCAGCGAACTGGTTGAGCACTTCCAGACAGTGAGTCGTATCGTGATTTGACTGTCGGCCCGATTGCTAACGATGGCTGTAGAGGGGCTGGATCACCAGCGATGTACCGACTCGCACGCAGGCCGAGGTGCGGGGAATGGTGTACAATCCGCTGAGCGCGAAGTGGTCGTTGGCGCCGCGGGATGCTTGGGCAGCAGACCACTGCAACTACGTTTTCTGGGTGCGCAAGCCTGCAGAGAAACCTTGAATGTACAGTTCGATCCAGTGAAATACCACGTCTGGCTGCATTTGCCCTCACGACACTCGTACTCATCGCAGCGGACGATCCGTAAGTAGTGCGACTAAGTTAAGCTATAAAGCATAGCTGGTGAACTTCCTCCATTACACAACACAGTACACACGGAGGACCGCAGTACACACGAATACCTTCACCTAACCCTCCGGCACCCCCGCCGCCCCCGTACCCGCACCCGCCATCCCACCCATACCTCCACCCGCTGCCCTCCCCCTCCTCCCCCACCCGCCCCTTCCGCTTCTTCTCCTTCCGCTTCTGCCGCTTCTCAAACGTATCCATCGCCTCGTCCATCGCCAACAGATCCTTGATCGACGGCACGGCGGAGGAGGCGAGCGGCGCGAGGCGGGCGGGCGGGGTCGCGTCGTCGCCGTCTTCTGCGTCTTCGGGGGCTGCGCGATTGTGTGCGTTATCCTCGCCGTCCTGGCCGGGTGACCAGGCCGGAAGGTGGACCAGCGCCGGAAGAGGCTTTGCCTTTGCCCTTATTCACCGCTTCTTATTGCGCCAAAGCAGGCGGTGTGGCTGAGCGGGGCGGCTCGGGCTCGTCGTCGGTGAACCAGCGGCCGCGGGGCAGAGAGGGCTCGGAGGGTCCTTGGTCCGTGGGCTTGTTGTCGGTGGGTCCGCCTGTCGCGCTTCCCGTGGGTTCGACGTCTTGCATTTCGCCAGGCTCGACACCTTCCATCTCGCCAGGCTCGTTGCCTATACGTGGCTCGATGCCTGTACGAGGCTCGATGCCTATGCGTGGCTCGATGCCTTGCATTCACCTGGCTCGGCGCCGTCCTCATCCTCGTCTTCATCATCCGGGATCCCCTCATAGTCGCCCGCGTCGGCGAAGATATCGAAGTCTTCCGGTATGGTCGGCGGTGTTGGTTCGCGTGGTTTTGGTGGGACCGCGTCGCTCTCTGGCAGGGTGCTGCGTTGCTCCCTACCGGTGGCGATCCGGACGTACCAATGGATGGCTTACCGCGCGCCGGACGCAGACGGTGCACCAGCAGCAGACTGCGCGTCCTCGACCTTGCGCTTCTTCTTCTTCCTCTCCCCATCCCCCTCCGTCCTGGCTTTCTTCTTCTTCGTCTTTTCCCCTACCGGCTTAAACCCAATGGACTTGAACTTGCTCCTGTCGATGGTTTTGTCTTCTTTGGGAGGGGGAGGGGCTGCGGCGGTATCCCTGCTGGTAACACCAGCAGCTGCCTTACCAGCCTTACGCTTCTCCTTCATTTGCTGAATGATATCGGCGCGCGAGCGCTTCTCCGCGGGGGCGGCTGGCGCCTCTGGAGGTGGAGAGACGTCTTCGCCGCGGTAGGCAGCCTCGAGCATGTCGTCGTCGTCAGTGTTGCGTGTCTCCTTTGCGCGGTTGGCCTCTAGCAATGATAGATCGAGGCCCTTGACGAGGATGGTGTGATCGCTGTCGCCGCCGAGGTAGCGGCGCTGCTGTTCGACCTGGACATATGGTTTAGACATAATAGAGCGTGGGGAGTGGGATCACGCACAAGCTCCTTATCCTCGTTCGCTGTGCGTTTCTCAAAGTCCTGTAGCAGGGCCTCGGCCTGCGCGTAGTCGCTCGCCTTGCCATGGCGCCGCTCCTCGGCGCGGTCGCGGTATTTCTGCTCTGTCTCCTTCTTGACCTTGCGCGGCTTGAACGCAGGCTTCGAGGCATCTACGGTCTTGCTTCGCGTGCTGTCAGTACGTGGGGAACAGTGGGGGAAGTGTGCGCACGGCTTAGACTTGTCCTTGCCATTGTACTTGGCTTTTGGAGCAGCGGGTGCGCTCAGCAGTTGTCTGAATGATTCCTACGCCCCATGAGTACGCCTCCGCCTATGTTGTGGGTCCACATACCTGATCCATGAGTGGACGCAGGAAGCAAGCGATGCGCGCGGTCAAAGCGGCACGCGCGCACTTCCCTTTGCGGCTGGGTCCGAGGCCCGAGGAGAAGACGTCGACGGAATCATCGTCATCGCCTCCATCACGTCTGCCACCCCCAGTTCGCTCCTTGACTCTGACTCTCATCTTTCACCGGCCTGGCTGCCGCTTTGCAATGCCCGTAGACACACCGCCAAGTGCGACGCGCACATCCAGCGGCGGACTCGAGACCGCCACATCCTCAGGCACCCTCTACGTCTCCAAGCCCTTCCGCTCGAGCTCCTCCAAGAAGCTGCGCGCTCTTATCGCCTTCACCCCGCGAAAATCCGCGTTCGACACCACGAACGAGCTGAGTGGTGCCAATGAATTCCGCGTGCGTCCCCCAAGTCCCTCCGACTCTCGCATACCCTGACCGCCGCGCATCTGCAGGGCTTCTTCACGCTCTTCTGGATGTCCATGTTCCTCTTCACCGTGAGGACGTACATTACCAGTATCGAGACGCAGGGCGCTCCCTTGAACTTTGCCTTCGCTACGATGTTCTCGCAGGACGCCGTGACGCTCTTCTTCAGCGATGTAGCGCTCGTCGCCAGCTCCGTCCTCTGCGTCCCCTTCTGCAAGGCGATCGCGACCAATACGATAGAATATTACTGGACTGGCGTCATCCTTCAACACATCTTCCAGATGTCTATACTTTCCATCACCGTCTCCTGGACATACCACAGGTGCGTCCGTTCCCCTCCATCGCATTCCCCTGTTCACCATCGTCAAACCAGGCAGTGGCCATGGGTCCAATCAGGCTTCCTCACCCTACATTCGCTAGTGCGCACACTCTGCCCTCCCCACATCTCTCATCCTGACGTCAATGCCATCTAGGTCATGATCATGAAGATGCACTCGTACATAAACGTCAACGGGTCCTTACAATACATCACCGACCAGTCCCAGGAAGTCCTTGACCAACTCCGCAAAGCGACAGAAACCGTAGGCGGTGGATGGGACAACGCCATCGCCGTTGCCAAAGAGGCCCGCGCGGAACTAGACGCCGCCGCGGGCATGACGAGCGACGCCGAGACCTCGACGCCGTTAGCAGGGACCCCGCCCATCGCCACCGGCACTAGCGCGTCCTACGTTGACGCGGACACGGCAACCGCGCTGCGTAGGCGCCTCGCCGCCGTAGCACCCGACGTCGCCGACGGCATGCACGCCGCGGAGAAGCAACAGGCCGCGGACGACACGGACGCTAAGGAGTCCAAGATGCAGAAGCGCCACCTCGACCGGCCCGTGAACGCCATTGACCCGCATCCGTTGGTGGATCACCCGAACGAGGATATCGCGCAGATGGCGAAGGACTACACGGAAATGCAGGGCGAGCTGACGAGCACGGGGCCCGAGCAAATAACGTGGCCGAACAATATCACCTACAAGAACTTTGGGCTGTACTTGTTGATCCCGTCGCTAGTGTATGAGCTGGAGTACCCGAGGACGGATCGGTGCGTTGCCTTCCGTTTTGCTGTGTGTACTGCAGAGGACTGACTTGCTTGGGGCACATCATAGGATCAGGCCGATATACGTGTTCGAGAAGGTCACGGCGTTCTTTGGGTCGTTTGCGCTGCTGTACACGATCACGGAGACTTTCATATTGCCACATATTCCGACGGCGGATAAATCCTTCTTCATGAGCCTGCTGGATCTCGCCCTGCCGTTCATGTTCTGCTATCTGATGATCTTCTACATCATCTTCGGTGAGCTACCATGTTCGCTTTATTTCTCCTCGTATCCTTATTGCTTTGTAGAATGCATCTGTAACGCCTTCGCGGAAGTTTCCTAGTACGTCTATTCTTCCCTCGCCTTCCACCTTCCACTCCACCGCCCCCACTGTCTCCCCTCCACCCCTCACCAACTCACCTCCACTCCAGCTTCGCCGACCGCCAATTCTACGAAGACTGGTGGAACTCGACCTCCTGGGACGAGTTCTCGCGCAAGTGGAACCGGCCCGTGCACTCCTTCCTCCTCCGGCACGTGTACGCGTCGACGATCGCGAGCTACAAACTGTCGCGGACGCAGGCGATGTTCGCGACGTTCTTCTTGAGCGCGTGCGCGCATGAGCTGGTGATGATTGTGGTGACGCATAAGATTAGGTGAGTGGAGGGTTATTTCGTTGTCGCACTGCTTCGAGGCTTTGCTTCGTCGCTCGAGACACTGCTTCATCGATCACGCTTCGCCATGATAGCCTCTATCGCCACATTCTCTCATCGTCCCCTCCCCCCATTCTCCTCGCATTTTCGCTTGCTGACCCGCCCACCCTAGAATGTACCTCTTCGCCCTGCAACTCATCCAGATCCCCCTCATCGCCATCGGCCGACATCCAGTCATCAAGCGCAACAAGCTGCTGGGGAACATCAACTTTTGGCTGGGCTTGTACGCCGGCTTCCCATTGTTGTGTGTGGCGTATTGTGCGTATTGAGGGCAGTGTGGGGGGGTTGAGCACGAGTGGGCGATTTGGGGTATGCAGCACATAGCAGCTATAACTAAACATATTGATATCTAGTATATCAGATATCTCCCTCATGAGATACTACTATGAGTACAGTAAAGCACGACAGTGGCGGGCGTTGTCGTAGGGCGTTCGCGACGACAACGCCCCGCCGATGCTGGCGGCGGCGCGTCGGGGCGCGTCGCGCGCGCCGTCTTCGGACTTTGCCGATCAAACCAAACCGCAAACCGGAGGCGCAAGTTTTAACTCTGAACGCCCCTAGTGTAGATAAAGGCGCCGGAGAAGTAGGACTAAGACGAGAACAAAGAAGAAAGAACAATGGAAGCAATGTTGTATATGTCACGTGTGCGTTGACGTAGATACGCACAAATACTGCAAAACAAACCCCCTTGGTCAGGCGCGATTCCTTCCGAGTTGTCGGCCCAGAGTGAATAGTTTGTCTGGTACAGACCCGGTACGGTGCCACACTTGAGTGTATAGACTTCGGATTGGCGTGGTTTTCTGCCGAATCGGTCTTCATGACGCCCGAATCGGCCTTCACCTGTTGACTGGTGTGGGTCTTGGCCGTTGACCCGGCCACCCCGCCAGTATAAAGGGCAGCGATGCAGATCTCATTTGCATCGTGTCATCGAATGCCGACTTGTCCTACCTGAGGACCAGTTTTATCATGTCGACTACACAGCTCGTCTGGGTCATCACCGGTACATCGTGAGTGCTACCCTCCCAAAACGCGCTATTCCCTTGAATTCGCTGACGAATTGACTAGCACTGGGCTCGGCCGCGAATTGGCGGAAGCGGCGCTTGCGCGCGGTGACAAAGTCATCGCTACGGCGCGAGCACGATCCATCGCCAAGCTCGATGACCTAAAGGCCAAAGGCGCAGACACCATCCAGCTCGACGTGACTGCGTCGCTCGAGACGCTCAAGGAGGCAGCTGAGAAGGCCGTAGCCATTCACGGTCACGTCGATGTCGTCGTCAACAACGCAGGCTACATCCTCGATTGAAGAGAATACGTAAGCAATTCATTGCAGGATTCAATCGTAATCGTGACCGACTCTACGCAGTCCGCAGGAAACCTTCGAGCAGTACAAGTACGTGAGCGGTCACCGACATCGCAGGGCGCCGCAATGTACTGACAGATTTTGCACAGCACGAACGTATTTGGCGCTCTCAATGTGACGCGCGCCTTTCTGCCTTACATGCGCGACCGCAAGTCGGGTACAGTCGTATTTCTGGGCTCCCTCGGCGGGTGGAGCGGCGGCCCTATGGTCGGTCTCTACTGCAGTACCAAATGGGTCATCAGAGGTACGCTATCTGCTCTCAGCATTGAGGTCGAGTCTGACCCGCCCTAACGCTCGACAGGCATCAACGAGTCCCTCCACGCGGAGATCTCGCCCCTAGGCCTGCGCAGCGTCTGCTTCGACTTTGGCTACTTCCGCACGTCCTTTTTGACCCCCGAGCACCGCACGCCGTACGATCCGCGCATCGAGGACTACCGCGAAATGACAACTGGGGCAAACCAGATGCTTCTAGGTGCGCAGCGTCCTGAATAATGCGCATCCTGAATTTCCTGGTGATCGTCTGACGCGCCCACGCAGCCTACAACGAAAAGCAGCCCGGCGACCCGAAGAAGGGCGTGCGGGTCATGGTCGACGTTGTGCGCGGCGAGGGCATCGCGAGCGGTCGGGCGTGGGAGATCAACATCCAGCTCGGCACTGATTGTTTCAACGTTGCAAAGGACCACTGCGAGCAAGCGCTTGAGCGTCTCGCCGAATGGGAGGATGTGACGAAGAGCACGGATATCAAGGACTAATCCAGTTTGTCGAGTAAAGACCAAGCCTGGTGATGAAGCGCCTCAAAGGGGTGCACTTTGTATATAGAATTCGGCAATATACGTGTCTAAACACGAATTCTGAGGTGTGAGATATACGAGCAATTCACAGATGTCCAAAACAACAATATAAGCGAATTGAATCCGTCGAGCCCGCAATAAAACCTTTCAATCCTCCTCTACAGTGGCCAAACGCTCCAAGAACGCATCGATCTTCTCCCAGTAACCCCTCTGCATAAAGGTATTGTCTGCAGCCCTAATCAGCGCCTCTCACTTGTAAGTTGAACCTCCCACTCACTGTGGCTCCCGTATGCAAAGCCGTGAAACTCGTCCTTCGTCGGCTCATAGCCCTCCGTCGCCTCAGTCTCCCCTGGGTCCAAGCCGCGCCTCTCTGCAATCTTCCACAAACCCTGCATGTGTTGTGGGCGCACGACCATATCCCTGAGCCCCGCCATCATGCAGATAGGCACCTGGCGCGAAACGTAGCCCATGCGATTTGCGGCGTTCCAGCGCTGGGTGACGGCCCAGGATATCCACCCGATGTACGGCCAGCCCCGGACGACGGCGGGCAAGGAAAGGAAGGTGTTCTCGATGATGAGGGCGGTTATCTGGGTTACGTAGGATGTGAGATTTTTGGGAGGCGGACAGGCGCGAACGGACGCACGCCGTGTTGGACTCGGCTGACGAGGTCGACGGCAACTGCGCCTCCGAGGGACAGGCCGTACACAATCTGGGCCCATGGTCAGTGTGGCAGACAACAAAAGTTTGTGGCGTACGATGCGCGTCTTCGCCAGCTCCGGGTCATTTTCGACAAAGGTGAAGGCGGCTTGCGCATCGATCCGCAGACCTATACGAAAGGCTAAGTACGAATGCAATCTCACTGATGAGAAAGTGAGGCATTGAGCGCACCACCCTCGGTTGGAGATCCCGTTGACCGGGCGTACCTGCAAGTCGTATAACTTCAACATTCCTATACAGCTGAAAGAGAGGATATTCGGACTCACCCTCTATACGAGAGGACCAGTACATTGCACTGACGTTCCGCAAATTGCTTTGCAATCTCCGTCATAGCAGACAGATCCATCGCATTACCGTGGAACCTGCAAACTATAGCATGCACCCGGGATGGAGGCAAAAGCACACGCACATGATCACGGTGAAGCGGCGGGCGGGAGACTGCACGATATTGGATCAGCGGTCATTCAGGAAGCGCACTTGTTCAAGTTGTGCGCGCTCAAGCGCTCACCTCGTGCAGCGGCTTGCGGAAAAGATACGCCTGGAGGCTGACGTTGTCAGGTGTAGCTATCCGGATGTCTTCCACAGGGTCGTAGAATCCGAGCAGTCTTGGAGGATAGACGTCTACCTCAGGTCAGCCTACACATTTCGGAAGGGACAGGGACACCCACTTGTTTTGTTCTCTACGAAGGCGAACGGGTACACCGGCAGGCATTGACCGTGCCGCAGGAGCTAGTCGTACATCAGATGGGACGCCAGACAAGCGACCGACATTAGTGAACAATTGGCGACTCACAATCGCTAGCAACCTCGTCAGCGTCGGAGCGCGAGGTCGAGCAAACATATCAAAATCAGACATGGAAAGAGTTTGTTATAGCGTTGGTGGGGAACCGGGAGTCGATGGTGCATATTCTGAGGCTGCTGGCCTTTTTATACCAGCGCGGGCGGCATTGCATAGCATTCTCGGGTCGAAGACTGTGGGGTAGCCTGAGCTTAAGAGGTGGACGGGCTATACCGGTACGTTCATTGAATCATTACTATGACTCTATGACTCGAGCACTGGGCGCCTACCGCGGCTGAGACAACAGCTTTGAAGGCACCAGCCTCACTATGAGGTGCTAGACGAAGCTTCATATACGTTGGTCGTGAGATACGTACGGTGAGTAGTAGAAGGTGTAGAGTGTTCGTCCAGCGCGGCCCCCCCGCACACCGCTGAAGATGCTTGCTAGTACTGCCTTGAGGGTTATAGAACGGCGTAGCTGAGGGCTGTAGAGAGAAGTTTATCCGTTCATGGTGCCAGAGATGATGAAGTTCAGATCCAGAAGGAACTTGTGGGCACGCCGGCACGGCCCGGTCGGACAACCCGATCGGGCCGCCTGGTCTGTGCGTTGCCCGCGCCCTATATAAGCGCGCCGCGGACATCCCGATTCCTTACCACTCTGGCCTTTTGGCTTAGATCAAGTGTAGTATCTGTTCTTAAAGTTTAACCACTTTTACCGAAGCACTGCTTCGTGTTATGGTTATCCAATTTTTGTCGCCCCTGCTCCCTGGGCTCTGCTTGCAACCCGGGGGCGCGATGACCTTGCCATTGCAGTACCGGCTTGTGTCGTCGGGGGAATCACCCTCTCTCTTTGGGCTCCGTATCATCCCGCGTCTGTTGACGTTGCGGAGGTCGGGCGCAAATGGATTGGCAGTCCATATGCAGCAGCTTTTGATAATTACGTCTTTGACTGCATGGACATGGAAGTTTGGTATGAGTCACATCAATCTTCCGAGCAACAGACGAAGAGCCAGAGCCAGGGGGCACACGCGGGTGCAAGTCGACATATGAACCCCTCCGGTTGGGTGCAATTCAAATTAGGCGGAACAGTCCGAGCACCCAGTTGTCGGCAAATGCCGTCGTTGAACATTGGGCGCGTTTTGGCGTAAATCGGCGAGCACGGCGCTTCCCGCAACCTCTCGAATCAGAAATAACCTGTAGATAGTACTCTACTAGCCATTGACCTTGAAGGACAAAAATGGACCACAATATTGCGTTGAGAGACTGAAATGAACGAGGTGCCCCTCTTCTCGCGCCCCCTCTTGACTCTTATCCCCTCCGACCTCCCTCTCCCTTTGCCCCGCCTACCTCTCTTGCATTTGTGCCCTCTCCATCACCCTGCTGCCCTATCTCTTGCTTGCGCCCTCTCCCCCTCGACCCTTTGCCGTCTCGCACTGGAGTCGGCAATGTATGTGCTCACTCACAAACAGAAGCGAGAGAAATAGTTCAGCTCTCAACACAGCTCAATATGGAGCACTGCAGGACGACGGCGGGCGGCTCCCGCGCATGTTGGCCAAAATCAAGCCCGCCAGCAATAGACAAGCAGATCATAGGGAGCATGACGAGCAGCATTGCACAGTGCAATGCTGCTCGTCCCTGAGGGCGTGGACTACATACGCCCCTCGTCAGTAAGCAGCCGGTGCTGAACTCTGGGTCAGCCCGGTTTAACGCTCAGCGTCGCGTCCGCCGTCCGAGTCTTAGTTGGGTGGCATTCAACAATGGCCCGCTAGGGCGTGCACCTCGTTCCTTCCGCCTATAGTACCTGCAGCGCCCCAAATCATAGTCCTCCCGCGCGCCTTCAGCGCTACCTCCTGCGCAACACGTTGTCAAACGTTACAGTTGACACCAGTTTTCCAAGGCAGGGCAGGACAATGGGGCGTGACTCGTGAGGCTGCATCGCTGATTCTGCTCTCGCTCAATGTGTGTGCTACAGTGCAACAACCAGAGACAGTAGTACATCGTCCCGCGGTGCTGCAAGATGCCACATCGACAACTCCAGGCCGACTTTGGGACAACTCACTCGAACACGAACGCGACGGAGACCGCGGGCCGTCAGCGTTCGGCAAAGTCCGGCCTAATTTGAATTGCACCCAACCGGAGGGGTTCATATGCACCGATCGCACGCATGTGTGCCCCTGGCCAGAGCTTACCACAGTCAAGCCATCAATGAATCATATATCAGAGGGTGCAGCGTCAGCCTTGCTTGACTGAATATCAGGTTGCCCTTTCCACGAAAGAGAAGGCAATACAGCGGATGCCTCTCCCAAAGCTGTAGAGTGCCATATACTCGCCCAACACCGTCCAGCACTTGAGCTTGAAAGACCTCACCACCACCCCACCACCGCCGCGAGCATATCCAAAATGGACCGGAGTGCGTATGA